>SCLG01000077.1:355848-380667 GCA_004367875.1 Oikopleura albicans
CGATACGTATAAAATAAACTTTTTTTGTTAAAGATTCCGTGAGCTTTTTGGTAATGTGCCATAACAACCTGATATCTTTAAAACGATTCTATAGATTAAACTTTTTCGATTGGACGTGCCTTAGACGTACCTTGACTGCATAAACCATAAAAACCAAATAACCACGGCACATAATTCAATTTTGACCACAAGAACCAAACCTGCATTTCATTATGACACCAATAGCCCATCTCAACATCAAAACGGTCGAATGTTAAAAAATGGACTTCCATATCATTCGGCTAATGCGGTTCAAATTATATTTTTCTGAGCCACAGACAAATCATTGTCAAATTTGATGCCACCAGTTTGTTATGTGAACACAAAGAAGGAACGTGAAATGGGAAAATATCGTCTAACGAAACCGGTTTAAAACGGATTTTGTGTTTTATCGAGAAATGATAATGCGCCAGAGTTTATATATAAGTATACTAAATATTATATTATATACAGTCCTTACTCCTTTTCGGGACGCTCCTTTTTGGGACGCTTTGCGACCAAAATGGGGCCATTCTAATAGAAAAATTACCCTTTTGTGACGATGCTCGTTTTTCGGACGCTATTTTCGAGAACCATAAACGTCCCAAAAAGGAGTAAGGACTGTACTGTTGGGGGGTTACCCTTTTTCCTTAAAACCCAATATTCAGATTCCGTCCAAAAATAGGTTTTTTAATGGATTCTTTGGACCGGCCAACGGGTAGACAGAAGTAAAAAAAATGACAAAAATAATATTGTAATAACTATTTGAGATTTTTGGGCCGCAAAAAACCCCGATAAGGGCTTATTATCAACCATGTTCCAAATATTTTATTTGCCTATGCACTCTTGTAGTTAACTACCACTTTTCCAGATAACCACCAATTCAAGACACCACTAAGCATTTCATAACACTTCATAAACTTTTGTGGCAAGATAATAGTTCAGTGCGTTGGCGGACGTCCTGAAAACAACTTTTCGAAAAGTCGCAAGGTAAGCGTACCCCGACAATTTTTGAAAAATAACTGCGTACCCTGCGTATTCTTCAAATTTCGTTTTTTGTTTAGATTACCACTGGTAATATACCTGGTACAGAGCAATTATGAAGCGCATTTCGATCATTTCAAAGTTTGAGCTACGCTTATCTCTTTAAATTTTTAAATTCAATAAAGTTATTTCGTAACTGTGCGGGGGGGGTTGAAAAAGTCTTGCAGGTTAATCTTGGTTTTATTGTGATCCATTTTCGCGTTAAATAAAATACATTTTTTTTTGTATTTGGATGTGGTATTAGAAAGTGGTAAGGTGTTTTAAGTCCGATCGGGAAAAATACAATATTCATGCGACGATCGAATAAGACAAGACGGTCGTGGAAAAGACACAAGTTTTGACAATTGTCACATTTTTTTTGTTCAGTTTCACACTTTTAATAAAAAATAAAGAAACAGGGGCAAAATTTTAACGGTAGGGTTTTTTTTTGGTAGATTTTGTGAATATCGAGCGATTCAACATATGCACGGTTTTGTGCAAATTGACTATTTTGAAAATCACGTTTTTATCGTCATTGCTGGAGCACGGGACTCATTTGGTCTAATAATATAAAATATTTACTGTACCCAGATAAAATAAAAATTAATCGTCTCGATTGTTAAGTTATTTCCGTATAGTTTGTTGATAAGGACGTTTCTTCCTTTACATGTTCACAGCGTGACTACTATACATTTTTAGCAATACTTCAAAAACCACAAATTTTCAGGATTCAACACATACACGTAGTTCGGGTCAAATATTAAACTTTTGAAACGGAAAACTAAATTACTTGACTTTTATTGCTTTGATGACTGCTTTTAACCAGGGCTCGACAAAAACCGAATAAAAAACCTCAACTGCCGAGCTCAGATTTCCTCAACTGTCCTATGTGTCCAAAAAAAAACTGGTCTGTAATTGGACGTTGTGAAAACGAACACTAAAAATCGAAATATAAAAATATAAACGTTTATTTTTGTCATTCGGTATTACCCTGCACGATGCACCTGAAAATGCGTATTTTCGGTGTCAAGGGCCATCCTTGACGCATGACAGAGTAGTCCATCTCCGTGTTTTAGTCAATACGTCTTTTAGAGAAAAATATTCATGTTCAAAACGTCCGATTTTCAGGTAGCGAGTTGTTTTCGTATTTATGCACATATACATATTTTACATATTCGTATTAGTTATTTTGCTACCAAGAATTAGTGTGAACGGTAGTGCTGGTGAGAATGTAATATAAAAAAAGACAAATATTTTTTTTATTTTAAAAGTCCGACTTGATCTTAAACCCTAACCCAATTAATTATAAGATGACAAAATGTTCATTTTGAAAGTACGACTTTATCTTAAACCCTAACCCAATTAATTATAAGTTGAAAAATATTCAAAACATAAAAATGTTCATTTTAAAAACGTCGGATTTTCAGGTAGCGACTTGTTTTCATTTATATATGCACATATACCATAGGTACATATTTCACATATTGGTATTGTTTATCTTGGTACCACAAGATAGTGTGAACGGAGGTGGCAGTATTGTATATTATCGGTGCAATAAATATCTGAAAGGTGAAATGGGCGGTAAGAGCTGTGTTTACATTTCGAGGTTGCACTAATCATAATAAATTTACTTTCTGACCTGTTTCCTTTGATTAAGAGCGATTCCGCTTTCTTTGTAAAAGTTTGGTAAATCTCCTTTTTTCCTTATTATTTTTTTTCTTGCTTTAGCGCGATTTTCAATGTTATCTTTTTAGAACTTAAAGTTGCGACTAAACAAATTGAACATGTTAGACAAAAATTACAAACAAAATATTCTAATACCAAATGGGTTTTATAATACAAAATAAATTTTGTACAGTCCTTACTTCCAATACGGACGTTTTTGATTCTCAAAAATAGCATCCGCATTGGAAGCACCGTGACGGTGCCACAGTCCGTATTGAGTGCGTTCGTATTGAGAGCGTCCGTATCGAAATGATTTTCAGATATGTCGTATTATAATGGCTTATCTTGGACATTTTCGAATTGAAATGACGTACTTTTGTATTAATTTTTTTGTATTTGTGTATGGCTTATTTATGTTAAAATATAGTCCCCTTTTTGGGACGCTAAAAAGGAGCAATCGTCCCAAAAAAGAAGCGTTCCAAAAAGGAGTAAGGACTGTATTCATTTTATAATTTTATTGAGATATGAAGGTTTGAAAAAAGTGAGAATCGTCGATTGTTTTAGGATAGTTGATGATGATACTCATCGTCGCTTATTTCAACCGGATTATCGTCGGAAAATATAAAAAAACGCGAGTTTCTACAGGTTTAGCCTCATGAAAATCGGCCGAGCGTTTCTAGTATTCCGTGTCGGCATATTTAAAGATGATATAAATACCAATTTTCCCTTTTTATTTTGAAATATGGTACCACTCTTTTCTCCCCTGTTTATAAATATATTTATATCATCTTAAAATATGCCGACACGGAATACTAGAAAAGCTCGGCCGATTTTCATGAGGCTAAAACTGTAATGTGGAAGTACAATTTTTAGCGCCGAATATGACCCCATACTACAGTATAACTTATATAGTCCTTACTCCCAATTCGGACGCATTTAATACGGATATTTTCTCCTAATACGGACGCTTTTTGTGAAAAATGTACCCAAAATTGTAAAAAATGAGCACTTTATGACGTCCAAATTGAAAGTAATGACTGTAATTTTAAATTTTTTCCGTGCAAAATACGTCCGTATTGAGACTATTCATGGTCCAAACTCAAAAAAGGGCAGCGTCCGTATTGGAAAAAACGCTTTTTGTGCTGAAAAAGCGTCCGTATTGAAAGCATCGTCCGTATTGAGTGCGTCCGTATTGGAAGTAAGGATTTCTTGAATGGGTATTTTGTCCCTAATTTTCTTATATACGCCAAATACACTATAGTCCTCGTCCCCAATTCGGGAAAGATAAAGTAGGCGGGTATTTGGCAGGTTTTTTTTTCAATTTGTTCAATGACCCCAATTCGGGAATGATTTTCATATTTTGAATCATAATTATAATTGGAAATCCTCAAAAAACTCTCGATGAATTAAAAAAAAATATTCATTAAGAAACCGTAGTAACTACGGCGTAGTTATAGAAATTTAGATTTAGTTAAAATAAATATGCCGAGATGAACATGTTGAAAAATAATGAAACTATTCCAGAATTTACATAGTGACATGTAATAATCGGATGGGCTACATTCGTAATCTAAACTATCATATGTCTATTTCAGTTGTTCGAATAAATTGACAGTTGGTACACTACTAAAAACCATAAGACGCCAAAGAAGAAATTTCGCTACACGTTCAAAAAATGAACTTTTTTTCAATGATAGCTGTAATCAAATAATATGACCCTCAAAACCAACATAAACTTGGTTGAGGAACTGTTGGATAATTGTGTTTGATTGTTGAAAATGAAGACTTCACAACGTCTTGTACACGTTTTTAAGACTACTCATTACATTTGGGCATCTCGGGTTTTCGGAGAGACCACTGGAGGTCCCTAAGGAGGGGCCAGGGTTGTAAAAATATTTTTTGTTCTTTTGTCATTCATGGACACACGTCGGTTGTCGATTTTTGCAACCTTGGGGCCTCTAGTGGCCTTTCTCCGAAAAACGTTTTCTCCGAAAACCCTCGATGCCTTACATTTGCTAGTCTGATGCAAAAATATGGGGTACAGTAATCGTCCAATAAAGTCTGCACCGTTTGTCCATAAGTCTAGATTTCGAGACAGTTCTTGTGAAACAATATCATAATTCTTTATTGTACTTCATAAAGAGGCCGTACTGTATACAAACAGCCTAACATGTGTACACACACAACTGTACACGCATGTACCTAGTACTGTGTAGAGTATACCGTGTACCTGAAACCAGTTTTTATTTGTGAAAGTTCAATCGATGTTATTCCTTGGATTTACACATAACGTACTGCCCGTATGTGACGTTTTAAGCATCGTACGAATGGATATTAACTCCTACAGGGACATTCGCGGAAAAAAGAACGCCGTAATAAAAAAAATGAAAAGTCTAGTTAAATTTGCACGTGCTTAGTACTAATTTAATGACGTCCTGTTGGGTACTTTTTCTGGTACTTAAATTACACCCCTTAACCAGTTATCCGAATACCAAAATTACCTTAATACCAGTTATCTTAACAAAATTGGGTTATCTTAACACTTTTTGAACCGAAACGTATCGCGATTTCCAATTATCTTACCAAACGCCCTACCCAATTATCTTAACAAAATTCAATAATGTTAACACTTTTTCAGCAAAACAGGTGGTATACGTAATGAAAATATAAGTATGTAAGTCAAAGTTGTGTCATAATCTGTGCAGGTTTTTCATTAGCATGATCTTTAAAAATTATTCCAATCAGGTTATGATTATGAATAATGTTTAATCCAATAGGAAATATGCTTTCCGTCCCGCAAAGTTTGTTTTTTTCGTATGCAATGTTTGCTTAATGCAACATAACAGAACAAAAAAAAATATTCATTCTATTGTTTCTTTTTTCGTTTTCTAAGCTCATTGTGGCCCTCGGATAAAACCAAAGTGAAAGTGTTGGTCGGTGGGAGAGCTCCTTCTGATTGGGAACCACGCAAATTGAATTTGGGTTACTTACTTGTTCCGCCGCCCAGAACATGAACCGTCTAAACTTTATTTGAATTTACTATAACTGAAAACATCATTAGAAAACCCGAAATCGGTCCCACAATTTTTTTGCCACCGTTAGTGATTTTCCATTATGTAGGGGTATGAGGTCACTGAAGCTATTAAAATATTCTAAAAATATGAAATACAGGTAGAGCGCAAAATTTCGTGTTTTTCGAAACCTACCCTTACTTGGCGTTGTCAAATCATATAGAACCAAAAAAGTTTGAATTGGAGACCACTATCTACCTAATTGGCGTACCCTTACCTGGCGGCGAAATTGTTTCGTGAAATGAAACCTACCCTTACTTAACGGCCGCCTACCCTTACTTGGCGTTCACACCCTTACTTGGGGCTCTCCCTTTATATGATACTTTAGTTGACTTTACTGTNTAACAGAACAAAAAAAATATTCATTCTATTGTTTCTTTTTTTAGTTTTCTAAGCTCATTGTGGCCCTCGGATAAAACCAAAGTGAAAGTGTTGGTCGGTGGGAGAGCTCCTTCTGATTGGGAACCACGCAAATTGAATTTGGGTTACTTACTTGTTCCGCCGCCCAGAACATGAACCGTCTAAACTTTATTTGAATTTACTATAACTGAAAACATCATTAGAAAACCAGAAATCGGCTTTTTTGCCGACGTAAGTCATTTTTCATTATGTACGGGCATTATGTCATTGAAGCGAGGTCAGTCGTATTGGTAGATTTAGTAGAAGTGGAGAAATTGCGAATTTTTCGAAATAAAACTGGAAAACTGGAAAAAATAAGTTTCGATCAGAGCTCCGAAAAGTTTCGTAAACGTTCGAAAAATTCTTGATCTCCACATTCTTACTAAATCTACCATTTAAAAATTATATTTTGTATAAACATTTATGGCCGGTTTCCTTTTTTTCAAATTGGTACCAAGCGTGTCCGTTAGAGCGTATTCGGCATGCGTATAAAAATTTTTTCGCACATACTCTTCACGCATATTTGTCATTTTTCACTTTCTTCTTTCCGTAGTACTATGATCTACAGTTTATGATGGATTATTTGTTATCATTGATTTTGTGGTAGTTCTCAAAATCTTTTAAATTGCTGTTACCGAATTCTATGTATTTACACCCGTATAAATTTAACATATTGCTCCACCGAACTCTTTACACCCCTATTTTATCATGCTTGGATGAGCACATCTGATTTTAGATTTATGAATCTGGATTAGTTGTGTCTTAGGACGGCCGCTGGGTCACAGACTATATAAAACTAACAAATATATTTTAATGTACAATGTAAAACATATCGGTAAAAATGTTAACAAATAATATGTTTTTCTTATGGGTAGGGGGCGCATCGTGAATATTGACGGAAAATTGACCTATCATACTTTGTTAGATAATTGGTGCCCACTAGTGTGAAAAAATGTTCCGCGTCCGATGCGACTAATTAAAAATTCATCGGACACGCCATATTCCGGTAAACGCCGGAAATGCTGTTTTTTGCCGGTATTTCGGCTGTATTATTTGACCTCCATGACCCTCCAAAAGGAAATTTAATAGACGGCACCATCGTACTACAGCGGATATACTCTCCCATTTTCCGCTATGCGCATCCATGCGCTCGGCAGAAATCGCCGGTTTTATACTAAATTATCGGTTTCTCGAGATACAGTTGATATTNAAAAAAATGATAAAAATGGCGCAGCTCTGAGAAAAAAATTGCTAGCAGTTCACTCCTTTGGTCAAAGTTAGAACACTAAAAATCTTACCTTTTCTATTCGTAATTATGATTTTTCTCCGTATTTCAAAGACAACCCTCGGTGGTATTTACTGAGCATTTTAATCACACCCCACCAGAAAGACCCGACTTATTGATTTGAGAAAGCAATCTCACTAACCTTACACTGATATTAGCGGTTGATCCTGCATTGCTGTAATAACCATTCATTACTACTTTTTTTTGTTTTCAAATATCAAAAGAATTTGTCATGTTTATTTTTAACGAAACAGAAACTCGTTTGAAACGTGTGATTTAATTCATAGTTTCACCTTGGCCGCGTTTCTTTTTTTTTAATTGTCATTTCTCGACAAAGTTAAGTTTTTTTTTATTTGAGAATCTTCTGTTAGAATGCATTGAATTTTCCATATCAGCGTCAGAAGCAGCGTCCACCTGAACTCAAGCCTATTTTTTGGGTTTGAATTTTTTTTTTTTTCTTACAACAGCCGAAAACTATGGAGTTATTTTACTACATTTTAGTAAAATTATACACCACCTAACCAGTTATCTTAACAACTGTTTTGCTCAAAAAATGTTAAAATTATAGAATTTTTTTAGATAATTGGGTAGATAATTGGGTAATCGCTGTACGTTTCGGACCAAAAAGATAACCCAACTTTTTGTAGGATAACTGGTTATGGGGTGTACTTATACAAAAAAGAATAAATCAAATAAGAATATGTCAAAAAAGTGAAAAAAAAATATGTAAAATATTACTACATTTTATAGAAATCTGGAAAATAGAAGATTAATTATGCAAAGTGCGCCGTCTACCGGCCGACTTTTAAAGAAATATTTGCGGTCGGTTTTCGGTACACCCAGTGTATTTTGATATTATTTCAAAAATGTGACTAAAAAGAATTTAATAAATACAACAAAAATATGTATAAATTTGAAAAAAAACAAATGAATTAACAAACTAAGCTTACATACGTACATGTATTACATGTATTATTTTGTTTAACAAATAATATTAATAATATTAAAAAAATTCAAACCCTGACTTTTAAGGTACTTACCCCTGCATTTAACCCCCTAACGCGTTCTTTGCCGTACGCGAGTCCTTTTTATTCGGTTTCGTGCTAAATGTCGTTTGACCGGCGTCGCTAAATTAACCAACCACTAAACGCGTAAGTTGAGGGGGTTAAAGCGGTTAATGGTATTTGGATTGTGCATTACTTTGGCGGATAAAAATGGTAACATTCTTGAAAGGAATGTTACGCCGATTCCGTAACAAGCGTGTACGCCATTTTTCGTTACATGATTTACTTTTTTTTCTTCATTTCTAAAATGAAACAGAAAATAGAATATATTCCATAGTACCAGTTAGGGGCATCAGGTAAAAAAGGCGTACTTGGAACTGACCATTATATATGCAGGGTTACTTTTATCGACTCAAATATTTGTTTTACGTTTTACACGTCAAGTAAGGGGGCCCTAGTATGTACAATCTTAGATATTTATATATTGTCGATAAAGTGTGGTAAAGTTGCATTCATTACTGTACTAACAATATCAAACTTTAGATACACTATACATGTATTTTTCATAAATTAGAAAAAAAAACGGCACCGATTGAATTGGTACGAAGCATGAAATATATTCAGGCTAATCTTATTGGTAGATAATTTTAAGAAAAGGGAACTTCTTACAAAAATTTAATTGTGCAAATATTTTTCAAATCTTAAAATATTTTGTTTTCCTTTTTTATACGACTAAAGTGGTGACTGAAGTGGGATTCGAACCCACGCCCCCGAAGAGATTGGAACTTCGAGAGGTTTATTTTAGAACAATTTTTAAAAATGTAGCTCATGTAAAGTGTAATTAGTCGAAAACTCATTTTTTTCATATTTTTTTTTATATAATTTATACTTTGAATCAATTCAACCCGCGCCAAAAAACGTAAGAAGAAAAGCAATATTAATATGAAAATATACCATATTTTTATTTTATTCAAATACAACTCTGGTTCGACGACCAAACTTTCGGTTTATATTTCATGGCAGAAATGTTTTTTTATTGAACACTTAGTGGTGATCGAGAGCAACAATCCGGTTCAGAAGAAAAGTAGATTTTTCGTGGCGATTTTTTTTTTTTGTACAAATTGGGAGATTGGAAAAGCGATGTTGGTTATTGTTAGAATTCGAATTTTTATAATATTATAAATCTGTCGAACACCTGAAGAATTGAAATCATTGTTGTGCGCCCCCAGTGATGAACGTTTGGCAATTTTTAGTGTAATACTCGGAATTATATGTTATCTAAATAATATATTTGCGCGACCAAGAAGCAACGATTATTTTTATACAAAGTACAATTTGAATATCGTGTAATGCGATGAAAGTAGTTATAAAATAATCGGAATTGTTATAGTTTTTCGGTCAATTCTACCTAGTTCAAATTATATCGTCAAAAAAGCAAGGTTTTAATTGAAATTAAGTACAAAAGTAATAATGTCTAGTATCAATAATCAATTTTTTGAACAAAATTGAACTTTTTTGGCCGATTTGGCTTCTTCGTACAAGATTGGTCGAAAAAAGTTCGACCAGTTCACTTTTCTTTAGGAACTCCTTTATTCATCTCAGACGTTATTCTGTGTGTACTTGATACCATTTCAAACCGTAAATATTTGCTATTTTAAACGACTAATTGAGAAAAAAGGAAATTGTTGAAAACTTAGATTTTCTCCCATTAATTCATAATCTATTTATCTCCGATTAACAGGAATCCAATTGTATTTGGTATCAGTTAGCTTTGTACTACAGTGGTCTTTAAAGGCCGTTTTTCAAATAAAAAGGATTTTTTTAATTTAGTCTGTACGCCAAATGAAGGTCGAACGTTTAAAATATCAATCTGATTTCTTCAATCAAAATTATATAATCACATATAGACGCTGTCATGTCCTAAAGTCGTTAATAACATGAACAATGTGGCAATGTTAGAGCTTCAAATTTTCTGTCGGATCCAATGTTGATTCGATTCATCAATACTTTTCAACGTGTGTGAATTTTCCAAGAGTATGTTAATTGAAACTTCCATTTTGATTCCAATGGTAGGACACCCAGCAAACAAATCGGTAATAATGGCCATAAGGTCAAGGTCAACATAAGTCCAAACCACCAAATTCCCAATCAAATGTGACAATACAAACTTTCCGTCCGACTATTTCTGTGTGTTTGATTTTGTGGGTTTTTTTTAGGCGAAAAGTGTCCGAAAATAATTGGAAAAGTATTTATATATATTTTACAAGCGAGCTTTTGCGCACGACCGAATAAACTGCTCCATTTTGATTTTTTATCGATACTTTTAACAAAGTTCGAAATTTCATTTTTTTTTTGTTTTGCAAATCCCACCGTCATCTTTCAATTTTACCACCTAACCAGTTATCGTACCTTTATATGTGCTCTGAGAGTGGTAAAATAACCTGATTTAGTGTAAGATAATTGGGTAGGGCGTTTGATAAGATAATTGAAAACTTCGATATGTTCTGGCAAAAAAAGTGATTAGATGAAATCGGTGATCATAGAGTGCGTAGTTAACCGTCGACATAAATTTTCAGAAAAGCGGACGGTTAACAACAAACTGCGGAGGTGATTTGCATTTACAAAGTTACCAATAATTAGTTAAAGGATCGTGTACAGTACGTGTATGAGGACGTACTGTATGAGGTATAATAACGTGCTTCTCGTTTCCTCAATTTTTATATTTTAATAGGCTTAAAAACTAGAAAAACCAGAACCGCGTTATTATACCTCATACCTTCCCTGCCTGAAAGTGGAAAGTTAACTGCGCTTTTTGTGTTAACCATTAAAAAATACTTGTATTACTATGAGAACGTACTCAAAACCAGACAACAAGTATGCATTCTAACTCACTGGGAGCGCCACAGTGTGCAAAATTGATGCACGAGAGTAAATTATTTAATAGTTTATACACCACCTGAGGGGTTATCTTGCCATTGGTTGGGTTATCTTACCACTTTTTTTGACCAAAACGTATCGTGATTTCCAATTATTAAACTGAACGCCCTGACGGGTTATCTTACCAAAGTTGAGTTATCTTACCGCTTTTTAAGCGTTTATAAAGGTAAGATAACCCCTCAGGTGCTTATGTTAAGTTTATTAGTACGTTAATACTTTTAAAATTAATGATTTCGAACTTTGACTTGTTATGTTACTATTTACAAGATGAAAAAAAGTATTTATAGTTTTTGCGCTCTACAAAAAAACTCAAAATGGAAAGAAAAGGAAAGATACAGAAGGAAGAAGAAAAAAAGGAAAAAAAGATAATAATTGTGCAAAAAAAAAGTACTAAGCGATCGAAATGGCCTCATCACAGTTACATTATCATCTCTACAATTAAGAAAAAGTGAATTTCGTTTTACCGGGGATCGTTGCAACACAATTACATATATTTAAAAACGCAACAATAAAAATAGAGTCACTCTAACTTGTTTTTCCATTTTTGGTTCGTTTGAAACTTTGTTAAATAAATATAAATTATTTTTGTTATACAAATTATGTAGTGACAGTTATACATTATTTGACCTAAAAATTTAATGTAGTATTATCATAATATCTCTCAAAGTTAAAAAAACAGGACGGGTTACTCCAAACTTTTTTCGGCTTTGTTTTTTTTTTGAAAAACAAATAAAATTTTCTTAGCCCCCTATAACCAGTTTTTGATACCTAACGGGTCCCACATATTGTTATCCCTTTAAAAGTCATCTACACAAAAAATGCACGTATGGTCGCTAAGCAGTTAAAAAAGCCGTGTCTGTTAGAGTTAAGACCTTTATTGGTAATTGCACATTCTTTTTTAGTTTTTCGAGAAATGATTATGCTCGGTTGACTCGTTTCAGAGTTATTATCAAGATATACCAATGAGTGCATATACGCACACAAATTCCCCTCTACGGCTTACCATTTTGTATGTTCCCCTGAGAGTTAAGTAAGAAAGGAAGATATTGAAAGTGATGATATTATAGTAACAGCACATACAGGCAAATCGGATCGGTTCTTTAAAATTGCTAACTTAACGAATTAGTCACCAGTCGCCGTTGTGTACTCCCCACAATTGTGCTCTAAACACTGATCACACTGCGTGTTTGGCATACACTCCTGACGGCAATTGCTTTACATGTTAAAAACCAAAGCTTTCCGAGTAAGCACCAATTTTAAATTTGTTATGTGCCGCTCGAGCTCATAAACAACCGACTTGTCCATTTTTATTCTCTAGAATTGAAAGATCCAACTACTTATTGTTTTGGATTGTGCCGTTTTTTAGTCTTTATGGGTATTTCCCACTCTTAAAGCATTTAAGCTTCATATAACATTTGAGAACGGTCCCGTCGGGGCGCAAGAGTTAAGACAACTTATTAAAATCCACCAACCTCATGTGATTCACTAGTTAGAATCCAACAGGCCATGCGCACACAACGAAAACGCATTCGAAGCCACATAAAGCAGTCACTCAACCCATCTATAAGCTACTTTCTTGCCACAAGGACAATACCTAATCCATTCTAGCCGCCTGATTAAAATACACTCACAAAAAGGACCAAAAAAACAGCATTTTTTTTTCAAATTTGATTTTTAACATTCTCCTAGATAAACAGGAAAATTGACAGTCCACCATTCGCCGGAAATCCGTAAAGTATGAGAAAGATTGACGCCTTGACTGACCTAAAAATAAAAGTTAGACAAATATAAAATGCACTTTTGACGATATTGTGAAATTTTCGGACGGAATGACTTTGAGTTTTAAATCTTACGATCTGATTTGTCATTTATAAATGGAGAATTTAAAGTTTAAACATTGATTGTCCGCGCAACCACGTATTTTTCTGGCATTGCCAATTTTGATTGGTCGCATAACCTAGCAACGCGAAACGACAAGTAGCAATTTGTTCTTATTTTTTGTTGCACGGACAATTAATTTTGTCCTGCAAGCGCGGCCAACCTAATATTACCCGTATGCTTATGTTCCCAAATCACTGTTCTTTTATTCAATTTTGCAAGACATTAGTATTATTATGGTTCCATTTTCATAAATGTAAACTGCTGAATTACGGGCTATGTACCGCTTGAAAGATAAAATTGATATCAAACTTTAGATGACAGTTGACGTCAGTAAAGTATCAATTATTTCACAAGAAAATTTGAGAAAACTAGCATAAGATTTCTAATTATCGTTTGCGTGAAATGTGGAAGATAAGAAATGTTTCTATATGTTTTCGAGTTTGACAAGTTTTTTTCACTTATACCATATGACTCATGCTTTATCATACGGTACGACTCATGCGTTTTCATGACTCATACCGTATGAGTCATACGCTATCATATACAGTCTTTACTCCCATTACGGGCGAAAAAAAACCATTTCTGAGTAGTTTCGCGACCACACCATTTGGTCGCGAAACCATGTTTTGAACAACGATTCGCGACCAAATGGTGGGGTCGCGAAAGTACTCATAAACGGGTTTTTTTGCGACCAGAAATGGTCGCGAAAGTACTCCACTCCTCCCATTAGGGCTCTCATAACGGACAACTGTCCGATGACGGACGTTTTTTTCAAGTCAAAAAGTGATTACTTCATAACGGACGCTATTTTATGTAGTATTTTGGCGGTGCTAATTTATGGTCGTATGCGTCAAATGGCCAAGAATTTATTTTTAGTCTATGCTAAGGGGAAAATTTAATTCGCAGCGATTCCAATGCCATGCAACAAAACCGTATTGGCAGGATGTTTCAGTTGAAGAAAACGAAAACACCAAAGAAAAAACTGTGGCATAAATTTACAACATCAAATCGCTGTTTTTGGTCTCGACAATCGCGTGACGCGACCTACCCTACACCCGGGTTTAGAAGGCAAGACTTTGAAAATTGAAAAAAAAAGAAAAGAAACAAAAGAGAAGCACGAAAAAAAATTGTTCCACTCGAGCGCAATTTTTGCTTGTTAAAATTATTACGCGCTCGAGAGTATTTTTGGTAATTTTAACNAAATACACTCACAAAAAGGACCAAAAACGCAGAATTTTTTTTTTTAATTTGATTTTTAACATTCTCCTAGATAAACAGGAAAATTGACAGTCCACCATTCGCCGGAAATCCGTAAAGTATGAGAAAGATTGACGCCTTGACTGACCTAAAAATAAAAGTTAGACGAATATAAAATATATATATTTTTTGCAATTTTGACGATATTGTGAAACTTTCGGACGATATGATTTTGAGTTTTAAATCTTACGATCTGATTTGTCATTTATAAATGGAGAATTTAAAGTTTAAACATAGATTGTCCGCGCAACCGCGTATTTGTCTCGCATTGCCAATTTTCATTGGCCGCTTAACCTAGCAACGCGAAACGACAAGTAGCAATTGTTTCTTCTTTTTTGTTGCACGGACAATTAATTTTGTCCTGTAAGCGCGGCCAATCTAATATAATATTAATAATATTAATTTACCCGTATGCCGCATGTACGGTATGCCGCATGTACGGTATGCCGCATGTACGGTATGCGTATGTTCCCAAATCACTGTTCTTTTATTCAATTTTGCAAGACATTAGTATTATTATGGTTCCATTTTCATAAATGTAAAATGCTGAATTACGGGCTATGTACCGCTTGAAAGATAAAATTGATATCAAACTTTAGATGACAGTTGACGTCAGAAGAGTAACAATTATTTCACAAGAAAATTTCAGAAAACTAGCATAAGATTTCTAATTATCGTTTGCGTGAAATGTGGAAGATAAGAAATGTTTCTATATGTTTTCGAGTTTGACAAGTTTTTTTCACTCATACCATATGACTCATGCTTTATCATACGGTATGACTCATGCGTTTTCATGACTCATACCGTATGAGTCATACGCTATCATATACAGTCTTTACTCCCATTACGGGCGCTCCCATTACGACCGTTTTCCGCCAAAAAATGATTATCTCATTACGGCCGTATTATGGCCCATAATTTATGGGGGCAATAATTCTGTAGTTGTAAATAATCGGTAATAAATTTTGTGCAGTTTATCTATTAGCGTACTGCAGTCGCTAATCCCATAAGGAACGCTCTCATAACGGACGTTTGTCTAATGACGGACGCTTTTTTCAAGTCAAAAAAATGATTACTTCATAACAGACGCTATTTTATGTTGCATTGTGGCGGTGCTAATTTATGGTCGTATGAGTCAAATGGCCGAGAATTTATTTTCAGTCTATGCTAAGGGGAAAATTTAATTCGCAGCGATTCCAATGGCATGCAACAAAACCGTATTGGCAGGATGTTTCAGTTAAAGAAAACGAAAACACCAAAGAAAAAAACTGTGGCATAAATTTACAACATCAAATCGCTGTTTTTGGTCTCGACAATCGCGTGACGCGACCTACCCTACACCCGGGTTTAGAAGGCAAGACTTTGAAAATTGAAAAAAAAAGAAAAGAAACAAAAGAGAAGCACGAAAAAAAATTGTTCCACTCGAGCGCAATTTTTGCTTGTTAAAATTATTACGCGCTCGAGAGTATTTTTGGTAATTTTAACATCGGCCCTTCCTGTCGTCAATGTCACACACAAACAGTAATAAAAAAAACGAATTTGATTATTTCCATTCAACACAAGTGCATATGCTCTCAGGCTGCCTGAGTCAGGCCTCAATATTGGGAACGACTATTAACATGAAACAATAGACGCAAGGAAAATCGGGTGTTAATTGCTTCCCAAGGTTTTGAGAAATTCGTTTTGCTCTCCACTTTTTTTTAAGTAAGCTACGCACTAAACTGCTGAGAAAGTATACCGGGCGTCGCCGGTATTTTTCCGTTCTTTTGTGTTAAGGGCTCCTCAAATAAGGGTCGCTTTCGCCAAATAAGGGTTCTATTTTGTGATGGTTCTCCAACTTTTGTATGATGGCAATAGAACGTTCTGTTCATGTGATAAGATTTTTTGCACGCAAAAAACGGTATATTTTCGAATAACGTCTATTTTAAAGAACGTTCGTTCTGTTCATTTCTTAGATCAAAAAAATGAGTCAAATAATTTGTATGTGAGGGGTGGGTTAGGGTGTGCGGGGCGTTCTAAATGGCCTTTATGTTCTGTCTCGTGATGTAAAATGGCCCAGAACGGTATTTTTGCGTTCCTTTGTTCTATTGTTGTTCTGTTCTCAAATTTTAAGTTCTGCGAAAAAACAGAACTTTTCTGGTTTAAATCGCTTGTTTTTCATAGCTGTTCTGTACAACTTAACTTGTTAACTTATGCGAATAGACTAACCGCGGCTTCTGTCGTGGAGCAACCGATTCGTACGTGGAGCATTAATGTTATGCAATTAAATACTGAGAGGATTTTTTGTGTGATAACAGTCTTGAAAAGTGAAGAAATTAAGTGATCATATAAGTTATCAGACATTCTCAGCCGGATTGACACGGTGAAGGTCGATTAGAAAAAAAACGTGGCATGATAGCTGCTAGATAAAAATAATAAACCGTAAATGAGAATCGATGTTACGTATAGCCTATACGGTATAGGGCTCCAGCTTAATAAGGAACAGTTTTATTATTTCAAAAATTGTCCCTTATTAAGCACATGTCCCTTATTAAGCACATGTCCCTTATTTAAGCACCCTCGAGGCTTTTTTCCTTATAGCTTTGTGTGGATGAGCCGAATAAATAATTTTCATTTTTAATCTACCAGTTAATAAAAGAGAACCATTCGTGACAATTGAAAACGGACAACATAAGAATTATGTTAACTTAACTTGAATTATCTAAATTTTGTTATCTTACTTTTTACCTCACAATTAACTTACTAAATTAGGTGGTGCATTAAAATGCAGAATTATGAAAAATAATGAAAATTGTTATGCAAAATTTAAAATATGGCACTATTGAAAGTTTTGTGTTTTTGTTTTTTAAACGATTGAGCGGATTTTGCATGACACGAATCGCCAGCCAACCCTGGATTGAACTGTCAGGGACTGTCTGCTTTCGCGAGTTAATTATAATATTTATCTCGATGGCTGGAACCAACTGAGAATGCCTCTGACAAAAACCAAACGTGTTTTCTTTATGGCTGACTTTTTTTACCATGGCAGAAGTCAATTTAGTTGGGCAGAGACATATTTTATTGGTAATTTTCCGTGTATTGTGTTGTAAATTAGAATAAACGAGTAAATAGTAATACACAGCCTAACCAGTTATGTAAACACCACAGTGGCTCAAAAATTGTTACGATAATTGTATTTTGTTAAATTAATTGAGCGTAGGCGGAATCGGCTAAAAACGGTAAATTGTTATGATACTGGGTAGATAACAGGGCGGTTGTTAACAAAAATGGGCAGAGCGTGGGCGGAATTGTGATCCGTTCGGTCCAAACAGTCTTAAAAAGCCACAAAAAAGTTTTTCTTTTAAACCTTCAAAAACTTTTAGAACTCGCTACATACATTTGTAGGACATCATTAAATCCAACATTTTTTTAACTTTTCCAGTTCTACATTTTCTACAAAACCAGAACCTTTTTAATTAATGGCTTAGGGAAATTAACATTAATGTTCTTTTAGTTTATATCAAAAACCGATTTTTGTTGAACTATATATCCTAAACATATTTATTTTAACTAATTAGTTTTTTGCCGAAAAATTAAGCCACTAACTCGAACATGACGTAATATGACAATCTTTTAGCTAAGAAATTTCTGCTAACAACTGAAACGGTCCCAAAATATTAAAAATTTAATTTTGTGATAACGTCACTGGGGCTCCAACGTTAAGTTCCAACGTGAACAAACAAGCGTTAAACGATAAATTCGTGTTAAAATAGCGTGTGTATTTGGGGAATTATACGGGCATTATTCGTAGTTTTATATATGTACAGTCCTTAATCCTAGACTGGAAACTCCCTTGCATACCTGTTTATAGATACAGGGGAGCGCCAAGTATGGATACAGGAGGCCCACCTACCCTTACTTGGTGTTCCTACCTTTACTTAGCGTGCCCTTACTTTGTGCTCCCCTGTATCCAGAAACAAATCGAACGGTTGTTGTTTGTTCTATATGATTATTTGTGTAATTCTAAAATATTTTTAAGACAATTACACCCCCTACGCCGTTATCGGGTCAACATTTCGAGGACAAATTTTAACCCGATAACGGCGCAGGGCGTAGGCGGAATGTCTGGAAAATTTTGATCGTAAATTTTGACCCGATAAGGGCAAGAGCGGGAATTTCGACTCGCTTTTGGCAAGATGAAAATTGTGACCCGATAACGGCACGAGCGGGCATTTTCTAGAACGTCTCATATGTCTATGTGTTTATTTCATATTTCTGCACTCCTATTTGAATAATTATTTATGCAAAAAAAATATTATCGGAAATTGGCCCTTGGCTTGTTTAAAAAAGTTTTTTGGAGCATGCGTTCATTGCACCAATAATATCACAAAATAAAACAGTCCTTTATATAAAAAAATCTTTCAATCTTTCAGAAAAAACTTGCTTTCAAAATATTCGGAAAAATAGAGACAAGTTTGATAACTTCTCACTGAGAAGTCTACATATACAAACATTGAATAACAAATTGAATTTTAACGTATTTAACCGACAAACGTTTTTTTGACCCGATAACGGCGCAGTGCGTAGGTGGGGTGGCTGAAAAACTTTGACATTTTGACCCGATAACGGGTTTTGACCCGATAAAGGGTGACCCGATAACGGCGCAGGGGGTGTATATAATTAACGTGTCAGCCTTTTATCAACATCAGACAAAATTGGTATAAGTTACAACGCCAAGTATTACCCTTAAAGGGTAGGGGCGCCCAGTAAGGGTAGGTTTCGTGTTTTACTTCGCGCTCCTCCTGTAAAAAAAATTTAACTTGTATTAAACTCAAATTTAATCTTTATTGTTTTTCAAAAATCGTTAACCGACCCTTAATGCACCCCCCCCTCCCATGTATAGTAAATATATCTGCTTTCAGGGTGCGCAATTATCTTGCCAGCAGTAATCTTGCGAAAATTGCGGCTCGTACGCTTATCTTGCGACTTTTCATAAAATTTTTATTCGCGTCTTACACTCCCGCACTGAGCATTTATCTTGCGAAAAATATTCTGATGAAAATTAAGTCACTATTTTTCTCTGAATAAATCTTGAACACGTGGCGTTTAAACGTCCGAAATTCGACTCACTTTTTTTTATAAAACTTTGAAAATGATAATAAACCAAAATAAAGAGTGTTAAAATATCACAATTCGTGTGTGGGTGTTTTTGGGGGTTTTTGCACCGTTTTCGCCTACGCACTGAGCAGTTATCTTGCGAAAAACGTTGTGCACCTTCTGTATTGATCACCCTTTAATGGTAGCCGTTAAGTTCAATTTAAATTTTGAATTAAATTTATGAACAAAATTTGGATTCAATTTTAAGTTCACGTTAGAACATATTCATGGCGGAATGATATCGTAACAACAATATGACAATTTCTCCTTACCGTTTTTATCATTGCCACAACAAAAACTCAGTTTGCCTCTCGATCCCTTCGTTGTGCACACCGCCATATTGTTTAACTGTGCAATAGTCGGATCATCAATGATCACTTCAAAAATGCGGCGTTTCTCTTTAGTCAGCTTGTTCGTAATGTCGACTGTTAAAATACCTAAAAAAATCGGTGACGGTAATGCGATGCAAAGTGTGGATAGTGCCAGTGATAATTTACACAACAGACAGCTAGAACAAGGTGACAAAAGTCTTTTTTTTCGTTTTTCCGCTTTTGTTTTCGTCAAATTTGTTCCCCATTATATACTAATCCAATTCAATTTCCCCAGCCCTTATCATAAGTGACACGTTTTTTTCTACATTCATTCTAGATTTATTTGAAATTCATTCTTGATTTGTTTTGAATTTATTCTAGATTTATTCTTGATTTATTGTAGAGTTATTCTAGATCTATTTTAAATTTATTCTTGATCTGTTTTAAATTTACTCTAAATTTATTCTAGATTTTTTCTAAATTTTTCTAGATTCATGCTAGATCTATTCTAGATTTNGGTTGTCTGGCCAGTGACTGAAACGGTTATTTCCTGTGGCTCCTGGGGTGACAAAATGTTTGGAAATTTTTTGCGCAAAACGCCAATGCATCGTTTATAACTCGACGACTGGCACGATTTTAAATCACATGCCGTATTATTTGAGCTACCAAGGCCGATTTGAATCCATCCGCCATGTAAAATCGATTCATGAATGCCTTTATCTTCATCGGCAAAACCTTCCTCAAGAGTGCCCCGTGAGACATCGCCATCATCTTGCCAGATATTTTGCAGAAAGCTGATGGATTTTCCGCTTATACCCGACTGGGACTCTTTCTGTTGATTAACCTGCTGCATAAGCTTATTTTTGACCTTAATTTCAGCCACTTTGCTTTCGGGCACATCATGGAAAATGCGCGCCCTTTTCCAGTCTGCTCGATCTCGATTGTTATTTTTGTTCTTTTCTTTTTTCGTTTGCTCCCAAACGTCATTATTTAGGGTTTGAAAGTTGCTTGGTTTTTGGTCTGTTAAAAAATACTATCATCTAAAAATGAGACTTATGAACTGATAACTTATTTCTCATTTTGAGAAACACTTTTGGGAACTTATTATACGAGCGGTTATAATTTGATATCCCCTACGCTGTTATCTTGCAATATTCACATGAAACAAATCCGTCAGATGAATCAGCGAACAGAAAAATCTTGCAAAATAACAAGTGACAACATAACAGCGCAAACGACGCAATAAAAAAATATCTCAAAAAGTGTTAAAATAATTGGAAATGTGTTACTTTAACCCCACTTTCTCCAGATTATTAATGATAAAATAACTGGTTAGGGAGTGTAATTTATCTTTTAAGGACCGTACAGACTCTGTACTACAGAGAAGTTGTTTACTTCATTGAAACGTTCTAGATATAAGACTGTCTTGTTTTCCTTTTTATCAGTTACAAATTCTAGAAAAAAAAAGTTTTAATTTATCCGATATCGAACCCTGGCTTGGAGATTTCCTTCAATTATTGCAAGTGTATCCTCCGTCAAGCGATTATTGTCACTCAGTGTTTCCCAGCCGTACATGGTGAGTACCGTTTTGAGCATATCTTCATGAAGCTCAGCTTCCGATTCAGCATCAATTTGAGCTTGCGACTTTTCCGCCCATTGATCAAAGGCTCCCGCATCATTTTGTATTTGCGCTACTTTTTCAATAACTTTCTCTCCCTTTTTCTTGCTGTCGTCCGATTGGAGGACGGCATCCAGTCGCCTGAATGTGTCCGAAAGCTTATCGAGATTTTTTTGCTCCTCACGCCACGCCTTTCGCAGCGCTTTTGTCTCGGCCCGTTTTGCTGCTTCGGCCTGGGCCGGAGTGAGTTCCTCGGGTTCAAGATCGTAAACGACGTCCAATCGCGAATCAACATCTGATTCATTTTCGTATTCCGGCTCTTCAGCTATATAATCCTGCATCATTTCTTTTTCTTCCTGCTTTCCAAATAATTTTTCATCCAAAATTTTTAATTGCTCCTTGACGTGGCCGCCGTCGAGTTTTGTTTTCCCGTACAAAAGCTTTTGTGATTTCTTTTTTAGCCGTTTGCGAGTTCGCTGGGCTTTGCGGTCACTTTTCAGTTTTTCTTTACGTTCTTCGCGTTCTCTTTCCCGTTCTAATTTCCGTTGCTCAACTAGTTCCTCTTTCCGCTGGTCGACATCACGCCGAATCCGGGTATAAACGCCTTCCATAATATCATCAATAAATGCCTCGTCCGCAGCCGTAATTTCGATGTTTTCTTCGTCGTCGACTTCACTCGGGTCGTCCAAAATGTCGACGTCTTGACGGCCGGCGAATTGGTCGCGCAAAAAGGATTCGAATTCGGCCGGAAATGAGTCATCGGCCTCGTCATTATCGGCGTCGCGACGCTTTCGGAGCTGATTGCGGAGTAGGGAAAGGGGCTCATCATAAAGGAAAATGCGCAGGTCCCGTTCCGCTTCAACTTGGAATGTTATCGATTCGTTAAATTGAGTCGAGTATTTGTTGAACAGGCCACGACAACTCCGCGTTGTAAATACCGACGTGTATTCTAAAACGATATGAATAATTAATATATTTTTGTTTTCGAAAAAAGAAAAAGAAATTTTTAATATTACTTTGCTCCTACTTAGTTCACATGAGAGGCGTAAATGGGTAAAAAGAGAAATATTTGGGTCCAGGTCCTGACCTTCAGGCCGGTTACATTTTTGCTTTATTCTCAAACGTGTCATTTACTGCGTCAGTTTATGGAACCGTAAATAGTTCTGGACCATCAATAACACCACTAACGCTCGGCCGATTTTCATGAAACTCAACCGGTATGAATGGTAATTGTTAACATAACAGGGCAGATCGTAGGTGTAAACGTTTTAAGAATGAAAAAAATGCAGAAAACTTTCCGGACTGTTCGACGGCAGCGTAATAGTTTGACTAGTAATTGGTAGTTCGTAATTGGTTAAACCAGGTTACCGGTTTTGATAGTTTTATACGTCCTAAAAATTGACCGTGTCTAATACAAACGTAATGATTTAACACGGTTAGAGATTTTAGTTTCAAACAGCAGTGCCATGCGGCACTGTCAGGACCGCAACAAGAGATTAAACACTGGACCGCAGGTGTTAAAACATCCCACCTATGCCAAACCATCACAGAAAATTCCACGAGAGTTACCAATCTCGTAACTGAATACAACTTAATACATATCGTAACAATTTTACCCATATCATGACAGTTTTTCTTTTGGGAAAAATGAACGAAAAGGGCCCAAAATGCCACTGACTAGAAAAAACGCATATTGTAACGGTTTTAGGGATGTGAAAGTGTTACGATATCTATTAAAGAAATGTATATATAATCTTTAAAAAAATAATATCGACTGGGTTTGGTTGTGGTGTGTCAATAAATGACGCTTTACAAGTCACATGACGAACCGGACGAATTTAACCACCAGTTACACTTTGGCCATGTAGAAGCACTAAACAATAAATGTTGTCACGAGCAGCCGTTGCATATCACTATTTATGGAAATTATAAACATGTCTTCTATACTAATATTGAAGTGTGCGAAAACCCAAATTATTAATATCAACATTCCTTCCTCATTGCAAACCGAAAGTAGAATAAATACTGTACAATCTCCGGAATGCTGTCGACATGAGCACATCCAAATTAATCAAAATGCTAATTTGATTAATAATTGTATCGATAAACGCGCTAATGACTAGGTGGCAAATATGCCATAAATTTTTGAAACCCAACGAAAATAAGTTTGGGGGTGGAAATAATCTCGCTACACATAATTTTTTTTGTGTTATGATATTGAAGTATACCGTATGTATCGTCCTGATTTTAAAACGCGAAAAAAGTGTTTGACGGAAATGCATATTTCTCCTTAAGTGTGGCACTTAAGAGGGGACCACTGAAATACAAAAATAGTTTAAAATAAGGTAATCGCCGTTCGGTGATTGGTCGAGTGCTCTCAAAAAAACCAATGACAGGCCACATAGGCCTCAGACGCGCTGTCAAGCAACGTTACCAAAAAGTGGTAACATTATTTATTTTTTCGCGTTTGAAAATCACTGCGATAGTGTAATTTGACTCACAAATTTCAATTTTTATATGATTAATTCCAATTTTTTATATAAATTGTAGACAAAAAATGGAAAACGAATAAAGAGATAAAAGGTTCAACAAAAACGGTGCGGGGTTAATTGTTAAATTACATGCCTATTTTTGCTCTAAATGGGGCTCCGAAGAAAGGCTCTCTTTCCTATTTTGAAAAACCGACCCTTATTTGACGACTCCCTTGTATATACCGTCTCAGAGATAAATGTGTTAACAAATTTTATTTTTTACGTTTTATTTCTTTCCGAACAAGTATAATGACTTTTGTAATATTATTGATAGTACTATATAAATTATGACTCGTAGTAATGTTTTAATTATACCCCTTGTCTAGTTAACCCACACCCTCAGGAGTTGCAAAAAGGTGTGTCAAGGCAAGTAGGCCCTTATCTATGTTAGGTAGCTTTTAACATTGAAAAAACGTCATCAAAAGACAGATTCGTACTTTTTAGACACGTGTGATGGTGATCACAATGAAAATCATATCACAACTTTTACTAAAAAAATAATACTTTTGATACAAAATTACGCACGACGAACCCATAATTTAAATGTAGACGTCGATCAAATAGAGTATGTATTCGTCCTTCTCTGAATAAACGCACTTTCGACAACGTTTAGATACCTGGCCTAGTTTTAGCCATTTGCTAGAATAAATTGGCGATTTTTTTTTTCCGAAAAGGACTAAATT
>SCLG01000077.1:390895-407688 GCA_004367875.1 Oikopleura albicans
TCTTGACAGATGTCCTTTTTCTTGACAAATTTCCTTTTTCTTGACAGATTTCAGGCCATATGAGTCATGCGAAAGTGTCAAGAAAAAGGCGATAGGACTGTATAAATCTGTTAGGTTCCTATAAAAAACCCTTCGGATCACAAGCTTTTTGGTGAAATTCCATGAAAAACATTTTCTTCCAAAAACGTTTTCTTCGAGTAACTTTTTATTCGAAAAACGTTTTCTCCGAAAGACCACAGTGCCAATTAAGATAAGCAATCAATTCATAAATTTCGGATAAACCGGCGATCAATTAACCCTTACACGCTTCTTTTTAGTACCTAATCGAGAAAAACATAAGTTAGAAGAACTCGCCCTTAATTAGCGCGCTCATCAGTTATGCTAGCTGTAGTATATATTTCCGGTGTCTGACAAGTTCAATTTGCCTTTGATGAAATCCCCCAATCATTCATTGTACACATTAACGAACATTTTTTTTAAATTTCATTTTCGGTTTGTAGTTGGTACCAACAGAATGAGGGTAATTACCAAAATATGCGCTATGCGATTCAATCAAAATATCTAAACAGAGATGAATGGAATCCTGTAAAGTACACAAAATATACCCCTCGTATTATAAGCTACTTATACAGTTTACAATTTAATTATAGGAAATGTCGAATTGCAATAATATAATTTTAGTAAACTTTCGCTTTATTGCTTTGTCTATAAAATGGAACATTAATGAAACAACTAGTACCCCAAAATGATTGAGGGCCATGATTTTAACTTTTGCAAGGAAAACAACTACGTAGAATCACGTAAATCAAGTCACGTTTTTTGGCGCCAGAGAGCATTTTGTTGGCCAAAAAGGACCAAAACGGTAACCCTAGTTAAGAGAGGAAGTCAATAAACTTTACATAAATTGGGCAGTATGACTTTAAAATCATTATGATAAAATAAAACAAGTATAAGTGGAGTCACGTTTCTGGCCTAAGAGAGCATTTGTCGGCCAAAAAGAACCAAACCGGTAACCCTAGTTCTGACAGGAAGTCAATTATTTGTCACTTTGTTTTTTTGTTTTGTTTTTTAAGTGCGTTATTATTTATATAATTTTGGAGCGTAACGTATTGCTATTTCCAACTATCTAACCAAACGCCCTACCCAATTGTCTTAACAAAATTGAAATATCTTAACACTTTTTGAGCATGTTTAGTGTTAAGTTGGTTAGATGGTGTATTTGTCGTTAAAATATTAATAAATTTATTATACATTACCTTGTTTTTTACAACAATGTTTCCAACAGCGAAATTTCTCATCAAATTGATCATTCGTCAGACTATACATCTTGTTTTCTTGCTGTAGGTATGCGAAGTCAAGTTCATCTATACAGCTCCAACGCGAGCAAACGCACTGATTTTTGAATCAATAAAGGGGCTTCATACACCACGTGCATGCTAATCCTAACAATAGTCTTGAAATTGAGGAAAAAAGCATAAAAAATAAATTCGATCAGAATTTTGAGTCAATAGAGACTAGTTTTTTACAGGTGGCACCGGGGAAAGGGAAAAATCGAAAAATAAATAAATCATATATTACTTAAAGTATCTCTTGCAATAAGGATTAAAAAAAAAAGCTTAGTGTTGACTCGCAAGAAGTCTCCCTCATAAAATAACAAATGTTTCTCTGCCAATTTTGAGTGGCCGCGTTACCATAACAACGCGAAAAAACAAATAACAATTTCTTCCATTTTTGTTACGCGGACAATTAGGCGCTTCCAACCTAATATAATTGTTACAAAGAAATTTATTGAAGATTTATATGAGCGTTGATGTTTGCGCTTGGGAGTTAATGCTAAAATTGCTAACTCGTAATCAAAATTAACTTGTTATGCTCTAAGTATTGCTCAACAGTTTCATGTTTATCGAAAATCAAATAGAGAGGGTGGGCATTAAACGGGCAGGTTTTGGCTTGAACATTTTCCAGCGATAATGTAATGTCGTATATGTAAGAAGCAGGTAACGGGCCTATGTGCAGTTAACGGGCATATTTTCAAAAAAAAAACTTTGCCGCCTGTTAACTGTGCACCCTGGACTCACATATTTTGGGCTCACATATTTTGTGACATATGTGATGCAGATTGATGCGTAGATTAGATTGATGCAAAAATAAATTGAAAAATGGGAGACGTTTGGACGCTAAAGAGCATTTTATGGGCCATTTTCTGATTTCTACATTTTCGGTTTCTAAACAATTACCCTGTGTTGGAGCTTAGACGGCGGGATTTGCGATACTTTCATATAAATTTAAGAACTATTTTTGCATTACCGTCACAGGGTGAGCTCCAACAGACGGTATTTCAAGAATTACGCCTAGCCAATTCACGAGTTAAAAACAGCATAATTTAATAGACTCGTTAGAAACCTTAACGTTGTAATTGACAACAAACAAAGTGATACATCAATTGAAAATTGCAATCGCCACATTAATACCATACAAAGAACTACAAACAATACGTTTGGAACGTGGAAATAGCGTGGATCCATAATGGAACGTGGATATATAATGGAACTTCGATAAGCCGAAACTAGGCTGTCCAAACGACACAATTTTAAAAGGGAGAACTACAAAAACGGAGAAACCTAAAAACTTTTCTCCGTTTTTCGATTATTCGTTTTCAGTTTTCGGACGTGTAGTCGGAAAAGGGATCAACCTGAAAATGGAAAAAAATTATATACAGTCCTTACTCCTATTTGGGCCGCTCCTTTTTGGGACGCTTTTTCGGCCAAAATGGGGTCATTCTAATAGAATAATGATCCTTTTCGTCACGATGCTCCTTTTTCGGACGCTATTTTCGAAAACCAAAAACGTCCCAAAAAGGAGTAAGGAGTGACCTTATTAGTAATAGGAGTCCTTACTAAGGACTGTATTTCCATTGTTTTTTTTTTAATTTTCTACATTTTCCGACTAGAGGAGTACAAATTGAATAACCTCCAATATTAATGAAGAACGAATTGACCAAATATTTTGATAACGTTTTCCAGAATGTCCGCCTACACACTAATCAACAAAGTTAACAATCTTCAAGTAAGTTAACACCTTTTTCACTTTAACTTTGTTTACTTACTTAAATAGGTGGTTATTTTTATGACGTATAATAAACTTTTCTAGTTTTTAAGCCTATCAGAATACAAAATTTGAGAAAGTGAGAACCACCTTATGTTACCCCATACTGTAAATTTAAACAACTTGGTTATTACGAAAGTTATTTTGATTGCCTCTAAAATAAACTACCAAAATGAACACTTATACTTTTCATTTGGCACTTAAGTTCCCTATGATCGATTGAACGGGAAAATAAAACCACTAATTTGCATGTTTTGGTAAAAACTTCAATTTGTATACATTATAAAATAAGCTTTGCCAAGTATAAACAAAGGAAAACGAAGCTCTCAACATTGCGGTTAGTATATTTTTTTTCGACGATTGGAGCAGAAATACGTGGATTTTTTGTTTTGCACTACACAGATATTTATATTCAGAGCGATGAAACCCGCCTTTGGTTAATCGGCCATGCTCGAAAAACCATACAAGGATTGCCAAATAAGGGTCACTTCCGTCGTGTAAAAACCGACCCTTATATGGCGACTCAATATTAGACGAGTTTAGTAATTTTAGTTCAAGCAATGATGATTTTTTTCGTTTTATATTTGAGTTGGTAAGTTTAAAAATAAAATTTGAGTTTTAATACAATTTAAACTTAGTGTATCCGTTGGCAAACCAAAAAATAAGGTCAATGTTAAAATCAAAGAACGTTATTTGAAACAATACTGGTGTGGGTCGTCACTTTGTCACCGAGCTCGACGCGGGTCGTAGAATAGATACGACCGAGTATTGTTTTAAACCAAGAAGCGAAATTTGTAAGTAATATTTTTTTGTAAAAAAGCGACACTTATGTAGCACCCGACCCTTAATTGGCGAACCTAGTTTTACGATATTTTAGTGGAGCTAGTAAACGTAATTACAACCGCTAAAATCTGGACCTTTATTTGAATCCATATTTTTCTCGACAAAAAAGACCGTTATCTAGCGTCACAGACACTTATTCGACAAAAGTGGCCCTTATTTGAGGGGCTCTTATTTAGCGACCACTTGTATATAACAATGTTGTCCCACGAAATAATTAAAGCCCTCAAAAGGTAAGTTTCCGGATAGGTTCTTACCGTGTGTTGTTGCTCAGACTGTCGGACTTTGAGCAATTTTCATATGATTTTTAACGCTATTTTGACATCATCGCGACAGTCTGGGCTCCAACACACGGCACATGTACTGAAACTCTTATACGATCTAATTTATAAAACTAAATCTCGGATATTGCCAGAAATTAAATAAAAAAGCCAGATTGTGTTTTTTCACAGAAAATACTATTTTTGCAGCGCTCCGAGAGAAATACGTGGATTTTCGTTTCCACTATCTGCCTTACTTCGATTAGGTTGTTGAGCAAGAAAATTCGCCATGGTATTTTTCATGATTGACGTGTTTCAATCATCGTTTCATTTAAATGTTAAACGTTTTTAATTAGCATTTGTGGAATGGGAATTATCTTACTAACCGTGTCCAATACAAAAAGCGGTTCAACTAAATGACGGCCCACGGCTCTGGNCAACAAAAAAATCGTAGAAACCGTGAGTTGGCAACTCCTAGCTGAATCGCTTAAATCACCGCTAGAAATTTTGTGTAAAAATTGGTGGTCATGAAAAATATACTGTGATTTGAAAAAAATAATAAAGTAATAGTATCTTTAAAGAATGCATTTTCGAGTGAGCTCCAATTCCCGGTTTTCGTTGTATTTTTTTTTCTTAATTGAGTTTGGGTAGCCAATTGAGAACAAAGTAATATTGCACTGGCCAATCAGCGCGAGTAATGCAATAATGCCATTTTTTATCCACACACATTCTTCAGAATAAGAATGCGTTGGTGGCTGCATTATTTAAAAATATGATGATCCACTAAGTCTTTTGTACCACTTATTTTCATGAGACAAACTCGTTATCTTAACGGTTTTTCATAGATTTTTATGGAAAAAAAAATTCAAAAAGCCAATTCAGTGAAAACTGATGTGTCCTTTATACACTTAAAAGTTATTTGAAATCATGGCCGTGACAAAATAAATGAAAAAAATGCGGTTTGCTGCCAATTTCATCAGTTTGTTTTCAATTAATCCCAGCAACAAAATTACAACATGGACAGTTTACGATGGGTATTTTTGGTAGTTTAAAAAAAGATTTGTGGTACAACAATCAAATCGCGTCTACCAAAAACTAGCATGTCAAAAAATAGATTAGACGTACGCTATGGTATACCAAAAGTGCCGTTAACGTATTTTCTTACTTTCAGTATTACCAGAAAACTCGAGTTAAAACCGGGGAAGTCGACAAAAAATCGAATACAGCATAGAAAACTTTATCTCAAAAATAACGAAAAATTCAAGTCCAATTCCACAGGGAGCGCCAACAATTATTTGGGAGGTGGACCAAGTAAGGGTAGGTTTTGTGTTTTTCAGAATTTACCCTTACTTGGCGCCCCTAACATAACTTGGCGTTATCATTCCTAATTTTTACGTGACTTAGAGGTAAACCTGACATGTTTATTCTATTATATTTATTAAAAATATGTTTAAATTTCGAAAAATTATATAATAGAAAAATAATTTCGACGATAGAAAGATAATGTTCGATATACTTTTACTTGGCGTACCCTTACAGGACCTCGAGTTTATGAAATGAAACCTACCCTTACTTGGCCCGCACTTACCTTAACTAGACGTGCCCTAACTTGGCACACCCATATACCTCAAAAAACGTTTTCAATTTTTATTTTTGACTGTTGTATAATGTATTTTTATGCAAACAACATATAAAGACAGATTTTGGTTGGAAATAATGGGTGTCCATTTGTCTTCTGAGACTTAATTCGGCTAGTATAAAATATATTAAATTTAAACCAAATCTAACTATTTTTCATTATTTTTATTTTAGCAGCACGTATTCCGAATACTCAAAATACGATACATGTCCAATTTTGTGGAAAAATTAATGCGATGTCAAACATTGAGGTAAACCTCATGTTGAGTTTGACGTGCCGGGTACGAGTCAAGAAGAAGAAAAAGCGTTAAAAATGTTGAGTCTTTAAACCACAAACGCACTCGCAAGGCGTGATTTAACTCTTATGCATCTTGACAGATAATATGACCACGTTCAACGGACAACATATAAACTGACCTAATCCTAACAATATACCTAATTTAAACCCAGTATGACAGAATATATTAAACATATTTGAATGTAAAGAAACTTTTAATAATACAAAACAATTTACGGAAAAATAAATCCATGCAAAAAAATGGAGCCAATAACGAAAGAGCTCAAATTGTATTGGCTAATCAGTGCGCGAGAAATACGTAACTTTTTAGAGAGTACATGGCCAACGGCCTCACTTTTTTATTTGGTTGATTGGTCCCCGAATTCATCAGTTGATGATCTTATGTTCATAAAATTTCACATATGTAAAGAGACCACTGACTGTATATAGTAATGTAATTTCAACAAGATCCGTCTAAAGTCAGTCTATCATAATATTAAATCTTGAAAGCAGAAAAGGTCGTTTTTCATTAAATTTACGTCAATAATACAGAAATTCTCAAAAAAACAATAACTAAAAAACAAAGTGGCGATTTGAGCTTAACAGAGAACGTTACATGATTGTACATTGTTGTTTAGATGCATTTATAACACCCGTACATAATTGCAAACATATTCTTAAAACTGAGAGGAAGAAATAATTCTTGCTCATTGTAAGGAATTTCTCAGTACATTTTTTTTTATATAAAACTTGAAGTAGTGAGTAGTAACATTTTTACGCCTACGCACTGCGCCGTTATCATACAGATTTCCCGTTCGCTTCGTTCTTTTGCGAACTTTTTATACACGAAAGCTGTAAGTTAACAGCGCAGAGGTTATTTTTTCTTGATTATTCGCTTCTTTCCGTTTTATAACTTATTTAGATCAGAATAAATAATAGGTTCGCCGTAATGAAACATAAAACGTGCTATAAGTTAGCCTATAACTTATAGCCTATAAGAGGTTACCAAGGTATACTTTGGTTCATTAAACAAAAAGTGTGCCCTCTAATAAACTGTTGTAGTTACATTCATAAAGTGCTGCATATTTAGACTGTAAAACCGTTACGATATAAAAATAATCGTGATGATTGATTTCGGGACGAAAAAAAGTGAAAAAAAAAATAAACATAAACTTTGCTGATGCAGTTTGATGGGTTGTTTGTCGGCGCTGAAACTGACGTGGTGATGTCAAAATAGCGTTGGTAGAGATACGAATATTGCCTAAACTTTAGGCCCTAAAACCCACCAATCTCAGAAAAGTAATTTTTAAATCATCATTTCCATAATGTCTGAAAAATGTCCGAAAGATCCACCAATCTTTTTGCTCCTAAGCAGAGATGTGAAAGTTCTGTTCTTCCGCAGAACTTGATAACTTCAGAACGAGAACGAGAACGCCAATAGAACAAACACCGTTCTGGGCCATGTTTTCATCACGGGATAAAACAGAACGGCCATTTAGAACGTGTATTCGTTCTATTTAAAAAAAGGTTCAAAAATACGTTCTGGACATTTTTCCATCACAAGAACGCTCCAAAACGCGTTCGAACGGTCAAAAAAGTTGGAGAACCATCACAAAATAGAACGAAAGTTCTGTTCTGTTCTGAAATTTAGAACAGAACTTTCACATCTCTGCTCCTTAGCGCTTCATCCGTTGAGGATATGAAAATTTTTTAATATACACCAGATACGATTGGTATCAGTTTAATGATTCTAGGTTGTTTTTTCTCGTGATAATTACAGTAATCTAAGAGTGAAATTACTTGGGTGGAAATTCCAATCATAAAATTAGTTGTTGAATCTGTTTTTTGAACTATGCAAAGGTTTTTTATCAATATAAATTAACAACTTTATCAGAACTTTAAAATCTTATGTCGTTTGGTCTCTGTGGGTACAACATGTTCCGTCAAACTATCTTACACATTTCTTTGGTTTGATTCCTTGTAAATCTTTGCCCGCGATTAGTCGTTATTATTTCTCGCGCATCACGAAAGATTCAAATTTTGTTTATGAACACGATACGTGCTTTTAGACTGTTTTTATAGTTGTAGCGCACATATCTTAACACTATCGCATGACCCATAGATAAGAAAAATCTCAAAATGGTACTTTCTTAAAAGGTAAAACGTGTAAAAGGTATCAAAAGAGCCTAGGGACCTCTAAGGCTTATTAACTAAAAATCTGTTTTAGCCAAATTGTACAACTCAAAAAGTTTCAGTTAGTCTCAGAAAATGTGGACAAATCACATCCCGGAAATGTGTGTATTGAGTTCTGGAACTTTTGAACCTCTAAAACGTTTTTGGTACCTTTTAAGACAGTACCCTCAAAATCTGTCAATATATGACAATTTTTTCAAGATATAGACGATCTGTCAAGATATGGGCAATCTATTAAGATACGGGAGCATCGATTGTTCGACCACGCCTGTGGATAGTCAAAATACAGGGTTGGGGAATATTAATCCTTAATTTTATAATTTTGAAAATTTTAGGTAAGAAGTATTTATTTTTTCGTAAAACATACTTTTGTGAAAACATTTTATGTTGATTAAAACATAAAATTTAAGAAAATTACATACGAATATTGAAAAATTTGCCAATATATCAGAATTTGTCAAGATATGGGAAGACCGGCCAAATATCTTACGGTCTAAAATCTGTCAAGATATGGGACTTTTTCAAGTTATGGTCTGTAAAGATATGGGCAAAACAACTGTATTTTATTTTTTGCTAAAATTTAAAGATATTCGATAATCGTCCGCAGGATCCTGAAGTGCATTTCATTTTTCGTACTGAAAATTATCGTTAAACAAGAATTACTCGTCCTTACGTAATCTAATCGGTAAAAACCACAAATTTCCGATCTATCTATTTGGAAAACAAACCGAACGTGTTTTTGGACGGTCTCATCTCAACGGCGTATATTTGAATTTATGGTCAGAAAAAAGTGACTTTAAGGCGGCGACAAAATGCAATTTCGGTAGTTATTGAAATTATATCATTATAAAAGCGGAAGAACGTGTCAGATTCGATACGGAAGGCAAAAGAGGACTAAGCTCTTAATAGAAGTGTGTTTTTGATACAAATTTTTAGACATATTTTCCGGTTTCTGCGTGAAAAAATACACTAGACTGTCTTTTTAATTCTTTTATAACTTTCACAACTTTTTAGCTCAAAAGATGTATAGAAGTTAATATAGTCCTTACGCTTAATACGGACAATTTCTTCCAATACGGACGCTTTTTGTGAACAAATGTCCCCAAAATAGTCGGAAAATGGACACTTTATTATAATGTACCCCAATACGGACGCTATTTTCGAGAATGAAAAACGGCCGTATTGGCAGTAAGGACTGTAAACAATCATAGGAAACACTAAAATGATTAAAGCGATTTAAAAAGTCATGGTATGTCCGGAAATTTTTCCTCTCAGAAAGTGTCCGGTGTAAGGTACCGCTAAAAGTAGCTACATATTATGATTTTATTTCTTTGTTTAATCTAAATGGTTTTTAGTCTAAAAACCCTAATCGTAACGGAAGTAATAACCCATATGATAGGCCAATATCGTAGCGGTTTTCCGGATGTGAAAGTGTTACAATATGGATCACAGGACAGTTGTAAACGAAACGTCATTTTTCAAAGAACATCCGTGTGAGTTACCCGGTAATTTTTAAAAGTGATATAATTATTAACGCGATCCAAAACGAACGTGTCTCTGGACACGGAGGTAAGCCAACGCCTAATCAATGTAAAACTTTTATTTAGTATTGGATACCCAACTCGGTATCCCAACTGTAAATAGTCATGATTTGAACGTCCCATCAATAAAAAGCTTGGCAAAGGCTGTTTCTTTTCTAAATTGGGATTAGCTTTTAAACACGAAAAATACCACAGGGATTGTTTATGGACTCAAAGTTTAACAATGAGATTGGTGCTTAGTCAAATCTTTATTATTTCAAAAAAAAAGTCGATGTTTATGCCAGTCAAAAAGCCTGTTTAGAGCGTAATAGAGTTAAAACAAAAAAATTGGCTGTCGTAAAAAAACGTACGTCTTAAATGAGCGTCGTATCTTTACTGTTATTTTAATGCGATAACAGTACGAATAACTGTCGTAGGGCTTTTAGGTCTTTATAGTGATGCTGATTTTGGTGTTTGGAAAACAACAAAACCAGGGCTTCGATTGGAACGTCTGAACTGGTACAAAGTACAAAATAAGTATTGTCTATTGTACCGTATGTTGGCGCACGTTGAGCAATTGTCATATGATTTTTGACGCTATTTTGGCATCCCCGCGACAGTCTCTGCTCCGACATACGGTTAGTTAAAAATTGTTTTGACAAAAAAACAATCACATATTTTAATAGACTATGGCCCGAGGAGGCCATTTAGGCGTTACGTGGACGATTAACTACGCACCTTATCTTTAAAACGCTAACATAATCATAATTAGAAATTTATCAAATTTAAGCGTGTTTTAAAAATGTTACGTTAAGACCTAAATTACAATATTTAATAAAGACCTGTGCCAAATAGAAACTCATTTTGATAGTGATCACTATTATAGTGTTTATTATACTGGTCGGTGACAAAGTGACTACCCACACCAGTATTTGTAATGAAAAATAACGTATTTTAAAAAATGCCTTATCGCAAGACTTACAACACTGTGTTAGTAACTTTATTAGTTACGTAACCAAAGAAAAGATGAAAAAACTGTTCAACTTAATATCTATACAGACCTACTGTCATATTTGTGATATTTTTAGGTAAATATGCCCTCGTATTTTTCGACTGGAAATATTAATTGTGATATTCAGCCAAGAAATAGAACATTAAATCATCATATTCCCTCGAAAAAATATCACATACGAATGTCAGTGTATGTTCGAGAAACACTTCACTTGTTGATGATAGTCCTAACAAATACATTTTTTGCATCATTACTCAAAAAACGGAAACAATGGACATTCGAGAGCGGAAACTGGTTTTCATTTGGAATTGTCAAGGTCATTTCCAGATACCCAAGTTTGGACGTCAATTACATTTTATCCATCTAAATCGAAATCATTTTTATTCTTTTACTTTACGTTATGCTATGTCAAAACAATGCAAAGAAAACGCGTACTACTGCTTTTTTCAGTGCATAACTCTCGGGGGGAAGGAGTCAATTGATAACCCGTAGGAGGAAATGTGTGCATATATGCACACACTTAGAAAATTCACTATAATTCGCAATAATTTAAGAAAACTGTTAAATCCACGTTGTAGAACTAGTCAAACTGCGCCGATCTGACTATTCAGAAATTGATTTGGGCCACCAGGGCCCCCTAGTGAGCTGTTTCAACTCTCCAACCTACGCAAAAAAAATACCGTCAATGTAATTTTCTCGAAAAGTTGAGGGGGGTTAGCAATACTCGTATTGACCTACGGAGCTTCCATAGGCCTTAAATCGACGAAAAAACTAGTCGTGTGCATATATGCACACACTTCCCCCTGGGAGTTCACAACTTGATTACCGGATTCAGTGGATTTACATCGATAACTGGACTAAAAATATAAAAAAAAAATGCGAATTAATGGAAAAAATACTAAGAGTTCCTAATTATTTAAGCCACATCCAGGTGTCTCTAGTGGAGATCTTTGCCTCTCAAGTCGACTATATCTGTTCATATCTAACTTCCGTTGTGCTACGTCAGATTATTCCAAAAAAACGCGTACGCATTATGCTTCCAATTTTTAAAATTGAGACGAAAAAAAAGGTTTTCAAAAATTACCAAACATGACTTACTGGTGGAGCATTAAGTTTACCTCTGAGGTCAACCAACTGAATATGATTACGGAATGCATTCACTGGGTCAAAATCCAAAACGAGCAAAAGGAAAAAAAATTGCGCAACACTCGACGCAATACATAAATAGAACGAGAATTTTAACGATTTTTTTTTTGCTTTAGACCGGGCTTAATCGCCTCTGGAGAATCACGAATACGTACTTAAGTCATTTTGAGGCAAGTGGTAATACTGTTGAAAAATGATAGAACTATTTCAAATATTTCTATTTTAAAATTGAAACCAAAACGCGTATTTCGCTACTTTTTTTTTCTTTTCGTATTCTATTATGGGCACGANTCTAACTTCCGTTGTGCTACGTCAGATTATTCCAAAAAAACGCGTACGCATTATGCTTCCAATTTAAAATTGAGACGAAAAAAAAGGTTTTCAAAAATTACCAAACATGACTTACTGGTGGAGCATTAAGTTTACCTCTGAGGTCAACCAACTGAATATGATTATGCTTTAAAATGCCATTCACGGTTACGGAATGCATTCACTGGGTCAAAATCCAAAACGAGCAAAAAGAAAAAAAATTGCGCAACACTGGACGCAATACATAAATAGAACGAGAATTTTAACGATTTTTTTTTTTTTTGCTTTAGACCGGGCTTAATCGCCTCTGGAGAATCACGAATACGTACTTAAGTCATTTTGAGGCAAGTGGTAATACTGTTGAAAAATGATAGAACTATTTCAAATATTTCTATTTTAAAATTGAAACCAAAACGCGTATTTCGCTACTTTTTTTTTCTTTTCGTATTCTATTATGGGCACGAGTCACCATTAAACAACGTCGTTAATACAGTTCGTGACCTTAATTGCGCACTGTAATATAATTGCTGCGTATTTTTTTCAGAATAATGTTGTTATTCTGTTTAACTGACGTGAAACGGTACGATTGTTCACACAAAATATCGGCACGGATTAAGATTTTATTTTAGTTTTATTACACAGGGTGCGCAGTTAACTATCCGCCAAATATTTCAAAAATATTCGCCAAATATTTTCCCTAAAAATAAGTACAAAGGTCGGGCTAAATAAGGGGCAGTCTGTTGACTTGAAACGTTTTCGCGTAGGTTTTCGCGTAGGTTGTGCGATTTTTTCTTTTGTCCATAACTTCCGAGTCAATTAAGCTAGAATGAAATTTCTGGGTGGAGCTTTGGAAATAATCAAAATGAAATCGATATATTAAAAAGGACACTACACCGAACTTTTATCGAAAAAATCAATTTTTAGTCTTTTTGGTCTGAAAATCCTAGGCCAACGAAGCTAAAACCAAAAAAACTTTTCTCTTCGAGTATAAAAATGTCAACTTCTAACTGAAGACACGTAAAAGCAGATCGGAAATGGAGCGGTACGAGATAAAATCTCAGTACACAACCGTTATCAAATAAGAACCAAAAAAAAATCGAATGACAATGGAAAAGTCAATGTACGTGTATGTCGATTTTTTAACAACCGAAAATATCATACCGTTTTGACTCTTTTTGATGTCACCCCTTTTTTACAAAAATCGGATGTGGATTGTCCGTTATGGTCAAGACATATAAATAGATTTGCAGCCAATGATAACGTGGGAAATGTCGATTCATGAATAACATTACAACATTTTTAGTCAAAGCAATTATACACTTAGAGCCACAGTCCAATCAACGGATGTCAAGCAAAAAATAGCTAAAAGGAAGCGAAACGTCTGATTCTTCTAAATCAAAGGAGATATACATTGGAAATATATAATAGAAAATAACCGATTAAGAATTTATGCTTTCAAATCATAGAAACTTAGAAGGCTTGTCAAAGATTAGAAAGCTTGCATAATTATGAAAACACACATTAAAACAAAACATTAATTATAATTAAAAAAACATGCACGAACACACAAAACCTAAGAAAATTTTCAAAACTACCAAAAAATTAAAAGATGCAAAAAATCATAAATAACTTCTAAAAAAAGAATTTAATACCAAATGTTTCAAACAAACGTTATAAACAAACAGAGGTTTTTTTCTGGACACAAAAGTACAAAAAAAATTCAGAATAGTAATATTTCGGCAAAATCAGTTTGGATACCGAAAATTTTATATAGGTCCTATACAAAACTACCATACATATTAACGTGTGACACCCCCTTAATGTTATTTATAACTTGCTACTGTTTAAACCAACCTACGCGGAAACAAACCAATTAAAATCACGTCATCTAAGGGTCCACATGAGACTTTGCAGAAACTGACAAACAAAATAGGACATAAGGACATAAGAGTGTTAAAAACTGAAAAATTAAACCATTTATATTAGTTCGATATTTTAATGTGCTTATTCAGTACGAAAATCGACACCAACTTGGAAACTTAGCAGTAAAAACTTTATAGATGCAATTTGATTTGTATGAGGAATACTGTGGTGTGAGAAGTTAACACCACGTTTCTTTTATACTTCATTGTGGTTTACCGTTTTCATGCGGTTTGACCGTCTCGTTTAACCCCAGATAAGTTACAAGGATGTTTTTCACATAATAAAACATTTTTAGATTGGGTTGGTACATACGGTATAGAATGCTTTAGATCAAAAATAGCCAACATAAGCGTCGTAGATAACGTCCATTAACCGTCACTTTAATTTCAAAATTTTCCAAGTTCTATTTCACAGGTTGTTCAAGATTAATACATCTTAAGTATATACTCTCAAAGATAAGCTCGTCTACTACGCAGTTTAGAAGAATAATAGTGTATGGTATGTTACATGCCAAATATGTACTTTAGAGAATATACACAAAAATGTTTTATGTGTGATTAAAAGATCATACCAAAGATTCTAACAAAAAATAATAGTCTAACGCATTAACATTGCAGAAAGTTATCCCTTTCTATTTTTGAGACTCACAAAGTGAGTTTTTTTTCTCTTTTAATATGACAAGTATTTGAAAAATACAATAATTAAATACACAGGGTACGCCATTAACCGGCCATTAATTTTTTTTTTTAATTGGCTGATTAACTGGTTTTCGGACGGTTAACAAGTGAACGCGTATTTTGGGAAAATTCGAAACTCGCCGGTTAACGGCAAATAGCGCACGGTGTTACAAAAAAGATTTTATAGCCGAAATCGCTGTAGACGTCCAAAAATGGCCCCGAAGGGCTTAAAATTTAAGTTATAAAATTTAAGGAATTTTGGTAGGACTCGGAATTTTTGTAACACCGTGTAGCGTAGCCGGTTTGTTATCAATGCAACTATAACATTAATCCTTTTTGAAAAACTAAAGTTTGTAAAAATATAGCAGTGGTATAGGAATTACAAAAAATGGGAAAGGTATTTTTTACTGAAAACACGGATGGATCAAAGATAAGAACTCTTGAACTTTATGAAATTGGGATTTTTTAATTTTCGATTTTAGAAAAATCCCACTTTCATAAAGTGGAGTTGTTATTCGTTTCGCCAAAAATGATTGGGTCACAAAATAATGATCCGTACTTGGCGACCTCTATATTTCATGAATTGAAATGATAATAAGTTTTTCACGTTTCTTTTCAATAAAAGAATGAAAGTTCAATCTTCTTTTCAATAACAAAAAACTAAGAAACTGGGTTATATTTATATCCATTTAAATTATTCTATCCTATTTGCATATTATATGCCGCATATATATCACATTAACATGAAGAACCGTTGTTCAACGTCCACCAAACAAGTTACTGGGAGAACTTCCAAAAAACGCCATTGTTTTAACCCAGCGACAAATATCCTGCGGGATGCACGATTACGCATGAGATCCGAAAGAAAAACCGCAAATATTTTTTTTCTCTCCCGTGAGAGGCGGAATTAATTACGCCGTTTGTTAAGATCATCTTTCGATTAAAAAGAGGTTGCCATTCCTGAATATTTTACAAAGGGTGTCTGAAAAAACTTACTGTCGATGCGGAAACTCAGGTGCTTTAAGTAATTTTCAGACGGTATCTTTCGAAAAACTAATGCATGGAACGATTAACACATTATAATCACATACAGTCCTTACTTCCAATACGGACGTTTATGATTTTCGAAAATAGCGTCCGTATTGGGATGAATTGTTTTATTGTCTATTTTCAAAATAATGAAAAATACAGCTCTGCGCCACTATCTTGCAAGTTTGCCCGTATGCTCTATTATGTTCTAGTTTTTCAAAATATTATTTACGAAAAATACCATATAAACCTTTTAACACCATGTTTTCGACTTCCTGGCTCGACCACTAGATGGACCATCGCTCCGCGCTCATATTTTGCAGTTTATTTTGGCTATGTCAAGATAACGGGAAAGGGCCTAAGTTGATGTGTTATGTTGATTTTGTTCACCCAATATTATTACTCTACGGTATGGTGCATGGTTTGATTTGTATTTAAAATTTATTACGTTGTCACTTCTTTAAAGTGGAAAATTCAACTGTAGTTGTTAAAAATTTTTCAATATATTCACTTTAGTTGATGTAAAGAACGGCATTACTTCCGTACGTTAACCACAGTGAACCTATCGGTAAAACAACAACCACGCTTGTTTGATTTTTTAGAGTCTTCCGGCCCATGATTGAACTTGAAAAGATTTTTACGTTTACGAACTTCCGAAAAGCGTTGTTCCATGTAGACAAAATTCCACTGAGTCAAAAAAAAACGCGTTCGTTTTAAGTGTCCAATAGTCACGCTGAGATCACTTACGAAATGTTTCGTGTAATACGCAAAGAATTTATTGATTAGAAATGTGTTCCTTAAAAGAAACGAGTTAAATAGGTAGATAATTTCTAAAATGGTTTCAAGGCAATTAAAGACGCCCCT
>SCLG01000077.1:407712-418955 GCA_004367875.1 Oikopleura albicans
CTTCCGGCCCATGATTGAACTTGAAAAGATTTTTACGTTTACGAACTTCCGAAAAGCGTTGTTCCATGTAGACAAAATTCCACTGAGTCAAAAAAAACGCGTTCGTTTTAAGTGTCCAATAGTCACGCTGAGATCACTTACGAAATGTTTCGTGTAATACGCAAAGAATTTATTGATTAGAAATGTGTTCCTTAAAAGAAACGAGTTAAATAGGTAGATAATTTCTAAAATGGTTTCAAGTCAATTAAAGACGCCCCTATTTTTCGGAGAATTGTTGCAGTTTTGGGCACTTAAAAAGTGCACCTAAAAAGTGCTTCTAAAGAAAACAAGACCGATTAGCACATTTTGCAAAACAAAAACCTGAAAAAAATAATATTTTCAAACATTTATCACGTAAAAAAGTCATTATTTTCGAACATTTTATTAAAAAAATAAACATAGGTTTCTAACCGTTGTATAAACGTCATGATTTTCGTAAAAAAAATTTGTTTTTGTTTTTTTTACAAATATATATTTTTCTAGCCGTCAAAAACACATGATTTTTTTTTTGTTAAAAATGACCGGTAAAATTTAACCGTTCAATTTTTTTTTCAAAAAGGCTTGGTTTTGCAAAAAAAAAGAAAAATATCGAAAATTTCCAAAAAAAAATGAATAATTCGGACCAAAATTTGTTCACTTTTATCGACAAAAAACATTTTTTTAACTTTTTTTCGGAAATTTTAATACATGAGGGTTGCCAAACAAGGGTCGGTTTCGTGCTTTTAAAAACCGGCCCTTATTTGGCGACCCCATGTACTACAATTTAATTTAAATTCGAGACATTTGTAATCAAAATTATTATTATGTACCAGTACTTAGAATAATGCTGATGTATTAACCCTCAAACACAATTAATTTGCCGGAATGTATGAACGAGTAATTAGGAAATAATTGGTGAAACAATAGAATTATGCATTGTATGCGGTTGCCAAAACTCTAAAAGACCATAATAATACTAGATAATATTTTGTTACATTTATTTACATTATTACAATAATTGTGATCAAAACCATAAATAATTAAATTATTATAATTTTATTGGTTATTAACATTGACCAAAAATGCACTCATTATGAGTTCCTAATTTAAAAGTTTGCTTGCATTTTGAGTTGAGTCATTTATGATTGATTAAACATAATCATCAATCTTATCATAAACAACACAGAAATCAAATAAAATTCTGATCAATTAACTCTAAGAGAGCGCATGTTCTATAAATCACTCTAAATTAAACGTATTAAAAACGTGAGTTATTTGTTTGAGTCAAGGAGCACGTGTAACCAATGGACTGACAAAGCAGCCCGCGAAGTCTACCGGAAAAAACCGTCTGATAAATGCGGTGTCCGAAAAATTGAAGTCATTTGTGATCCCAATATGGTTGTTCTGATGACCTGAGCGTCACTTGAATGACCTGACAGCAATATGATAGTGACTTTATTCAAGTCACTAGAAAGTAAGTTAAAAAAAAGTGATCTACAAGTCACCTGATAGTGAACTGAAGATATCCAGAAAGTGACATCGAAGAGACTTGAAAGTGAACTGAAAGTGACCTGAACGTGACCTATAAGTGACCTTAAAGACATAAAAGTGACATGATAGTAATCTGAAAGTGACGTGAAAGTGCACATAAAATTACTGATAATAAGTGAACCCGTGCTAAACATAAACAATATAATATATAATATAGTATATAAAAATATACGAAATAAATTAAAACATTTTTGGCTACCTATTATCTTTGAGAGATTTTGGTTTACCAAAAAAATAGCCGAAGCCAAAATACCCACTATTAAGTGGTTTTTATTTACGTTCATTGTTATTAAGAGAAATAAACTCTTTCGTATTTCATTTATATTCGACTCGGAAGTTTTTGGTCGAAAAATTATGGCTAAGTTAACCAGTAGATTAATATATCGAATTAAGTCTCTTTAAAAAAGCCCATTATCAGTTTTGGCCATTGAGCGGTAGCATTTTGTAGTTATGATGTCTAGGAAACGAAATAACACCAAACAATTATACGGATGGGGTCACAGTCAATTAGGACTTATTTTTCAATTAAAATCGGATTAGCTCACGTAGTCACCACATGATTTGATCATTGGTCATTCTGGACAATTGAGAGTGCCAAGCGATGAACAATGACAAAAATATGATAGAAACTCTGATTCCAAACAGCATATTTTTATTTGAAACCCGCTCTGTATGATTAACCGGCCAATCCGACTCAGTTGGTTTTAGACGAATTCTTCGAAGTTTAACTTGATGTGTTTTTTCAATAATTATTTTTAACGCGTATGGCCCAAAAATGCGGCTTCTCTAATACTGTTTGTATTTGGAAAAAAATTGAACATAATTTGAAATATTTATGAACAAATAAATTGAAATTGAAATTGAAAGACCCTTCAATAAATTATTAAATTTATTATAAAGAAACTGCGTTATTTGCGCGTAGACCCTAACAAGAAATTGTCACATGTGTTATAAAGCAGCATTGCAGCTCTCAAAGGGAAGGAGACAAACCAATCAGATCGCTCAACCTCATCACGTAGGTTAACAAATAGAGCGAGAACCACAAAAAAGGATAAATCAATTTTTACACGTTACTACGCGTAGCTACGTTTTTAAACCCATTATGTAAATTTGACAGTTACGTCAATTGCGTAAATTTTCTTTCAAATGTGCATATTGTGGCAGTCGTGTGCACTATCAGCGTGCATATCTTAAACGTTTGGACTGTCATAAATTTAATTGAAAATAAAAATTGAAAAAAGAAGACACGTTTTGGCGTTAAAGAGCATTTTTATAAAAGCAAAAATACACGCCGGGTTTACATATATCCAATTAGCGCCCTCAAATCTAAATTGAGCCAATCAGCGCTATTAATTTTAAATTGTCAAAATTTAACTGTGGTCAACAATTTGTACAGCGCTTATCATCAAAACGAGCATAACTCAATCAAAATCATCTTTATCTATACAGTAAGATTAAGGTAGAGGGTTTCGCCGTCTACGTATTACGGCTAGTTGCCGCGGGCTGCTTTTTATTTCTGTTTTTACAGCCAATCTATAAACCGAAAAAATATTTACTAACTTGATTTTAATTTTTTCAGATTGTGCGTATTTAAATAATCAATTGTCTAAAGAAGAAAATGCGTCAGTTTAACCCAAAATACACCACCTAACCCGTTATGTTACCACACGTTATATTAACAAGTTTCCGTTATGTTAACACTTTTTGGGATTTGATGAACCTCGATTTCTTATTATTTTACCAAATGTCCTACTACATTATATCCTACTCCATTATGCTAACAAAATTTAATTATGTTAACAGTTTTTGAGGTTTGATGGTGTTAAAATAACGGGTTATGTGATGTACGTGAACAAAAAAATTTCCCTTACTTTGCAACGTTTCCGTAGAGCCTTATACAGTAAACTTAAGCCTCTATTCGCCAACCAATTTTATGCTTTGATATCCAACGGATCTATAAAGTTTGAAGGTTTTTCGAAAAGTTTTGTTTCATCAGCTTTTTTTCCTATCAACGTGTACAAAATTAATGTCATACAAAGTTCCGATTTCTGAACGGTTCTAAACCGCGTAACATGGGATTTGCTCTTTTTACCGTGCACTCTGAGTTGGCCTTACTTGTAAAATGCCATATTTACTCTCGTATTGATGATGATTTGTCAAATTAACATAAATATATATTTAAACATATACGTATGATATTTGTGTACAATGACCCCTGCGCAGTTATATTTCCAATAAATTAAATTTCGTTTTACTAAAATTTTATTAAAAATGACCATAAACGTGAAACTATAAGTGTTTCAAATTTTTTTGTAGAAAACGTTTATTTTTTGGCGAAGTTTTGCCTAGAGAACGTGTTTCGAAAAAAAGTATTTCCAAAACTTTTTTCTCACACTAAACGTATTCGCTGAAAGACCGTGGTATATATTAAACAATAAACGGAAAAATTACGTTTAATGCAGAATAAGTCAGGGAATACATTTTTTTTTTCAAAAATGAGTGTTGTTTTTTCATTATAGAAATTTACGTTTTGCGCTAAAGAAAAATTTCCGTGGTAAACAGCCAAAATGATTTCCCAGTATAAAATCAAGTCCGGCGACAATTTACATAATCAATGTCAAAGTCAATAAACGACGAAATATAATTATGGATCCGCAGAAAACGTTTTATTTTTCTTTGACCCCGCGCCGCATTTGTCCCATAAAATGGAACATCTTCTTTGATTTGTTCGACCAATTCACATTTTTCAAAAACTTATTATACATTATTCAGATCGTTTGCGGGCCAAATTAAAAGATGCATTTCGTATAAAATTTTGTGTTCTTAAGAAACATTTAAGACGATGGGCCCTATTTGAGGTGAGGTTAAAACAAGCAAAATGATGTTTTATTTGCGGAATATCAATCTTAAAAGTCGTTGTGGAATATTTACATATATACTCATTAAACGCCTGAATTAATCGGATTATATCCTAAAATGATAAGACTAGGACGTGGTGCGATTAGATGCTGGCCCGGATATGACATCTCCGGTCATTGGCCAAAATTGAACAAAAAAAAATACTAAAAAAGCCACTTTTGCTTGCTTTGTTCTATTAAACATTTAATTTGCGTCAAAAACAGTCTACATGACATCGTAATTCTGAGTTCCTACTCGTGTGTTATCGTGATCAAAAAATTTTTTTTATTTTTGGAGGCCAAATTGAGTACATAGCGATTACTACTTAAAGGAAATGATTGGACTGTGAGTGAATTAGTGCTTGATTTTTGAATGACCCTACTTCTGTAAATAGCCAATTTTCGTTTCACCAAGGATTCTAAATAAGAGTTTTTTCTAGCGATAAATAGTGTTTATTTGGACTTGAACGAAACAATTGAACATAGCGCACGTTAGTTATCTTTTCTCTTTAAAAACAACATTTTTGAATTATTACAATACAGTTAGTTCGTGATGTGTACAATCAATGAACTGTATTTGAACAACTTTAAATCCTTAACTCTCAGGAGGAAGAAGTTTTTGGGAACCCGTAGGGGGAAAATGTGTGTAAATAAACACGCACTGAAATCTTCAACCTACGCAAAAAATAACACCACCAATCGAATTTTTTCGAAAAGTTGAGGGGGGTCACCAATACCCGTTGTGCCCTACGGGGCCTCCATATGCCTTAAATCGACGAAAATGCAAGTTGCGTGTCTATTGACACGCACTTCCCCTGGGATTAACTTACAAGGGTAAATCTATGCAAATTTGCACGAATTGCTCCAAAAAGTCCGAAACTTTGAGCAAACGATTGAATATGAACAATCGCTGTATGAAAAAAAGTAATAAATTTCAGTCTATCAAAAATTTCTTACGCGTTTTTCACTTTAGCTAGTGCATAAAATGCTCACTAGCGCAAAAAGTGGTCACCGAATCATATTTTATTTTGTATATTTTACTCAAATACACGGGACGTCATGTAGGGCACGTCAAGTAAGGGTACGATACGAGAGCCAAGTAAGGGTAGGTTTTAAAAATCACGAATCCAACCTTTACTTAGCGCTGCTGTAAGTTATATGTCTCTTTGAAAACATAAAAAAATGGTTAGTTAAACTTTAAAAAACGGCCAGATTTGGCTTAGACTGAAAAGTTTGTACTAACAAAATGTGCAGGTTTAATCACAGTCATAAAACGTGACGTGATTGGTCCCCTGCTGAATACGAATTTTACAGTTTTGATGAAAAAAAAATTGTACGGTTCATGTGATCAAAAGCGTGTATGCCCAGCAAATCGTTTTCTTATTAAAATCGTTATTACTAGCACGGGGCCCGTCNCATATAATGGAACATCTTCTTTGATTTTTTCGACCAATTCACCTTTTTTCAAAAACTTTTTTATGTATCGTATGGGGCCGCTCTGACTGCCACGGTGACGTCATAATAGCGTTACAAATCATAGGAAAATTGCTCAAAGCCTGGCAGTCTGAGCGTCCCCATACGGTACATTATACATTTTTTATGTATATTATACATTTAAACTTTTTTATGTACATTATACATTTTTTATGTATATTATACATTATTCAAATCGTATGCGGGCCAAATTAAAAGATGCATTTCGCATAAAATTTTGTGTTCTTAAGAAACATTTAAGACGATGGGCCATATTTGAGGTGAGGTTAAAACAAGCAAAATGATGTTTTATTTGCGGAATATCAATCTTAAAAGTCGTTTTGGAATATTTACATATATACTCATTAAACGCCTGAATTAATCGGATTATATCCTAAAATGATAAGACTAGGACGTGGTGCGATTAGATGCTGGCCCGGATATGACATCTCCGTTCATTGGCCAAAATTGAACAAAAAAAAATACTAAAAAAGCCACTTTTGCTTGCTTTGTTCTATTAAACATTTAATTTGCGTCAAAAACAGTCTACATGACATCGTAATTCTTAGTTCCTACTCGTGTGTTATCGTGATCAAAAAAAAGTTTTATTTTTGGAGGCCAAATTGAGTACATAGCGATTACTACTTACAGGAAATGATTGGACTGTGAGTGAATTAGTGCTTGATTTTTGAATGACCCTACTTCTGTAAATTGCCAATTTTCGTTTCACCAAGGATTCTAAATAAGAGTTTTTTCTAGCGATAAATAGTGTTTGTTTGGACTTGAACGAAACAATTGAACATAGCGCACGCTAGTTATCTTTTCTTTTGAAGAACAACATTTCTGAATTATTACAATACAGTTAGATAGTTCTTGATGTGTACAATCAATGAACTGTATTTGAACAACTTTAAATCCTTAACTTACAGGGGTAAATCCATGCAAATTTGCACGAATTGCGCTAAAAAGTCCGAAACTTTGAGCAAACGATTGAATATGAAAAATCGCTGTATGAAAAAAGTAATAAATTTCAGTCTATCAAAAATTTCTTATGCGTTTTTCCCTTTATTGTGCATAAAATGCTCACTACCGCAAAAACTGGTCACCGAATCATATTTTATTTTGGATATTTTACTCAAATACACCGGACGTCATGTAGGGCACGCCAAGTAAGGGTAAGATACGAGAGCCAAGTAAGGGTAGGTTTTAAAAATCACGAATTCAACCTTTACTTAGCGCCCCTGTATGTTTTATGTCTCTCTGAAAACGTTAAAAAACGGTCAGATTTGGCTCAGACTGAAAATTTTGTACTAACAAAATGTGAAGGTTTAATCACAGTCATAAAACGTGACGTGATTGGTCCCCTGCTGAATACGAATTTTACAGTTTTGATGAAAAAAAAAATTGTACGTTTCATGTGATCAAAAGCGTGTATGCCCAGCAAATCGTTTTCTTATTAAAATCGTTATTACTAGCACGGGGCCCGTCAGTTCCTTGTTTATAAAATGTAGGTGTTTCTTCAGTAATAAGCTCAAGGTCAACCTTAAATTGATTCAGGCGTTCCTCGAGTCTTATCATTTCTTTCGTAGAACACTTTCCAATCCAAAAAGGATTAAAAACTACTCATCATAAATTCACTCGGGTACGTTTTCGCCAAAAAGGCTCCATCTTTTTTAAGTTTATTTTCGTAGCATTANGACGTCATGTAGGGCACGTCAAGTAAGGGTACGATACGAGAGCCAAGTAAGGGTAGGTTTTAAAAATCACGAATCCAACCTTTACTTAGCGCTGCTGTAAGTTATATGTCTCTTTGAAAACATAAAAAAATGGTTAGTTAAACTTTAAAAAACGGCCAGATTTGGCTTAGACTGAAAAGTTTGTACTAACAAAATGTGCAGGTTTAATCACAGTCATAAAACGTGACGTGATTGGTCCCCTGCTGAATACGAATTTTACAGTTTTGATGAAAAAAAAATTGTACGGTTCATGTGATCAAAAGCGTGTATGCCCAGCAAATCGTTTTCTTATTAAAATCGTTATTACTAGCACGGGGCCCGTCAGTTCCTTGTTTATAAAATGTAGGTGTTTCTTCAGTAATAAGCTCAAGGTCAACCTTAAATTGATTCAGGCGTTCCTCGAGTCTTATCATTTCTTTCGTAGAACACTTTCCAATCCAAAAAGGATTAAAAACTACTCATCATAAATTCACTCGGGTACGTTTTCGCCAAAAAGGCTCCATCTTTTTTAAGTTTATTTTCGTAGCATTAACTCGATGTGTTGATTCTCCAAAGCTCATTATTCCAGATCAAATTTAACACGCTCCAAAAATAAAATTACACAAAAAAAATGTAAAAAAAAGTTCAGTCCTTTTTTTTTAAAGCCGACCGTTTATTATGATGTAATATGGATGAATTTAAATTTTTTTCCTAGTTTTTTCATGAGGAACGGTCATTAGTTAAGACTGAGTGAATTACAACATGATTCAATTAACAACTAAGTTACCAACATTTTGTCCATAGTGTCGCAATATACAGTCATATGCCTCTAAACAGGCACTTTTCTATATTTACAGGTACTCTTTAGTTCATATTTTTCAACCCGAAATTTCCACAGAAGCCTTTTTTATAGACTTAAATCATTGTTTATCTGGTAACTATTTGTTTTAAAAGGTTGACAATGTGTAATTGTCCGCGGAACACCTTAATTGTCACGCGCTGATAATTTTTATTGGGCGCGTTACTTTAGCAACGCGAAACATAATGTAATATTTTTTCCTTTTTATGTTCCGCGGAGAATTAGGTTAGAAGCGACTGGCGGCGCTTCCAACCTGATATTGTATTAATTTTAACATTGTGTAAAAATAATTTGAAATTTTACATGAAGTACTAAATCCTCTTGTTGTGAAAGTTTCTGAACCAATTATATGACTAGAACAAAATATGTGATATACACCCCTGCGCCGTTATTTGGCCGGAAGTCCCGCTCTTGCCGGAATTTTTAATCACAATTTTCCAGAAAGCCATATCTTTATATTTTAAGGAGTGCGCCGTTATCTGGTCATTATTACGTAAAAAAATATTTTTCAGTGAAAATGTCGGTCAGATAAAGGAGCAGGTGATGTAATTGACATTTATAAACGCATTATAATACTTGTTGTGGAGTAAACACAATATATGATTACAATAAGGATGGTTTCTTGTCTTTTTTGAATATTTAAAAAAATAGTTTAGTTATAATTCTCACAACTTGTTACAAAACGGCCCGGTGAAACGCAACGTACAACAAATTAAAATGCATTATGATGCATAAAACTGTCATGCATTTTAAGTCGGCATTTTTTCTACGTGGAGCAAAATAAACTATTTTTCAAGTTTGGCACGCTGATAAAATTATTTGATATTTACTTTTTTTAATAAAAATTTATTTTTAAAAACGTAAAAATAATCATTTTATGGGGATATTAAAACTGAGCAATTTATTACGTAATAAAGTAATAATTACGTAATAAGTGACAAAATGGTACAAACATGACAAAAATGAGAAACAAAAATAACTAAAATTGACAAAATGGTGTATTTATTAGATTCAGACGGAAAAAGTTTCTTCAAATATGGAAACGAAATACGCCAATTTAGCTTTTTTGAACAATCGGTTGTTTTTCAAAATGTACTGTTCAGATTATAAATTCTGTAAATTAGATTAGGCGTATTCCGTGTGCAAATATATCATACCGCTCCATCCGGAAGTATTTTGGGGAAGTCCGAACTAAAGTAAATGTTTGCACAAAACTTTATTAGCGGAGGATTTACCAACTCTCATGAACAAAAAAAAACACTCAACTTTATTTCGAAAATTAAAATCAAAAATCAATTTTTCTTCAAAAAAAAAAGTCCGGCAAATATGATAGTTTTAGTGAAAAAGACCTGTAAATAAAAATTGAAAAAAAACTTCAAATAAGTGCGTTAATTTTTGGTAGTGGAGCATTTTTTGTGTGATATTTTTGCTATCTTTACTTGCGAGTTGAAAAAGATAAATTACCATGCCGGATCATGATCATTTCGAACAAATTTGAAGAATTTCAACCCATTTTGAGAAATATATGCAAGTCACGGGCTTTAAAAGTTTAAACTTAAAACGTAGGACATTAAAATGGAAAAACATATAAAGAAATGTTTTTACGGACATCTTGAAACCGGTATAGACGACTTTAAGAGATCAGGAATTCGATTTCCTGGCCCTACTCGACAAAAATTCTATTTACACAGATTTTTTTCAGTAGATTTTTGTTTCTACTTTCATTTATTCAACATTACAAACGACACTCCAACCGCACTTTCTACTAAAAAAAACTGTTTTAGATTGACGCACTTTCTGTTGCATTCCACCGAAAAAACCCGCGCATTTATTTGCACGTTATGGAAAAATAATCATGTGTTTTTCATATCCAGAAAAATATATAATAAATTTTTTTATTGTTCAAAACACATATACTTCATATTGCGTTTTATTATTATTTTACTACATACAAAATGATAAGATAACCCGTTATATTCCACTAACACTGCTGTTAACATATCAAACAATTGTTAAGATAACTAAACAAGACATTATTTTGAAAAATGCTGTAAGTTTGAAAATTTGTAACTGGTTTACTAGCGTCGCGTCGTTATCTGCTGCGCGCCCGTTTGAGCAAATTTGCACAAATTCAAAAACAATTCAAAACAATAATTCCAGACTGCAACCCTAGTTTGGTCTTTTAATTCTAAAAAAAATCAAGACGGGTGCACAACAGTTATGATATGATTCTGATGTTTTTTAAATGCTCAAAATCCGTTAATATTTCGGCTAACAATTAAATAAATTCAGCGCAAAAAAACAGTATAAAATGTTCTATAGGGGTTTGTAAAATGGGAACTAAATTCATTTTGCGGATTAAAAAAACATTTTAAAATTTTTTTAACACTTTATAAACACTGTTTAATTTAACGTAATGATTTATTGATTCTATTCCTTTGGTGGACATTCGAGGTCCGTCGAGGGGTCGCCGTATTGTTCTAAATCGAATCGGGCCTGTATCTTTGTTATCACCCCTAAAAGGGGCAATATTCTAATCATGGCAACTGTACGAATCTGTACGATTTCTGTAGTATTTTACAATTCCAATATTTGGCTTGAATTTATTTTATTCAATTTTTTTTGATTTTTTTGTTTTTGTATTTTCTCTGGAAATTTTTGTGGTCCTCTTCTTCTTGTCGGAAGTCTCTCTTTCAAGATTATCTCTCAATTTTTTTTTTAATTGTTTTT
>SCLG01000077.1:419115-429667 GCA_004367875.1 Oikopleura albicans
AAAAAAAAATTTGTTTAGGTATATTTTTGTTGGTTTTATTTACTCATGACAATTAATTTTTCGAACAGATGAGTCAAATATCCGTAATAATTACTTTTTTTCGTACTCTCGGGTCACTCTCGCAAAGGACCTTGATCGCTTTCGGCTCGCTGAAAAAAAAAAATAGTTTCGCCACTACGCAGCGCCCGTCGCCTTCAAGAATATAATACACAAATTAAAGCCGCCTCTAGAATAATAATTTTTGTCATGTTTCCGTGGCCATGCAAGGCCTCGGCCCTCTTTCCCATATAATTCTAGTTTCAAAACAGTTTTTTGTATATTACAATGTTTTACTACTGGCCACTACTACTGTGGTGACTAAAACCAAGATAATTCTAAAAAGTTATTTGTGTGTTAAACGACAAAATATTAAAATTTACCACCAAACCTGTTATGTTAAGACATAAATGCTCAAAATAATGGGGAATTGTTAATCTAACTCGGTAGGGCGTGGGTGGAAAATTTTACGAAAATTGGCAATAGGACAGTAATTAAATATGGCATAGACTACCTATCGACTCAAAGTAACACCGCTTAAGAAACACTAATCATATAAAGTAACAACTTTTTCGAATAAAGTTGGTGTGGTAACGAGTTGACACGTAACAAGTTAACAGTTCGGAACGAAGTGACATTTTTAGGAAGTTTTTACTATACACTTACTATATGTAAATATAAGTAACGGAACGAAGTGACAAAATGGAACGAGTTGACAGTTTTTGACTAAAAAATCTGAAACGAAAGTGTCAACTTGTACCACACCAACTGTAGTGGTCATTTTTTTCGCCCACCCGGTACCTGTTTCAAGTAACACTATTTGCTTACGGTCATTTTTTTTACATTTTGGTGTTACTTTAACTAAGTAGGTGGTTAATTATTATAGGACATCTAATGCGAGCTTCCAGAAATGGTAGTAGTGGGAATCTCTGCATTTTTTCAAAGTTTTTTTCGAAAAATATGCAATCTATGATCTTACTTTTCCAGCGTGGACTTAAATGCTTGTAATATCAAAAGAAAAACTGTTCTGGATAAATTTTTGGGAGTTGCTGTACCAAACATGATAAATATTGACGATTAAATATTCAACTTGTCCCGAGCAAAATCAAAATTCGTCATCCGTCGAATTGCTGTCAGACAACCTTCTTTACATATAGTAAGGGAACCGAGAAGCAACACGGGAACAAACGTTTATTTCATAACCAAATTTATTTTTTAGGGCAGGCTGCCGTATTTGTGAACAAATGTTGTTATTGTGGGCTGCAGATTTTCCAAAAATCAATAAATTTTAGGTACAGAATGTTTTAGCGTGATTTTTTTTTTACTCGAGTTGGTTTTTTTAAGAATAAGTTTTTTCGAGAATTTGTAGTCTAGAGAGAATTTGTAGTCTAATTTTTCTCCGGAAAACTTATCCGACAAAAGACCTTGGTGCTCACATTTTTAGTGTTGAAACAATTTGTTAAAATGGGTTTTTTATTCTCATATAATAAATAATTATGGTGAACTTAACAAAAAATAAAATTACCATACATGTATGTAATAATGGTTTTACCAGCTCTCGACGCGAGGGGTCGTTAAATTGGTGTTAACATTTTTTCAACCTACGTGATTTTCCATATTTTCCATATTTCATCATAAAATATGGTTGTATATTCGTCTATCGAATTATCATCAAAGTTCGTTCCTCCTCAATTTTAGTCTTTTTTATCGCCTTACAATCACGGGCCATTACTTTTGGGAGCAACACATTGTAATTCTCATTAGAATTATGAATGATATGACTCGGTAGACGGATACCCAGCCATTCACAGCATAAAGTTTCTCTGACGTGAATCTCTTTTTGAAGACATTCCATGCTATTTTCGGCATCACCCATAAACATCATTCTTATATTAGTATTGTCCATTAAAAAGCCGTTCAAACGCAACCATAAACTACGAAGAAAATGAAACATTTTAGATTTCTATTACACATAATCCATATACTCTATTCTTTATATAAATTTTATATTATTGTATGATTTATTGGCACCCACTGAACTGGTATCATGTCTTAATTGCAGGGCTCGGTACAATTGACTCTTGGCTCGGTATAATTGACTCTTTTTTGGCTCGGCTCGGCTTGCTTAAATTAACATTATGTTTGAAAGCGGAATTAGTCGATAAGGTAATTACTGCTAACGTAATCATTTTATATACTGGTAAATGCGGTGATTTTATTATTACTATTTTATTCATACATAAAAGGAAAATTATAATTGGTATCAGAATAAAAGATTTTCAATAAAGATGGCCAAATTTCGACCTATGAGCCACGTTTTACGGGACCCAAAAACAATCGAAAGGTAAGCAAAGACTGTAATTGATAGATTTTGTATGACAAAAATCGTTCTCTCGTGTTAAATTTTTAATGTGCTTTGCACGTTTTGTACCAATCACAAACGTGAAATAATCATGATTGTGATTATGTAGACTAAAATTCCTTTTTAATTAATTTTTGGGCCTACAATTTTGATGGCAAAAGGTCATATAGCGGCCAAAATATCGGACCTTATAACCAAACCCCTCCTAGTTATTTTTATCTAATCAAAATGAGTGTTTGATTAAAAAATAGGCTTAAAACTGGTTACAAAGTTGTAAATAGCAGCAAACAACGAACAATAATTATTCTTCGGCAGGAAAAGCATATTTCCAAATGAAAACGATACAGACAATTTGAAGGCACGATACGAGGGCGGCAGCCACAGCTCCACTCAGGGCGGTTATGATTCCAATACAGCATCCGAATTGAGTCACACCCACAATAGTCGCAATAACAAGTCCCAGTGCCAAGAACGCCAGCGCAATCAAAATAATAATGCAATAGGCCTTGAGCGTTTCTTGCGAGTCGAGTTTAATCGCACAAATTCCAACAATCGGTGTGACAATTCCGGACAGGAGATTTGCGTGATCCTGGTGCTTGCTTCGGCCCGAAATTTCCGCGGCGCTTTCTATGTCGACTAGGGGCAGTTTTGTGTACAAACTTTTGTCCGATAATGACCCCAGCGTATGAAGTGCGGCTAAAATGATCTGCACGACGCTAATCCAAAAAACAACTTTGACATCATGGGGTACGGCATTATCTACCCACGACGTGCCCAAGTGATGATCCGGAAACCAGACTTCTTCGCGGTTATCTGGGGCAATGATTTCAGAAATGGGCGTCATTTTTTCAGTTCTTTTTTTTTATGAATAAAAAACTAATATATTCAAGTGATTTATTTTTTTCAATTCCTAATGTGCATTTTATGCAGGGCGGGACTCCTTGTGGCAGCGGTTCGCCAAGTCGTTAATCTTGATTGGCGAATCAAGGAGGCCATCGGCATATAAGGCCAGCTGTCGAACTCTCTGATTGATACGATCAAATCTTGGAACATTTGCGAGATAAATTATACGCCATAAATGTTTTTCAACTTAGTACTAAAATCACCGCAGCGTAAACGTACGTATATTGACATGATACCCTTTTTTGTGAAAAAAATATTTTTACTGCTCCCTTCCGAGCATTCTAATGGGCACGTTAACCACTGATATATAACTGAAAACACTAATGGGTTTTTTTTTGTCCATTTGTGCATCTATCACATGTGTTTCAGACATGTGTAATATTCGGTTCATATATTCGGTTCATATATTCGGTGCATATATTCGGTTAATATATTCGGTTCATATACCGGCCTACCGGTGACATAATAAGAAACCTAAAATAGGAGTCGGCCAGCGGGAGTTGAAAGTCATTCGGAATATTTCCATATCTCTTATCGTTTTCGAAATTTTTCATATTCAAATATTCTTGTAAACTACAAAACGACCGACTCTCATTGTAAATATGAGTAATTACTCCCTATAAGGACGCTTCCAAAACGTCCATAAATCGATAATTTCGATAATTCACCCAACAGAGTTCTACTATATCTAAGTTATATGACGTATGACGAATTACAAATTGTAATCCGTTTTAATTTGTTTATAAATTACCCGTCATACTTTTTTCTCATGTTATCATCAAAACGGTCAAGTCGTGAACGTACGTGTGTTCACAGGCGAGTGACTGTACGTTTTTTCTTACATAACTTGACATATCTGTAGTAAATTGTCAGTTTCAGCGAAGAATGATGTTCAAGAATTTTTAAACCATCTACGAAAATAACAGTGAAATATGCATTGAAGATAATCAAGAATTACGGCATACGGTTACGTTCATCACCTGTATTTATAGTTTTACTTTTTCATTTATAAGCACAGCATTAGTATGACTGCTACTTTATCGACGATATATTTTTCAATTATCACTTTCATGTTGAAAATGCAGAACAAATGTGTTTAAAAATCCCAATTTGTGATAATCGTCACAGTTTGTTAGCATGGAATTTTGGCAAAATATTTAAATTTCCTTTAAATTTTTAAAAAATCCTTTAAATTTCGCGTCTATTTTACTTTTAGATGTTACTTGTATGAATTAATTACTGTAAAATAAGACCGGAAAAATGATTTACAAAATATATTATCTACCTGTTTTATAAGCAATATAGTATAACCAATATTTGTTTATTTGCAAGCACGTTATAAACGTGACCTTACCAATGTTTGCACTCTTTTAACTTCGAATAAAATATGTACGATTTGTTAAGGGCTTGTAAATTGCGGTACAGATAACGTCCCGATTAGCACCGTAAAAACGCAATTATAACATTGGGAAAAAATTCCATTCGTTTAATACGAAATTTAAAATAAATTAATGATTTTGAACGACCTAAAACAATTTTTTGAACCAGATTATGAGCTTCAAAACGAATGGTATGATACACGTTACATTTCTAAATTATTTTTATTAAACTACATTTTTAACTACATTTGACTGTATTTGATAATGCACTAATTTAGGGGCTTATTCATCTTATATGTCAGCTTATACTTAATTTTCCCCCTTAACATCATAAGCTTTTCTATTGGACCGTTTCCACGCGTAGGCGGTCTTTTGTCCAATGGCTTTTTATCACGGCGTTTTTTTATTTAAGGTGAGCCTTTAATTCGTTTCTATACAAAGTTTGAAAAAACACAAGTTTTTAATCATTTTATAAAATATGATTTTTAAAATAACGTTAAAAATAACTTTAAAATGACCTAAAAGTGACTAAATAATGACAACTGGCTTTCTTGGAGAATAAAAGAGCGTACCAAGACGGTCTTTTTGAGAAAATTGAAAGCGGAAAGGAGTGTACTACAAACTATGAATTAATGGAAAAACACTTTATTATATAAAATGCGTTTAACGAGACAAGTACCGGGTAACATACGGGATCTAATAATATTATTTGAAAAGCACTTAGCAAACATTGACGAGCACGTTATATTGTAATAAGGCAAGTGGTAAGTACAAGTAGTGACCAAACTACATGTTGCATCTATTCCAGGTTGCTTCTACCATAATGAGATGTATGTTCGAAAACTTACAACAAGTCAAACTTGGATCTTACTCGTTTTNTTTTTTTTCTTTCGTTATCATAAAAGCCATTCTAATAGTACAGACAGGTTCTCACAGGGGGAATTTGAGAGACTCAATTCAATTTCGCCATGTTATAATTGCGCAGAAACATCAAATAAACGAAGATTAACATTGAATTAGCCAGCCACTCGTTCGCATATAATTCTTAGGTAATTTTGGGAAAACATACAAACTGTTACCTGGGAGGCATCATGCATGAGACGTTTTTTTTTTGCCTCGCGTGACGCTAATTAATACAATAAAAAGATGTTTGTAAAAAGTCTGCTGCACAAAATTAGGCCAAATTTTACGTACTGAAATATGGAATTTTAATTACAGTCTTTTGCGTCCTTTTGATCGACTAGGAGTTTAAATGACAGGGTTACGTAAATCAATTTTTTATAAAAAAAATATATACTCAATTGTTACTTTAGGCTATTTTGTAGCAAAATCCATGTGGTGTCCTAATCCACAGAAAAGATAGATAGAAATGATTGCCATATCTTGCTAATCGGTTGGGACACCGCGTGGATTTTAAGAAAATGTAGTTGTTGTCTTATTTTTATAAGTACTTTATTCTAGTTGAGTTTGATATAAAACTTAAAGCGATACGAATGTCAGAGTCTGACAATCCGACCTTATAACCAAGCCCCTATCGGAAGACCCTTTCTTCTTCTTCTAAAAAAGAACAAAAATACATGTACTGCTCGAGACATTTTCCCCAGAAAACACCCGTAATTAGGTGTCTGCAGGTTCCCCCTTATTCATAATTTTAAGTCTACGTGTCTGTGTTATGTTTCCGTTTGGGCATACACGCATATTAAATAAAAATTCTAGTTTCAGTAAAAACATTACATAAAATTGCACCTGGGCTTATGGTGTCAGAATACCTCGTGTTTCATTTTATTTTTACAATTAACAAGTTGTCATAGAAGAACTTTTTTTATCTAAAATTTGGTAACCAAAAACATGCGGAATTTAATAACACAGGAAAATAGTAGGGATATAGAATTAGCAACTTATCAATTTTTTTTACTATTTTAACAAAAACATCCTTGCTTCCTAAAGTTTGCTGGAAGACAGAACCTTGCATCCAGTGAGTGTTGGACTTACTGCAAATCCGCTCTGAAATATTAGATTTATTTTATTAGAAAAGAACGGAACGCCTTGTTATCCCTCAGAGAATAATGTGTGGCCCAGCAATGAATTAGTCATAGCAAATTTCTGCGCGCACCTTTTATGGTGAAATAATATAAACCTGCGCGCACAAATTTGCTCTGGTTGATTCATGGTTGGACCACACAGTATATTATGCCTGATTGTATAAACATAGGCAGGGTCAATTTTTATAGTGGATTTTTAAGTGTCAAGAAAAAATACATACAAGGGGATGTAGTCATAAGGCTAAGCTAAAAATGTCATTATTTATGCTCAAAAGACTGATCTTCTTAAACCGTTTTCAAATTGTAAGACGTTAAATGGTATACACCACTTGCGGGGTTATCTTACCATTGGTTATCTTACCAAGATTGGGTTATCTTACCACTTTTTGGACCAAAACGTTTCGAGATTTCCAATTATTAAACTAAACGCCCTAACGGGTTATCTTACCAAGGTTGCTTCATCTTACCGCTTCTTAAGCTTTTATAAAGGTAAGATAACCCCTCAGGTTGTGTAACTTATATCTACCACGTCATATTAATTCTAATTTATTAGGAAATAAAATGGAGCTAACTAAAAAACATCTAAGCGCTTACAGTTGCACAAAAAGTGCTATTTGAAATGCTAATGAAGAAAATTGATTGCACCACAAAAAAACGTCCATGAATTTTGTTTTCGTAAAGTTGCCGAGAAGATTTATGATTAGTAAATAATATCTAATTGCGTGTCATCAACCAAAAAATAGGCACCGTAAACAATGGTGAATGAGCATTAATAATATTAAAGCGATTGTTTAAGAATGCATTATTCGAACGTTTTGATGGAACTTTTGTTGCATAAAATTATGTGTCATTTTATGACTCACCAAACGATCATAAAATGCGAACGTAGGAAAAATGGATGTTCTAAAAGCACGGCGTGATATTTTAATAATATCCTAGAAGTAAATGTAATTTATATCCCAAATTAGATCCAATGAATGATTGGCAATATTCATAGAATTGGAACCTCAGTACTAAGATATCCCTCAATGAGTTTGACCAAAAGTGTTTGTTTGTTTTCAAGCTTCACCTTTAAAAATATGTGTATAATATTATGGATAAAAACATTCACGTCCGATAAAATTACCGCGGCTGCACGTGGCACAATCTACTTCAAAAGTGCTTAATCCATTTGAAAAAAGACGCGCTAGTGAACGTATGCTAAAAACAGATTAGTTCTTTTTAGCCGCTATCATTGGTGTCACCTCCCAAACTTTTTAATACACGATTTAAGTCTATAAATATCTGAAACGTGAATTACGTCATGGAATGTAGATGTGGTCGCTAAAGCATCGCGTCGGTCCGCTCGTTGAGCTTTATTTTAGAAACATAAAAAAGACGTCTCTGCGGTGCTAAGGTCAATTTTAACGTTCAGTGATTTTTACCAGAAAAGTTCTAACAAGCTCACCACGTCAAATTCACTAAAACACTTTGTTTCTAAACTCCTTTCACTTTGACACAAATATGATTAAGCCACTATTAGTGGCTAATTTAAAATTGTTAAAGGGGCTAATCATATGTTTGCCAAAACCAGACGAGTTTAACTCATGTGGTCCACACCATTTATGATATGGCACTAAGACCGTACGACAAATTCGAATCTGCCGTCTATTTTGCGATGGTTATTTCCGCTTAACCGGACATTGCATGAAAAAATTAATACCACATTCAAATTCGCAGAGGTCGATTTAGTCTTGGTAACAACTTTTCCGATAGAAGGAGGTGCCAAAGTATTAAAACCGGTAACCGGATGTCAATTCCCGGTTAATCGGAAATTAAATATGACGAACAAATAACTGCTCGTGACGTTTTCGAAGTATCGGCGAAATAAATGAAAAACACTGTTATATGGCTCTGTCCGGACCACAACGAAAAAAGATCTTATAGCGGGCCAAATTTCAAACCTTATAATCAACCCCCTGTAGTGTCAAGTTAAAACTTCAGGAATTTGTTCATGGGAAAATTTCCGCGGGAAATCCTTCATTTTTAACTTGAAGTTTGAAATTGTTGAAAAAAGGGTCGTCCAATTTACTTTCGTCAATAGCACACTTTATTCATTCTAATTTTCATAGCACAACGTGTCTGGAAAAAATTAAATCGGTGGCCTTACACTAATTGACAAGTGAAAAAGGAAAACGTTCAGCAATAATTACTCATAAAATTGCACATCTTTCAGATTTGATCGACTCTCTGGCTACTAGATTGTTGTTTCTAAACGACTAGATTGTCTTATCCATGTTCCCGCTGATAAACATATAAAAAACAACGTTATGATGAAAGCATATTATGTTGAGGAATTATTACACCAGAATCATTACGTCGTTACTTTCTTTTTTGTCTTGACTTTCTTTATTGTTAACAAGTTTTTGAAACACAATTTATTACTTTCATCATAATCCCAACACATGCCGAACCCATAATTGAATTTTGTATGTCCTGGATATTATAAAAACACCATCTGGAATGCTCAGAACATTAAACTGTGGTTGAAATTGTTACGTCAAAGTTATAAACAAGAATGGCTTTTAAGTGGCTTTATTTTATTCATTCATTTTAGTGTTTACAGTTTTTCAGTCAAATATTTTACAATATATATATAAGTTTAAAGATAAAGTACAAAAAGACATTCCAGTAAACCCCCTTATTACTTCTAATTTATAAACGACCCAAATGATAGTAAAACATAGCACTTTTTGTTTAACTCTTGCAGATAGGTTGTCTACAGTCGAAATTGAAAGTTTATTCCGAAAAAATTATACTATAACTTAACTGCGATAGACCCGACTTAATAGTACCAATGGCATAATGGACCTTATAGCCAACACATAGGGATTAAACAGTTAAACATTTAACCCGGAACTCCGCGGAAAAACGATCGTCATTATACTGCAGAACTGACATATTCTAAAAGAATAGTATAAATTGTAATACAGTTGAAGTAGTAATGAGTTAACACGTCACGAAGTGACAGTTTGAAACGAAGTGACACTTTTCGGAGTATTTTGGGCTAAAATTGGGCTAAAATGGGCAAAAGTGACGAAACGAAGTGACAGGTTAGAACGAACTGACAGTTTTTGTCGAAAAATCGGAAACGAAAGTGTCACTTCGTTACCACACCAACTGTAGTACAAACCTTATATTTGATTTTAACCCTAAAATGCCCCAAACCTTCTATGAAACCGGCTTTGTTCTTATATTTCACAACAAATGTTTGTGACTTGCAATTCAAAACCTAGCATTTTACAGATTAACTTTAAAAATTAAGGCAAGAACAAGAATAATATATGTATATTCATGAATGTTTTCATTGTGACTCGTACAATCCGAACGGTACTGAGACCAAAATGCCGCCCGTTACTCGTTCAAAGTTCATCATGCGCCATTTTGACGTTTGATTTGCCCACAACTTGAAGGTCATTGCTAGGACGAAAAGTGAAAGCTCGAGCCGAACCAGCGCTTGGGAGTTGGTGCCAAAATTGTTCTCCTTTCAGAAAAACCAAAAATGGGGTAAGACGTTAAATAGGTGGAAGGGAATTGAACCAGGTTTATGAAGCATTGCTGAAACTCGTCATGCTATTTTACCTCTAGAAATCCTGTCATGACGTAATACAATTTTTTTTATCCATGAAAATAAATACTAGACTGTATAAAGTCAACTTTTAAGACTTTTAAACTTTTGTGAAATTTATTTTGTAACATTTATTGTGTTAAATTTATTTTGAAAAAATTATTTTGTAACAATTTTTTTTAATTTATTTTGTAAAATTTATGTTGTAAAATTTATTTTGTAA
>SCLG01000077.1:444697-459178 GCA_004367875.1 Oikopleura albicans
AAAAGGTGAAGCGTAAGTAACAAAATAAATTTGTTTTGGGACCGAATTGATGATTCAAAGAATTTATTATTGTCAAATTATCACAGGAGCGCGCAAAATCCAAAATACATTTTGTGCTGTCAGAAGCGTTTCGAATTCAAGACAAATAAGTTGATGACAAACAAGAACTATATATACGATAAATATAAAGATATAATAAAAATAATAATAAACTCGAATTATTGACCAAAATGGTTGATCAGTGGCCCATTTAAAATTGTAAATAAATAATTGTAAATCCTGGCCAAATGCAAAAATGAACAAATATTTTCTTGGTTTCTAATCACCATTTCATGTGGAACGCCTTTGAATTAAAGGTTTTTTAATCCTTGGTAAAATCCCGAAAAATCGATGACGTCGGGAGTTTATCTAAAACCACCTAATTACAACGCACCCGGAAGTGATTGTATTGTTTATATTTATTGGGAGCGTCTTAGAAGATAAAACACCATAAATAAATTTTCTTTACCTTCGAATTACATGGTCAACTTAATAGTGATAATAACCGTATTATTTGGTTATGAATCAAATCGTGTTCATTAAGTTCGGCAAATTTCATTAACTGGGCTTCATTGAAGAGAAATCTTGGCGCCAGAGTACATTTCTTACACCATTTAAAATACGTGGGATAATGAGGGTTAACTTAACTCCTGCAGGTCCTGCAGTGCAGGATTACATATCCAGGATAGGCTATAGGCAAATATGCGTCTCACTGTTTAAAATGGAGGAAATGGCTGGATAAACCCATTCACGGGTATAAACTAACAGCCTAAGTGGCCTGATAAACCCTCAGTGCGTGGGCGGGATAAACTGAAAACTGTTGGTAAAAAAGTGGCCTGAGAAGCGCACAAGAGTGAAAAAGTGGTCCCGATAAACCCTTAAGCGGTGTATATCACAATTTCGTACAAAAATGGAAAATTGCGCGATTCGGGCGACATTTTTCGTAGTTACGCTAAATTTAGCGATTATAGTCCTCGTCCCCAATTCGGCAAATATTTGTTTTTACTTTTTGTTGCCAAATTGGGCACGAGGACTGTAAGTGGCTTATTTGCCTCCAGTGTATTTCATTTTTGCCGCCAACTGTTGGTAAAACAATGCAAAATAATTTCATGCAATAATTACCTCTTGTGGCAGCTTTAACTCGTTGCATTTTTTGTAAGACCAGCTTCCAGTCGTTAACACTTTGATATTGAAATCAACTAAAAATATTTAATTAACAAAAAGGACTTATTTCACGTGACCATATAAAAAAACTCGGTTACAACTAAAAATACAAGCTGGTAGAGGGCAAAATTCCCTAGAAATTCATAATGAAAACAAGTTCGTCACCCGGTAACCCTTAAATGAACAGCGAAAAAAAACGTTCATGCTTATTATTAATTACGCAAAATTAGCATAAAATTGCGCACGTCAACCTGAAATGAAAGAAAGACGTTTAACTGACCCCCATCTAAACGGACGAAGTCGAATTGTCACATTTAGAATACCTTCAAACCAATTTTGCTAGAAAACATTTTTTTTTCACGAAAAAAGAAAACTATGTTGCGTAAAATTAAATTACTGCCCACTACAGAGGCCGCAAATTAAGGAAATTGTCTTTGTTACACGAAAATACATGTTTAACTCTTTTGGAACTTCATTTGTCGTTCCTTCGACCGCCGTTTTGACACACACAAATATTTTTTTTCTAGAATGGATTAGCTAGACCGGATAGATAAAGACGGTGGTACGAAAATTTAATTAGAACGTTTCAGAGTCATGAATAATCTAAATTTACCGGTTATTAGCGTTCTAATCTAAGCTGGGTACCCCATCAGTGATTACAACGGCAGAAATTTAGACGTCCAAATACACTTCCTACCGCTATGACTAGGGACGCCGGCTGGCATATAAGGTACACGAAGCAGAAGGCGGGGCGTATTCAAAAAAAGCGTAAAAAGACATGATTTCAAAGATTTTTTCCCAAAAAACATGCTTCACAAAAAATTGACTTGATCTTACTGCAAGAAAAAAATGACTTGACCTTAGTGCACAAAAGATGACTTGACCTTACAACCAGGCCCCCCTGTAAACAGATGCAATTTCATACAAAAAATGTTTTGTTAAAAAAGACATGTTTTGTTAAAAAAGACATGTTTTGTCCGAAAAGCAAAAAGACCAAAAAACTGACTCCGAACTGTATGCTTGGCAACAACTTCCCCTAACATGCACATCATACACGACTGGGTATATAATTATTGTCCGAAAAAATCAATCCAAGTTAATTAACCCGATTTAACACCGTAACCACTTTATAAACCCGGCGACGCAATAACTCAGACTCTTGTGATGCAAATTTCGATCAATACACTTTTTTCTCCTCACAAAAGCTTCTTCACATTTTCGGCAACGACTGTTAAACCTCAATCACGGGCTTTCATAACAAAAATTTTACTCTGATTAATCGGATTACCACCCTAATGATTTCATTCTTGTTGCCATATCATATGGCTCATATCAAACCTACAAATCATTTGTTCAGTTCAATTAAATTAAACTAGCATGAATAAGGAGTTGTCCAATTCAGAGAGACCCAAACTTCGGGACACTTTTTTAAAAGTTCAATCCGGGACGCTTTTTACTCCAAAAAAAAAATCACGTCTATTTCCAGGACGTAGAGTCCATTTCCAGGACGTTTTTTAGTGATAAACTGAAAGTAAATTACCGCGTCACTTTCATCAGAAAAAAGTGTTACCTCAATCTTTGACTTTTTGCTCGTAATTAATCACATAACTACCCTACAGGCACAGGGGCCTACAAAAGTCAAATACGATCACTTGTGACTTGACTTTAGTGCAAAAAACTGACTTTTTACTTGAGCCCAAGTAAGGGCAGGTTTTGTGTTCTTCGAGCTACCCTTACTTGGCTTTGTCACTTTCACCACTTTTATCTTACTTAAAAATGAGGGTGAAATTAATGTTATTATTTACATAAAAATATATTGGAATTGCGAAAATAATTATTTAGTGCAAAAAAGGATTTGAGCGGCTTTATCTACCTTTACTAGACATAACTTTACTTAGCGTTGATTTTTTGTTCGAAATGAAACCTATCCTTACTTGGCGTAAGTTATAATTTTTTTAAAAATTATGCTGCAATATCATTCGTAAGATAAATATCGTTGGGTCACTCGAAATCCTTCAGTTGAACTGACAGTAATTAAGACACGTTGACGCATAGTATTGTCATTGACGTATTATACGTTCCCGCCGTGAATGTGAAGTTTGTCAGAGGTCAAGCAAGCTCAATTGAAACGCGTCCGAAAATAAATGTGAAATATTTACGTTGAACGTTTTCTATAAAAAAACTTGCAAAATCGCATGCAACCATAACATTCCGAGTATATAGACTGTGTGTATGGTGCAGATGATTTTCGGTAATTTCTCGACTACATAGGGCCCTCCAAGTAAGGGAAACTTTTCAAAACAGGAAACCGTCCCTTACTTGAGGTCTTCATCCAAAAAAACGTAAAAAAGACATGATTTTAAAGATTTTTTCTTCCAAAAAATCATGCTTTTGACTTGCCCTTAGTCTCAAAAAAGACCATAAGACCTTGTACCGGTCGAAATCTCAAACCTTATAAGTTATAACAAACCCCCTGTACACTTCAATTCAATCTGATTGAATCTGCCGTATTTGACAAGTACACCCCAGACGTCTGACTTTCACAAAAAAAGTGTTTGTAGGAATACAAATGAAGCTAAATAGACGTGTTAGTTTAGCTGGTTAATTTGATTTTAAGAAAAATATAATAACTTTTTGAGTTTGTTTGGTCACAAATGTCGTCTAAGTTGATTGGCTCAACATTCTCAGGCTTGTCTTTCGAAACGAGTTGCTCCATTTCTTTTGTAATTTGGGCATTGAGTCGATTTTTTATAGAATAACAAAACGGTACTCTGCAAGGATCATCGGTGCAGTTTTTTGCGTGATAACAGCATAACGCAATAAACTAATACAAAACGGTTATCTTTGAGTATTCAATTCAAAGATCGGCTTGAGATGTAGCTGAATACCGAATTGCATAATTTACCTGTTTACAGATCGAGCAGGTAGTCGCAGATGTTCTTCTGGGGCAGTTCTTAGTATGAGTAATAACCTGTTTCATCCTAGAATAAAACCACAACATGAAAATTAATACTTAATTTATCTCTAGAACGGAGAGCCGGTAGTACGGTAATATATCATGTTAAAAAAAGAATTTATATAATTTGGCGAAAAATCGAACCAAAGTTCCTTAAGAAATTTGGTAAATACATGGTACAGTCCTTACTTCCAATACGGACGTTTTTGATTCTCGAAAATAGCGTCCGTATTGGAGTGATTTGTCATAAAGGGTCCATTTTCGACTGTTTTATATGGGACACTAGTTTTGGTTTTTTTTTCAAAAATTTAAAATTTATTAAAGGGGTGTGCTTATAAGGTCAAAAAGTGTAAATGATTTCTTCGCCGAAAAAAATCGAAAAGACATGATTTATTTTGAAAAAACTGATTTGACCTTATAACGGTCAATATGTGAGGCCTTAAAACCACCACCACTGTAGGCTTGAGTAAATTATGTTATCTTAGAAGTTTTTTTTCACAAGTTGTGCCTCCTCTCTACGTGGTTCTACTGGTATGATATTATAAACTTTCTATAGAACATAATTTATGTTACATAAACTTGTTCCTTCGGTAACATGTTGTATTTGTAACAAATTTCCATATAAAGTTTGAATGAGAACTTCGAATGAGCTTTTGATGAAATGAACCCGAAAGGAAACATTAATGAATTGCAATATTCACATATTTGGCAACAATTAAACTTTTCAATAGGAGAAATAAAGTAATATTTTAGGAAACTGACGTTATTGAAAGAATTTATACGGTGTCATCAACATAAACGCAGTTATGTTGCCAATATGTAATTATCGTCATTTGTAATATTTCATCTTTGTTTTTGCCTACGCAGTTATCTTTCACCTAGTTATGTTCCAGAAATTTAATATTCCATCACTTTGCGCCTACACATTACGAAATTACCGTATGTTGACGGTTTTAGAAAAGATAACTGCGCAGGGGGTGTACTTAATAAGACAGCAATTCCTTATTTGCGAAAACAATATATTCTGAAGAAAGCGATTTGTAATTGGCTAAAGAGACCCTTATTTAGCGACACCTTGTACATTCTAATGGTGGACAACGACTACGACATATACGTACTTTTTGCATATTGGGAGTTTACAGTTTGGAATATGGCATTTGGCGGAATGTATTAGGGTGGAAATGCAATTATCAATCGACAGTCGCCTTTTGACCGAAGCTTCGACCGCATCCCGTACGCCTGAACCATCTAATATTCTTCCTTGAATAGAACCCTTTTAAATTTGGCAATAAACGGAACCTTTACTACAGATAAATACCAATACCGCTCGGAAATCAACAATCTTAGAGCGTAATTACACAAACATTTTTATAGTCCAAGATTGATAAATAAGCCGGAGATTTTCCGTCAGTCATCAGTCTCGCGCGCCAAACTTTTTGTCCCATATCAATCTCGCGCGCATTTTAGTTTGCGCGCGAGATTTTCTGTCCCAAATCAACCTAATATGCTTCCTTGAATAGAACCCTTTTAAATTTGGCAAAGAAAAAAATACAACATTTACTACTGCTAAATAGCGACACAACTCGGAAATCACCAATCTGTCAACAATGTAATTACATAAACATTTTTATAGTCAAAGTTCATCAGAAGTCTGTTTTTTTTCGTTTTTCCTTTTTAAGTTGCAATTCGTACGTGAGCAAGTTGACCTCATGACAAACTTTAAATTCATCGGAAACAGTTCGAAACCAGACTTAGTCTCTTTTTGTTTCTGTTCACGCAGTTCTTTTATTACTGTCAGTTATATTGACAGTTCACACCGGTCAATTATATTTGAAAGTTTTTTTTTTAACTATATATATTTTTATACATTTTTGTGTTGTGCACACTACCTTATACTTATAAAAATCGATCATCGGTTCTTGCTGTCATTGTGACATTATATAAAAATGGATTATGCCTTTTGCGCATCGTATTTCCATGTTTATAAATTAGAACGTTATATTTGGGCAGTATAAGGTGCTCGAGGCGGTGGCCGGAAGACTTGGGTCAAAACCCTTGAGTTAAGGAAAATCTGCTGACCTCTACCCCCTGTAGTACCACGTCTGATTGACGAAATCGGTTAAAAGCACTGGAAACAAAAGTTATTTTAAAATTTCATAGGGGTCGTGGGAAAAATTTTAACTCAAAAACCTTCTACACCTTCAATCGCCGAGAAGAGCCTGACCTTGAGAGTTAAAATTGGCACAATTTTACACATAAAAAATAATAAAAATGCTGTGCTTTTACACATTTTTTTTACATAATTTTAACTAATTCAATATGTAACAACCCTTTCTATGATGGCTTACTGATTGGCCTGTACCTTGGTTTAACAAAAAAACTTTTTCCGAATTTTTTTTTCACAGAATTTGTCAACTAACTTTTATCGGCGATAATTTATGGAGCAATTTTCTGTAAAAAAAAATTGTTTTTTTGAGAAAGACCGTTATTTAACTAGAGAAGAAAACGAGCTTCTTATACCGGAAATAAACGATACTTCGCAAGTAAAACGGATGATCATCATTCATGAACATTAAAAGAAAAATGTCGAAGATAAAAAAAAATGTGAATGAAATGTCGTGTTTCAAACATGTCAAATAAAGGAAACAGGACTTTGTTTTCCTATAATTCGGGGCACAAAGTAATAGATGGCAGACAAAGACTATAATCGAGGAGTTCTAAAAAACTTCATGCTTTTTTATAGTAAAGGGAATAAATTCAACCAAAAAATATTAAAACTTATAAAACACTCCAAGAGATATTATATTCTCTAGCACCAGAACAAAATTAGTTTGAATATTACATACTTACCAAACAAGGTTAATTGCCTTTAGAAACACGAAATATATATGTGTACTCATAAAACGTTCATACTGTATTTAACCCATAACAACAGTGATCTAACAATAAATTATGTTGTGTAACGACAATAAAAATCAACATAGATTTATTCTGGATAAATTAGCCATAATACTACACTTAATCCCGGTAGTATGGACCGGAAAAAAATTTTTTCACTAGTTCATGTGAGGATACGATTTGCGAATTTCTCCCGGATTTTTTTCACTAGTTCATGTGAAATTGGAATTTTCCTGGTTCATATGAGTTGGATTTTTGAAAAAATCAAAAAAATTGCTNATAATTGAAAAGTCATCATTAAGGCCTAGAAAAAGTACAAATAAACATTTTGCGTTTTTTGCTTCTATGACGTCACACATTGAACTTGAGCACAAACCGACAAAAACTTTAAAACCTAACTTTTCATTTCCTACAAAGTGGCTGTGAAACTTTTTTTCGAATTTTTTTCGGTCGGCACATCTTATTTTTTCTTCCCTTAGCAACAATATATAATAATGAAGGTTTTTAACGTTAAAAAGGCCTGATGTACCCAAAACGTCTAGTTGTACCCGAAACGTCCAGGTTTTTTTTTGAAAATTTTTTGGACATTTCGGGGACAAGGACTGTAACCTTTATCGGCGGTAATTTATGGAGCAATTTTCTGTGAAAAATTTTTTTTGAGAAAGACCGTCATTTAACTAAAGAAGAAAACGAGCTTCTTACACCGGAAATAAACGATACTTCGCAATTAAAACGGATGATCATCATTCATGGACATTAAAAGAAAAATGTCGAAGATAAAAAAATGTGAATGAAATGTCGTGTTTAAACATGTCAAATAAAGGAAACATGAATTTGTTTTCCTATAATTCGGGGCACAATGTAATAGATGACAGACAAAGACTATAATCAAGGAGTTCTAAAAAATTTCATGCTTTTTATAGTAAAGGGAATAAATTCAACCAAAAAATATTAAAACTTATAAAACACTCCAAGAGATATTATATTCTCTAGCACCAGAACAAAATTAGTTTGAATATTACATACTTACCAAACAAGGTTAATTTAGAAGCACGAAATATATATGTGTACTCATAAAACGTTCATACTGTATTTAACCCATAACAACATTGATCTAACAATAAATTATGTTGTGTAATGACAATAAAAATCAACATAGATTTATTCTGGATAAATTAGCCATAATAGTAATAATAGACATAATAATAAGTGAACTTTTCGTTTATTTTTATCAAAAACATTCGACCCGTAATTCAAATAAGAATACTTTCAAACCCATTTTTTAACGTTTTCTTTGAAAAACCGCGATGCTTTTTCGAATATTTTAATAAGAACTAGAAAAAGGCACACAATAAAAAAAAACTCGAAAATTTTAAAGCGTGACATTCCCATCAAATTGCCAGCATTTAGCAATTTTTATGGGAATGTCACGCTTTAAAATTTTCGCGTTTTTTTCATTGTGTGATAATTTCTATTTCTTATTAAAAATATTTGAACAAAGCATTGTAGTTTTTCGCAAAAAAATCCATTCAACCCTACGTATCTCTTGCGGGCCCTTGAACCCTAAACGTTGGCCATGCCCGCAGGAGTTAAGGCAAGGGTTTACAAAAACCAAAATGCCAATCTTTTCATCTGGTATCTACAAATTTCGACATAAAATTTGATCAACCCCTGCATGGTACATATATCCGACCGCTTCCTTTACATAGTGTAATTAATAAGTAACCGAGTTGTCTTAATCAGGAAAAGGGCACGCAATGTTGGTTCAAGGAACAAGGTAAACTTACCACTAATTGCTTGGCTAGAGTGTTCCAAATGCGTCTTGAAATCCGTGCTTAGCGTTTTGGAAACGACAATATCCGAGAACATCTTTTGAAGTTTGGAAGTATACTCGTAACCGCATTCGGTCTGAATTTATAAAGTGGAAATTTAACCAAGATAACGCATCAAAAAAAAAACGATATGACCATTCATCCTTTCCGAACACGTAAAAATATTATTTTTTCTAAAAATTAAAGAAAAAAAAGAGCGTCATGACACACACATAAAAAAGTTGGTTATGTAATACCGGTAGGACAACCGAATCCACGCGCGCGCTTTCTTTTCGTGGTCCAAAATCGACAAAATCGAAAAAATTAGTTTTTTTGGGAAAAACACTTTTCCGCTTCGCTAAGTAGTGGCATCTAAAAGAAATAATGTGGTTGTTTTAAAATAATGTGTCTGTTTATCACACATTTCAAGAAATTCTTTTGGAAAACTGCGTTTTTTTTGTCTAAGTCAGAAACATAACATGTCACCTTTTATTTTTAACATAACTTTCAAATATTGTGTCATGGTTAATATACCCGACTGTTGAAAAAAACGTATGTATAAAAAATCCATCAAAGATTAATATAACGTTAGACACGTTTCTGTTGTAAAATTGTGACAACCAGAGGCCCTTTAGGCTATAGGCTCAGGGTCGAGTACCACCAATGAATAAAAAATGAAAGTTTTCATAGTTAGTATTTTTTTTATATGTAGTACAAAAGAGATGATTTCAAAGATTTTTCCCAAAAAACATACTTGACCTTTGTGCAAAAAAGATGTCTTGACCTTATAACTAGACCCCCCTGTTTTTTTAACTGATGTTATAATCAACATTACCTCTACTAAGTTTTCTAAAACAATTATTTTTTTGTATTCATTTGTGGTACTCGACCCTGAGCAAATAAACTGTAAACCTAATAACAAACCTATAAACCTACTTAAAATTGTGATATACAAGAAAATCGCGAGTTTAATGAACTTGGGTTCTATAAAAATCGCATCACTCAATTACTTACCTAACTGTTATAGAATGTTAAGTACCTACTAGGTACTACCTAGGATTTGATTTCCACTTTCAAACGTTCATTTTAAAATTGTTATCTCAAATGATTTTCAGCCAGATTGGTTAGACGATAGAAAAAATACTATATTTCAGCTCCTAATCTCTTCAGAATTTCCGGAAGCCGAGCGAAATTGAAATGTATAATTTTTTTTTTTCGTTCAGAGCGAGGGTTAGAGATTAAAACAGTATTGAGAGATTAAATTTAAATTATACGGTATAATTTAGACCCCTTTAACGTTTTATTTATGGAAAGCATCCGATAGAAATGACAGGACAACATTTTTCCCGATTTTTACTTTAACCGTATCATTTGGACAGATCGGCATCAGGTGAAAAAACGCAATCACGAAAACACGTTTGTCCCGATTACGTCCCTGTTCGGCCTCTAGGAAAATATTGCTCCTTTTAGGCCTATAAAACATATTCCATGTCCTCATTGAGAATATGAATGACTTGTAAAAAAGTTATAAACCATGTTATATTAAATCAACAGTGTTGTTAGTGGCATGGAATTCAATGCGGTCTGTAACTCCTTATGCGTTTCAATGTGGAAACAAAAAATATATAAAAAAACAAATCTTTGTTGAAATCTGAAGATCTTTAAAGATATTTCTAAAGATAATAGTTCAATATTTTTTTTCTAAAAACAGAGAATTTTGCATGCTTATAGATTTTGAAAAAATACATGTTGGAAAAAATGTCCAAAAAAGACATTTCAGAAATGTAAAAAAAAAAGAAATATTTTCCGAATAAAAAACTTGGGAGAACTTTTAGAAACTTTTTTCAAAAAGACATTTTTAAGATTTATTTTCCGAAAAGGACTCCTGTAAATTCAAAAAACAATTCTAGAAATGCCACGGAGAAGATAAAGGAAATCTTTCAAAGTAAAATCACAATTTTCTAAAATACCTGACTTGACCATAATGCAAAACTAAGGTGACCTTAGTAAAAAATTCTAAAATGACACGTGTTTCGTAAAACTTACGTAATCTCAGCTTTTCTGGTTCAAAGGAAACAAAGATTTGAGCAAAAAAGAGGGAGAATCAAATTTGCCTTTTTTTAAATTCTAACTTCAAACGTTATATTTAGTGAAAAGCAAATTACATCCGATAAAAGTGACAGGTGCCCCCCTTTCCACATTTGTTTTATAGCAACCATATTATTTCAGGTTTCAGTCACCATCTCTACCGTACAAAAACAATTGTCTGGCCACGGCTGACTTCTTGCGCCCGTCACGTTTTATCGCACGCTGACATTTGAAGAAATAACGTACCTTTAACTTTTGTATCATAGTTTCTTCATTTTCCTCCGAGGATGAAATTTCTTTCACCAGACGGTTACCGAATAACTTTGAGTAGAACTCCAAAAAGATGTCTTTCTCGGCAATGAACTTGAAGACCGTAATCTAAACATAAATTTCTAGAATTTGCGGAAAAAAAGCAACTGGGTTTTGTAAGTGGATGTCAGGGAGTTTCACAGAAATTTGAATTTTTTTTTCAAGACTATATGACAAAATTCGGGTCCTGCTTATACCGAGCCCTGCTTAAAACTAAATAAAATTTGTGACGGAATCGCCAAATGATTTTTATATTCTTCAGAAAGTTTTTTAGTATTTTTGCTCGTGGTTGCAATAAGTAGCAACCTAATACGGTGCGGGGTTAAAGCAATTCGTCTTTAGATATAAAAAAAACAAATATTAAGCGATTAAGCGGAACAACTTACAATTTCAGACATGATGCGTTCTTTTTCCATATCATCATCGGTTGTTTTACTTGATTTTTTCAAAATAGAATCACAGTATTTCGCAAGGAGTTCGGCACTTCGATTTGAGCGAGTTTCACAAACAACGTTCCTAAATACATAATTTAAATCCTTTGAGTAACTGTTTTTATCTACGGGGTTTTGATAGATTTTTTTGACTAATTTCAGCTTCAGATTATAACTGAAAATGAACATATACATTGTATTATTATATAATGTATATAACAGGGGGTCTAGTTATAAAGTCAAGGACAAAAATGACTTGACCTTAAATTATGCACTCCAAAAACATGACTTGACCTTAGTGCAAAAAAAAAGTCCAAAAAGATATGTACCTATTATTTTTTTCACTTTTCATCGTGTTTGAACGATAACCTTGGACCATAAAACTTACTTAAAGGCGCGTTTTGTTCGGCAATTAAAACAGTACATTTAAGGAGGGGTCCGTCGTGTTGTTTACAAAGTGTACGTTCAGGAAAAACGTTTTATAAGCTCTTTATATTGAAGCAATTTAACTGATTTTCCTATATATGAATGAATCACCCCTTCCGGCATCTTATGGCATTATTTCAGGTGACATACTCCTCAGTACCGATCGCGTAATTGAACTTGAACTTGCCGAAAACTCATAATTGACGTTTGAATTTCGCCAACCCTAGAAATGCTATGAATTTTCTGTTTTTGGTCAATTGTTTGGAATAATAAGACGCAAAAAATGACCTAGCCTTTTTTTCGTAATTGATCTAAAACGAAAAATATTTTTTAAAAACCAAAATCACGGTGCAATTTTCAACATTCGCCAAATTCTCANGAGCTCGGGTACAAAGTTACCGGAGTTTTACCCGCGGGTTGGAATATGGTCGGGTCTGGTACCGTTTCGAAAACTCGGGTAATTTTAGGGTAAAACTCGGGTAAAAAGACAGGTAAGACTACAAAAATGTGCATCTCTGTATTTGTGTCACCCAGATGCGAATCTGGATTAAAAATCAGCCTGTAATTGGTTTGATAGGCAGTACATTTGAGACACCTGTTTCAACTACGCTAGGCGTTCCTATCTACTTCTTTTTTTTTGTTTGTTTGTGACGTTTATGATCATTTGGTGAGATTTGTATTTTTTATCGCCATACGTCCACTATTCACTTGAAAACATTACGTATTGTTTTGTGAGGTGTTTTGTTTTCAAAAGAAACGTTTACAAATTTTTGCCAAAAAAAAATAGACAAACTATCACGTTCTCATAGAAACGATGAATGAGATTAACTTTGCAAAAGAGAAAACATATCCGACGCAGCAGTTTCTTCGAGAAAATGGAAATTTGATAAATACGAGCTTCAAAGTTGCCGGAGTTTATTATAATCATGAGGCGGTTGATTTCGACCAGAAGAAGACAAACCATTATTCCCCGAACAATATTTCCCGATTACCCGAAGCAATTAATCCATCTTATGGTAACTTACCTATAAAATAAATCTATTAAAATTCCTTGTTAAAAAAGTTTGGTGTCAATTCTTTTTTCTTTAATAAAACCTGTAATAAATTTCATTTTCGGTAAACAAAATTCCTTTCGGGTTACAGGGGGGTTATAAGGTCAAGGCCAAAAAATAACTTGACCTTAATGCACTCCAAAAAAAAAATGTCTTGACCTTAGTGCAAAAAAAGTCCAAAAAGATACAGGGGGGTCTGGTTATAAGGTCAAGCCCGAAAAAAATGACTTGACCTTGATACACTTCAAAAAAAAATGACTTGACCTTAATGCCACTTTAAAATTTTTTTCCTAATATTTGATTTTCGCGAAAAAATTATGGCCTTCACTCCACAAAATGTTAAAAAAGACACTATTTTATAGAAAAAAAGTGTAAAAAGACATGATTTCTATAGAGAAAATATGTGCGAGCGGGCGGGGGGGGGGGGGGCCTTCATCCAAAAAAAGCGTAAAAAGACATGATTTCGAAGATTTTTTCCCAAAACACATACTTCAAAAAAAAAATTGACTTGACCTTAGTGCAAGAAAACAATGACTTGACCTTAGTGCAAAAAAGATGACTTGACCTTATAGCGGTCACCTTTTGTGACCTTATAACCAGACCCCCCTGTATGATTTCTATAAAAAGAAGTATTACCCGTGTTTTACCCGTGTCGTTCTAAACGTATATGTCGAGTTCTAAATTAAAACCAAAAAAACAGTGAAAAAAGACATGATTTATCTTGAAAAAAAAATAACTTGACCTTAGTGCAAAAAAGATGACTTGTCCTTATAACGGTCACACCTTGTGACCTTATAACCAGACCCTCTGTATGTTTTCAACACTTGCCAAAAAATGGCCAATTTTTGTTACCGAAAAAAGTGAAACCTTTTCTATATCTCGTACAAAATTTAGTGACCATTGAACAGAGCACGTATATAACCCCGACATAAATGTTTAGTACAATGCGGAAGTATTTTTTTTGTTTTAATCTGTTCGACCCTCTTCAAGATAGAGCCGTTTGGTTTCAAATCACAGATAAGAAGAGCAAGTTCTACCTGTCGCATCATATTTATAAACATTTGATCGATAACATCAATTTAGTACACGTTTTTGATGACGCCTGTCGAAACCGAACGCAATTATTTACTTTCATAAAAACTGATATTCAAAATAGCAACATTTTTTCTTGAAAATAAAATTATTTACGACGTGAAATGGATGGGCCCTCTTTTTAGCCATAAAATTTGTTCTTCTATCCCAGTTCGATGTTGACTCTCAGGGGACCCCAACTTCCGCCTGGGAGTTAATTTCATTTTTTACCATAA
>SCLG01000077.1:474184-486000 GCA_004367875.1 Oikopleura albicans
CAGCTCTGATTGTACATTTAAAATTGTTATTTTCACGTGATTTCACAAGCATAGATTTACTAAAAAATAACTTCATTCGTAGTAATTAACGGGTGCCTAGATAATCAAATTATGGTCCATATCAAAATTGAGGCTTAGAATTTAGAAATTCAAGTTTAGAAAATCCATCAGACTTCATAACGCACGACATGCAGTGGCTATTCCAGACGAAATTACAGTCTAGGATGATTCCCGAATAGCCTTCAAACACCTAATTATCACCAAGATCAATGCTGGTTATAAACATAGAGACAGCATTTTTTCCAAAAAGTAATTTCAACAAAAAAACTATTTTGTCCGTTTTTTTAGACTGGCTCAAAAATTACTTTTTTTGGTCATTGGCAATGACTCATTGCTGTAAAACCGGTTTTTGTAAACCAGGTATTGCCAAGTGAGATTTCATGTATAACTGGAATTTTTTGGGTTGGAAATTTTGAACCGGACCTGAAACCGGAAGTATCGACAATCATCAATTCAAATATTATCCTCATACATGGAAACAAATCTATAAAATACCGGTACTGACCCATACTTTCGGTTTGGTTTCGGTTTAAAAAAAAAAACCCTAAAATTTTGGAAAAAATCTTCGTTTTCCCGGACATTTTGATGAGAAATTGACAACCTGTTTTGGATTAAAAATTAAAATATATACGTAAAATTTAAGATTTCCGTCTTGAAATTTAATTAGACTATACAAATTGATCAACCTTTCAACCCCACCAAAATACAGGATATCACCGACAATTTTAAACAAGACTCTTTTTGTCGACCGTGTTTAAACAGTTTATCTCACGATTTTTTGTTCAGTTAAACTTAAAAAAAAATAAACAAACTAGTGATGCACAAAAATAGTTGAACCTTTTTTTTGGTGAAACATTTTGCTGTTTTGTTTCTGGGTCGTCTTCTTCGTCTACATCAATTTCATTGAGTAAATTGACCCCTGATTGGTTGTTCATTGCGTCAGTTTCATGAGTTGGCTCAATCGCAGTCCATCCTCCATAGACTTGGTCATACGATTCACATGGCTTTGAGAGCCCAAGATCCACAATTCGTGATTTGTTTATGTTTTCTTAACGACAAATATTTACTATAGTACACACAATTTTACTACACTTCCTATGCACTTATCATGGCAAAACCCTCGATGGTGCACTAATTTTGTCAATTTTTGTCTCGTCATTTGCACTGAACGAATTTTTCAATCGACTTTAAATTACTCAATAAGATTCAGGTAATAGATTGGTCAAGTTGGTTAAGTAATAACACGTGTCACATACCACCCACAGAGTCTCGAACTTGATTAAAACTGGAAAATTCATAATGAAACTAGTCTTACAATTTTCAAAATATTGGATTCATTTTTTTTGTAAATGGAATGCATAAACGAAGCGCACAATCGAATTGTTTGCGATTTTTGAAAAAAGGTCTGAAGAAAAAAAAAATCAGAAAAAAAGCTTCACCTTCAAGGCCTTGATTTTGAATTTTTAAAGTTGAAAATCAAAAATCCGAAACAACACGGTTTTGCACATTTGTTTCAAGATAATTTTACGACTTAACTCGTCCCCGTTTTTTATCTACATTTTTGCAGACTGACCCTCAATATCGCGTNNATTTTTTATGATAAATACCTTCGAAAAACAAATCGTTTTGACAACTTTACCCCAAATTTTATTCTCTATTTGTTTTTAATACACTTCAAAAAACTGTCTTTATCTAATAACCAACTGTTTTTCATATACACCATCTGAACCGTTGAATGCAATTCCCAAAAAATCCATTAAAACAATAATTTGCACCATTTTGTTAATTCAGAAACACTGACCTGGTACTGTGTCGGGTAAAATGGTGAGTGTATCCGCCGCGTGCTCCGTCTTATCATTAACGCACAAATCAAAAAGCGAACATACAATATTATCGTCCCAATCGTCTGGAGCTCCCAAATGTTCGAAACAACGTGTATTTAGTCTGTCAAGAATGATTATACAAAATCACAAAATTAAAAAAAAGTTATAAAATCCAAAAGTGTTTTTTTTAATTAAATCCATTCCTTAGCCCTGCAGCTGCTCGGAAAACTTTAGTTTCGCCTTTTGTATATGGCGACGTCATCGTTTAATTAACCCCTCAACGCGAGGAATCGTGAGCTATGATGAATAATTCCCGCTTGTTCTAAACCATTCGTGTTACCAGAAATGCTGCAATAAAAAAGGTAACAATAGAAAATAAATACAGGGGGGTTGGTTATAAGGTCAAGGTCTAAAAAACTGACTTGACTTTATAACCAACCAGAATTTTTTTCCACAATAAGACTTAATTCAGGCAAAAGTTCAATTTTTTTGTTAACATTTGATTTCCCCCAAAAAATATGGTCTTCACTCGAAAAAATGTTTAAAAAGACACTATATTATAGAAAAAAAAATTGTAAAAAGACATGATTTCAATANGGGGTTCATTTAAAAACTAAAGCGTAAAAATTTTTCCCCAAAAACCATGATACTCAAAAAATACTGACTTGACCTTATAACGGCACAAATGGCTGACCTTATAACCAACCCCGTCTAATGTCAGCAAAACACTTTTTTTGAAATTTTTGTTGTAATTTTTGTAATTTTAGCGCGATTTGAAGAAAATGCTATTTGTCGAAAAATATACTACAGTCCTTACTCCCATAAAGTGTGCTCCCATAACGGCCCCTTTTTGTCAAAAAAGTGATTATCCATTAAGGACCAACTTTTATAAAGGATTCGGGACTTAATTATTCGACCACCGATAATTTATTTAGGGTCTTCATTATTTAATTGTAGTCATGTAAAATGGCCGTTATCGGAGTAAGGACTGTACCAGTCTAAAGTCTTTAGATCAATTCAAACCTCGCGGCAAAAATATTAGAGCTGGATTTTTATTCAAATACAAATCAGTATTCCGGTGTTGGAGTGTTCAAGTGCAGTTAAAAGTGAACAGAGTAGCCCTGGAAAACGTGCATAACGGCGTGAAAACACATTTTAGGAAGAAAGAATTGAGGGTGAGAATGATGAAAATAGCAAATGGAAGAAATAAAGCTTACAGTGATAAAAATTATACACCATAGGCTAGACAGTCCTAAAAGAGATTTTGGGATCCAAAAATGTGGATTTTTTGGTTTGCATGTCAGATTTTTTTTTGCAAATTTATCCAAAAATATCGCAAATTAAGGAAATATGGGCCTATAAAACCATATTTTGGAAATGTAAATGTTAGAGTGAACAAATTAGACTTGTTAACGTTACCATGTATTGCTGAATTTAAGTGCAATATAAATCTCGTTTTTTGGAAGTTTTTGGAATTTTCTTAATTATATTTACTTCGGATCACACCATAAAATGAACAAAAATTCGATGTAACTTTTGTTCATTTCTAACGTGCATTCCGTAATGTCATTGATTAGGAAAAGTTCGACCAATTCATCTTTCTTCATTAACTTATTTATTCATATTAGGCGTTATTCTATCGGTATTTTATACTAATTCTAATCGTGTCGTTTGTCTAGACACAATATTTTTTTTCTTATGAAATCGGCTTTTCCTAATACAAAAGCAACTTTTCGTAATAACCTGTATCCCTACAAAAATAACGATACCGGTAAAAGCTCCATTTTGAGCGAAAACTAACCGTTAAGTGTTTATCTTTTAGAATCCTATTGGCTTCTTGCGTTGAACTACATTAACATTTGTTTTTGCTCGAACCAAAATTTGGAAAATTATTTGAATAAAAATGCAAAAAAAATGAACGATCACAAATTACATGGAATAATCCTGCTGCGGCGTTGCGTTCAAGCTTTACTGCTTCGCGTAAACTTATTGGCACTCTTTTGAAGAATAATATATGTGCATGGAAATGAGCGAAATGTATGAAAATTGTTTAGCATTAGAACTAGGGCAAATAGATAAGAGAAATTGCTTTTCAGAATAAAAAAAGAGTAAGGTTCGGAATAGCTGAATCCGAACAGCTTAAATTAATGACAGGAAACGATTGGTGCAATTGTTAAGCCAATCAACTTATTCATTCGTGTGACTTGATTTTAGCAATTCAGAAACAATAATTTGTTTTTAATGCTGTTCAGATTCAGCTTTTCCGAATATTAAAATTATCGAATGAAATATGTGGACATTTTTTTTCTTGACGCTTTCATAAGGACGATGCATCGCGATGGCGCGTTGATATTTAATCCTTTGGGTTTTATTGAATTAATAAAAGAGATCAAATGAAGCTAATATGGTCTTATCTTTAATCCCATTCATGAACGCTCACGAACGTTCAAGTCAGAAAATAAAACAAAAGTTTCCGCTCAGTTAACTTACAGGCCCCCTAAGGCCATTTTCCCAAAATGGAAGAATAAAAAGACACAAAAAGTCCCAAATATTTGTTATTACCTTTTTACCTATTATTTGTATCTATTTATTATCGCAATAAATCCCGTACTAATGGGTCACCCTCTGCGCATAAAAATAACACTTGTTTCTAATATGCAGCTGATTGAATGGCCTCAAGTGTTTCGAGGTCTCGCGAGATCGGTCGTCAGAGTGAAAATAAATAATGATTTAAATTAGATAAAGTCTTTACATCATCAATTCGGTATCCAATTAATTAAAAAAATGATATTAAAAAAAATTTAGATGAAGCCTCCAAAATCTTTAAAAATTATTAATAAAACGTTTTCACAAAGATCCGATCTGAAAACAGTTCACTTGAGGGTGCACCTTAGTTTGTAAAAAACTTTCCGAGCGCGAGCACTGTCACTAGATTGCGCCAGAGTCCACAAGTTTGAAAGAAAAAAAAAATCATTTTTAATATCAATTTATAGAATTATTTAAATTAGTCGCTTGTGGCCAACCAAAAATTCTTCCATTTTTTTTTTTTCACTTGTCACGTCGGAATCTCGTAAAAAAGAGCTTAAACGTAAATTCTCAACGCGACTGTAAAACCGAAAGAATGCAGCAGTTCATTTTCACATAGGCCAAAGTAAAAAAAAGTTCATACCGGGTAAAATGCAATGATGTAACCGCAATTTATTATTATTCACTATTCGCATGTTGTGACAATAATCGGAACGCGAAGGAGTTGTCCCGATGGGGCCAGGTATTTTTTTTTTTTACTTTTTCAAATACGAATTTCTCAATTTATAAGCGATATATTATGTTAACCCTGCACGGCACAAAACTTCGCCGTATGAAGTACGAACCTCAGTGAATTACACCGGATAATTTGCGAAATAAGTTGTAGATAAGGTTGCCAGATTTTGACCCGATTTTCAAGTTGCTCAAATTTACGCATTGAGCTTATTTCTATGGGTAATCGACCACGGCCGGGTCGGTGGTAGCACTTAGAAATCTCAAAATTGTACCGGTTAGGAATAAGACCACAATAACCGCCAAAATTCTAATTGTTTGGCTCTACTGTATAACTAATACATTGTTCAAATGTTTAAACAAAAATTTCACACCATTTTCGAAAATTCTTGCGCAGAGGTGTTAACTGTAAACGTGTATACATATATCTGGTATACGAGATACATTTTAATTGCCATTTTTCCTATATTGTTATTTTCCAGAAATAACCTGGCAACATATGATTTAACACTCTTAATACTACGTACGAAACCAAACTCACATCAGAATATACAATTTCTGAAACTTATTTCAGAAGTTTCGGTGCTTTGAAGTCAATTTTGACACATTAGTGTCAGGTTGTGCTTGGCAGAGTTAATGCAGAAACCAGAATATAGAGAATAATCGTTATCTTATACAGCAAATGATTAGGGCTTTCTTTTAAATTAAACAAGGTGATTGTGATTTTGTGCTTGTTTTTTGTTTTGTTTTTCAAACAACGCTTTTTCGGATAGCCTCCTGGATTCCAGAATAACTATTTCGCAATAACACATACGGAAAGCATGACTCTAACTTGTCCATTGTGAGGTACTAAAATTATAGGGCTTATCTGATTGTACTCATCCAAAAAAAAAAACGTAAAAAGACATGATTTTTTAGATTTTTTCTCAAAAAACATGCTTCTCAAAAAACTGACTTGACCTTAAGGTGCCTGAACTAAAGTGCCTGAAAAAACTGACTTGACCTTAGTGAAAAAAACTGACTTGACCTTATAACGGCATAAATGGCTGACCTTATAACCAACCCCCTGTAACATTAAATAATGATTAAATATGATGAAGTATAGTCCTTACAACCAAAATGGACGTTTTTGATTCACGAAAATAGCGTACATGTTTGGGTGAATTGTAATAAAGTGTCTATTTTCGACATTTTTTTCACAAAAAGCGTCCGTATTGAGAGTATTATATACAGACGACTTTTATTTACGAACCTTTGATTTGCGAACAATTTCACCCAGAAGGAGGTAGATGGCTTCTCGATTTCGCGCGGCGACTCCGGTCTCTTGGCCGAGTTTTAATAAACTGGAGGATGCCAAAGCCAAAAACTCGACCATACGATCGTTTATTTCACTCTCACGATTAATATCTGCCGCTTTTATGTGAATATTGAACAAAGCAGTTGCAATGTGATTAATAGCCTGAAATTTAGTATTATAAAATTAGAATACCGTATTGTTTTTGTTGTAGCGTAATTTTGGAAATTAAAAAAAATACGCTTATAGTTTAAGTTTGTAATGTCGAAAATACGAATATAAGCGTTGCTGGCTATAAGGTCAAGGTCTCAAAAAACTTAAGTTATGGTTATAAACTGACTTGACCTTAAACGCAGTTTGAAAATCTGACTTGACTTTAGAACCATACATTTTTTCAGTATTTTGCTGAAAAAAAATCAAAAAGACATGATTTCATAAGAAAATATGAGTTGACTTTATAACCAACAAAATTTTTTATTGTTTTGCTGAGAAAAAATAAAAATTCAAAAAGTTATGATTGGATAGGAAAATCTGAATTGCTCTTACTAAAGTGAAAAAAACATGATTTAATAATTAACACAAGAAAGTCTAAAAAAACATGATTTTATAGGAAAAAAAGTGTACCAGAAGCGAGTTATCGAAATTCCCAAAAAAAAAACGATTTGACCTTATATCGCCAAAAATGGCTGACCTTGTAACCAACATACCTTTGCAATACAATGCGTATTATTCTTGTGACTTGCGAAATTTGGATCAAAATCGGATTCACTGTCTTTGGCAAGGAATGGAATGGCAACAGCGGCGTAGACAAGTAAGAGACAGCAATTTTCATATTCTTCATATTTCTTGATTGGGTCTGCCGGCACGTTTTGCAATAGGTGACGACATAATGTTACATCTAAGTCGGACGGCAGGCCAGCAGATGCGCCCAGCTCCGTCAACTAAAATTAACAGTTGACATTTTAGAACGAAAAAGAAAGATCTAAAAACACAAGGTGTGGCAATACCTTTAGTTGAACTTCAAGCTCGAGTTGTTTTTGATTGTTTAACTCTCCACTGCCGTTTGCTTGAATAGCCGAGTGGATTTCGCGAATGGGTGCCAGAAGATATGGAATGCGCTGTTCAAGAACTGATTCTAATGCTCGTTGTACTAAATTCTAAATAAAAATGTTAAAAATAGCGTTCGCCAAAAAAAAAATCAAAAAAGACATGATTTTGGTGCTAAGATGGTCCTGTTTTTTTTCAACGCTATTTTGGCATCACCACGACAGTTTCAGCGCCGACATATAGTATGTAAGAAATATTACAAGCAGCGCGGTGAGTTGTTTGCGTGGCTAAATGAGGCTAGCCAATAGGAGGCGCCTATAAAAAAGCATGAGCCAATAGGCGCGCTTGTAATTTAGTTACAGACGCTCCGCGCCTACGGTAACTGCTTACCGTATGTAACATACGGTATGTTAGAAAAACAGATTTGACCTTAGTGTAAAAAACTGTATTGTCCGTATAGCGGTCAAAATTTAAGACATTATAAGCTACACTCACTGTATGATTTTCAAAGAAACTGGCAAAAATATTGACCGGAGATTTTAAAACCATACATTTCCAATGAAAAGACATGTCTAGACATCATTCTAAGTATTTATGGAGCACTTTGTGCTAACCTAGCACTGCTAGGGGTTAACGTTACAATGAAAAATACGGAGCATAGGAGTCCTATGTTAGGACTCCGTAGCCAAGCCAAGTTTGACAAAACAATAAATACAAATAATGACTTCTCCGGAGATCTCCTAAGTATTTTTCGTGAGTTGTTCAATTTTTATGACTCATAAATTATGATTCATACTTAATCAGCATTGACTAAGGAATCCAATAAAAATGCAATATTTTGTCTCGCGGCATCTACAATGAAAAATAAGGCGAGACAAGAAACTCTCTCACGCCATCTGTCGCGCCATTATTAATCATCATCAAAAAAGAGTTCACTTCCGGATTTATGTCAATCTTTTCGAATATAAAAGCTCGCAACCAAAACCATTTATGTGTCAGTTTCAAGAAAATTAAAACTTGTATTAATTTCCTCTTATTTTTTCAGTCAAGTTCTGTCATATTCTTTGGATTCAGTTTTTGAAGTTCAAATTCCATGAATTTCGAAAAGGTCTCCATAGCAAAATGAAATGACCAAAAATCGACCTAATTCAGAGATTATAGTTTCCTTCTTTCACATGACAAGGCCCTTCAGCATTTTGGTGATGAAACTTTGGAAAGGCATTTTTGAGGAGTATTTTTGAAAAAAAATTGAAAATATGTTACAGCCATATGGTCCACATGGAAGCCATATGGTAACACTGTCACGTCTCAAACACTGTTACGATGTGGCTTGTTTGTCCAAGTGTACTTTTGGGCCCTTTCCTAGTTTATTTTGCCAATAAAAAACTGTTACGATATATCGTAACATATCGGCGATATGATATCGCGATATGGTTTCCACAACTGTCCTTCAAATAAGAATTATTTAGATACGTATTTAGGAACAACCGTGTTAAAACTCCACTTTTTAGATATGAACTTGCGGTACTCACTAAAGTCACACGGCCTTAACTTCAAACGACGCGAATTAATTGCTGTACGTAATTTTTATACATATTTTTTATACATCGTGCGGCAAATGAACTTCGTAGAACCCTTCGATGCGGTTTATTTTATAGAATTCTATATAGAAGGTCAACGTCATAACAAAGTTTAGACAGAAGCTCGCGGACGTGAGTATTATCTGATTTATATTTCGTCATAAAATGGGATTAATTACCCCTTAACCAAATTCAAGATAAGCCACAAATATTGCACTAGAATTTGTGACCGTTTTTTAACGATCTCATGAGATCTCATAATGTAAGTTACTCATCCCACGTTTCCAAATAAAATTCAACTGTTTTGACGCATAAGTATAGAGTCAATAAATTGTGTTAACTCCCAGGGGAAGGTGTGAAATAGTAAGACCAAAAATTTTGTTCATCTAATTTAAATTGTGCCGATCAATTAAAACGGTGCCATACCTGAAATTCGATAATCACGCCGATGATTTGAAGTCTTTGAAGAAATAGTCCAATATTTTCCAGTTTTTGTGTTTGCTGGGCCATTATTTCTGCGTTTTCNTCTGATTTATATTTCGTCATAAAATGGGATTAATTACCCCTTAACCAAATTCAAGATAAGCCACAAATATTGCACTAGAATTTGTGACCGTTTTTTAACGATCTCATGAGATCTCATAATAACTTACTAATCCCACGTTTCCAAAAAAACTCAACTGTTTTGACGCATAAGTGTAGAGTCCATAAATTGCACATAAATATAATATTATTTTATAACTTATAACCACCTACGTAAGTTAACAAAATTCACGTGAGTTAACAAATTCCACGTAAGTTAACAGTCTGCTCGCGACAACTTTTCCGACTACGTCCTACGCACGTAAGTTAACAAAATTCACGTAAGTTAACAAAATGCATGTCAGTTAACACCTTTTATACAAAAGTTTTGTTAACTTACGTAGGTAGGTGGTTAATTTATACCGTATAAAGTATTGAATATTTACAGTTAAGTACAAAAAAAAAATTTTTACTACTGTATCAAATTTTCATGTTTTTTTTTTGTTTCTACAGGGTGGCATAACTACATAACAAAGCATATCCGAAAAATAATGAAAACTTCGAATATTACAGGAGATGGATGCGGTGTGAGTATTTTAATATTTGATTAAAATCTTCGGCCTTTTCGTGTGTTAACTCCCAGGGGAGGGTGTGAAATAGTAAGACCAAAAATTTTGTTCATCTAATTTAAATTGTGCCGATCAATTAAAACGGTGCCATACCTGAAATTCGATAATCACGCCGATGATTTGAAGTCTTTGAAGAAATAGTCCAATATTTTCCAGTTTTTGTGTTTGCTGGGCCATTATTTCTGCGTTTTCGAATGAAGTGCGAAGATACCGCAAAGTGGTGCGATTTTGTCGAACGGTTGTCATTAGCTCATTAATTTGGTGCGAAATCTATTTTAATTTGTTCAGTCAGGTTATACGGAAGATAATATTTTTAACAAAATAAAACCACAACAGTATGGAGCAGTTTCAAAAAATAAAAATTATTTTTTTTAACAACAGGGAAGCTAGTTTCTACCAAACGTGAAAAATATATACCGGTCATAAATATATTCTCAATAAAATTGAGCTTCAATCAAAGTTCATCTCTAAGATTTTATTCATAAAAGTGAAGACCATTTAGATTAAAAATTTTAGAAATAAGACATGATTTTCCAAACGAAACCCACTTGGCTTTAGAGCAAAAATCTACTTAAAAAAACTAACTTGGATGCCAAAAAATGTCGTGAACTTCACTTATAAAATATATGACAACTTAATTAAACATCTTATAATCTACTTAATTTTAACATTAGTGAACGATTTTTAAAAAGAGAATTTTCCAAAAAGGCCCAAAATACAACAGGTCTTATCCGGCCTTATCCGGCGACTTTCATTTTTTTAACTCGTAAAGCGCGTGATAATTGTGGAAAATAAAAGGAAGATATTTTTTTCTTTTTGATTNTTTTATTCACAAAAGTGAAGACCATTTAGATTTAAAATTTTAGAAATAAGACATGATTTTCCAAACGAAACCCACTTGGCTTTAGAGCAAAAATCTACTTAAAAAAACTAACTTGGATGCCCAAAAATGTCGTGAACTTCAATATAAAATATATTACCACTAAATTAAAAATCTTATAATCTACTTAATTTTAACATTAGTGAACGATTTTTAAAAAGAGAATTTTCCAAAAAGGCCCAAAATACAACAGGTCTTATCCGGCCTTATCCGGCGACTTTCATTTTTTAAACTCGTAAAGCGCGTGATAATTGTGGAAAATAAAAGGAAGATATTTTTTGCTTTTTGATTTTTTTTTATTACGATAATTTTAAGGTTCGAAAAATCAATCACGCTTTTTCGGACATCACCTATAAGAAAAAAATATTGTATCACAAAGACCGTATTTTTTCTCTAGTCTAAATTATAATCGAAATTAGTATGTTTTTTCCTTTTACATTTCAAAATGTGATTTAGACCTAAACCCGTTCATGAAAAAAACTTGTATAGAACAAATGCCTGAATTGAAAGGCTATCGATGAGATAGCGCACTCCATATGGTCCAAGTAATTCAGCCAGTGCCTTTAACTCCTGAATGTTGGTGTAATCGGCGGCATTCCAGCGTGCCGGCGCGTTAGCCCCATTCCAGTGGACAAACGCTTCATGATTTTGGGAATAAACAACGCCCTCGGTTACCTGCCGTAAGAGAACTTCCCGGTACCATGCCGAGTAATATGTTGTGAT
>SCLG01000077.1:486007-516764 GCA_004367875.1 Oikopleura albicans
GTTGAGATAATTGATCGAATGTCAATATCCATCAAAATACCAATGTGTTGCATAATGTCGATAAAGCAATGTAACTGAAAGGAAACAGTTTTTAACGGAGTATGGCGTGGTTATAAATTCTAAGGTCAAACATGAAAAAACTGATTTGACCATAATTTTTTTTAAATGACTAGAATTTGAAAAAATTTAAATATCCAAAAAAAGTTCAAAAGTACATGATTCCAATAGAAAAAAATTTCCCAACGTGAAAGGGTCTTCATTCAAAAAAAAAGCCGCAAAAGATGTCTTATGAATGATTTTATAGAAATTTTCCCAAAAAAACATTATTTTGACGAAAACCCTTTAGGGTCTTAAGGCCTTAATAAAGGACCGTACTAAGGTCAATTTACTGTTAAAAAAGACCATAAGATTTCATAACTTTCCAGAAGGCGGTCTTATGGCCAAACCAGTTACCTTTATCAGCGCTCAAAAAGTGGTCATATAATTTTGGGTTAGATAACTGGTCAGGGGCCCTGACTCAGGGCCACTAACTTAGGGGGTCGAATTTGTCATCGTATTTCAGCATTTTCTGCCAGTAGCGGCAATTACCTTGTGCATGATATTTCTCCATAAACAATAAAGGTTATTAATATCCGGAAAATGGTATTAGAATATTTCTTATTAACAAACATGTATCATCAAAAGGTAGTTTCAAAATTATATGTCGATAAAAGATTGTGGATAAAATATAGTTAGTTAACTTACGTCCACCCACTACAAACAGATTTGCGGGGTACCGCCTGTTTTGTCTAAACACGTATTTGGGCAAGAATTCCTGGCGCCAGACGGATTTTTTCCGTAATAAACCTGGAACACGATTATTTTAATAATCTCTGATCGGTGGGCCTCGATTTCTTTCTTTTTTTGCATTTTGAATCAATCTCAATATTAACTGGACCAAGATTTCCAAAAACGATTTTTAAGTATGCAGCGGTTTATCTACATTTGCGCCTAAATAGCTTGGCACATCTTCAAGACCAGATAACAAAATAACTCGAATCAGGTCTTCATCAAATAATAACTTAAAAAGACATGATTTTAAATAGTTTTTTTGTCCTGACTTGACCTTAGTGCAAAAAATGAATTGACCTTATAAAAGTCCACATGGCTGACCTTATAATCAACCCCGTCTGTATGTAAATTTGTACAGTCATCCAAAAAAAACGCAAAAAGACATGATTTTAAAGATTTTTTCCTAAATAACATGCTACTCCAAAAAAACTGACTTGACCTTAATGCCTGAAAAAACTGAATTGGCCTTACTAAGGCCGCCTTAGTGCAAAAAAGACTGACTTTACCTTATAACGACACAAATGGCTTACCTTATAAACAACCCCGCCTGTATATGTTAAAAGTGACCTATATATATAATTGTGTCACTTGTCACCGGTTTATTATTAACAATTCAGCTTTGGGAGAATACCGGTACTCGAAATTTTTGATTCGTAGGATGTTTCAAAAAAATTCATTTGAATAGTTAGTAATATACTCTATTTCCATCGCTCTAATTTACCTTGTTTAATGTGAGTGATGGTTTATCAATTGAGTGGTCTTTTTGATCCACATTAATCAGACGAACAACAACTTTCGGGAATTTCTTCTCCAAATGTTCGTAGAAGAATTCTTTTGGGGCGAAGGTATGGCCCCAAATAACGATCGACTGGAAGTGGTTAAAGGCCGCTGCTAATTCGGACGTGGCGAATTCGATGCGATCCATGTTTGTCGACACCACGCGGTCCGGACGTCGCGATTCGGACCCCGGCTGATTATTGTCGGGACTTTGGGCTAATAAATTTACATTCAAAATTATAGTCTACTTATTTAGCCGCACTTTTAACGAGTATAAAATACAAACAGGATAACTTCTAATATTGTAAAATTGGACTGTTTCTAAAAACTTCCAGAAGACATGATTTCTCTAGAAAAAACATGTGTCTAGGGGAAGTCTTCATCCAAAAAAAATGAAAAAGATATTTTATAGAATTTTCCTTAAAAAGACATGATTTTGACAATACCCTAAGACCTTAGTGTTAAAAAGGCCATCAGACCTTCCATAGTCTTCCAATAGACGGTCTTAGCAAGTTATCGGACATTCATAAGTCCGATTGTGACGCAGGCGGATTTTTGTCCGAACTTAGGGCTATTAACAACGTCTACAGTTTCGTACATACGAAAACTTCAATAAGTATTAGTAACACTATATTATTGCATTTGCATTACTATAGAAATAGCCATTGAAAATGCTACTGACAAAGCATAACCCGTTATTTTAGAAAATAAGTAAAATTAACCGTTACCTTTCGATTTATTTTTGCGTTTTTTCTTTGGCTGCTCTCCGTGAACAACGCGCGTCGACATGAACGGTAAAAGTCGATCAGATAAGGCAACGCGCTCATTATAAATGTGAACCAAAAGTTTCTTGCCTTCCGATTAGGGTGAGCACAAATTACGAGTTTAGGAAATTCCTAGTATTATGCTAAAAACAATATCCAAAATCAGAAAAATAAATAAAATTTTCTCAAATATTTTTTGAAAAAATAAAAATACAATAATTCGAATTTTTTGGAAATTTAGAAAATGAGACCAACAAACAAGCTCTACATGCTAATACAATCTTTTCTCCCAACAGGGAGGATTTATACGTATAAAAATGTTTTTTCAAAAAAAAAAATCTCCAAAACGTCTAAACACGCACATTTTAAAGGAGCATTCACCAAAATAAGTAGGTGAATTTGAATAATGGACTAGATCAGGGCTCGGCACGAATGGCTTTGGCACATGGCTTGGCTTGGCTTGGCTTGGCTTTTTGTGTGCCAAGCCAAGCCAAGCCAATTTTTTTCGGAGGGTCAAAAAAGCCAAGGCAGCCAAGCCAAAATTTTTCGAGAGGGGAAAAAAGCCAAGGCAGCCAAGCCAATGAAAATGCCTGGCTTTGCCGAGCCCTGGACTAGATCCCCCTAATCAGTTATCTTTACACCACAATTACTCAAAATGATTCGCCTTAAGACCAACGCCTGTAAGATACTTTTTTAAGACGGGCGTTAGGGTGTTTGTTAAGATAATGCGAAATCGCGAAAACGATACGTTTCGGCACAAAACGTGTTAAGATAACCCAAATTTGGATATATAGTTGATCTAAGAGAACAGATTAGGGGGTGCAATTATTGAATTTGAGTATTTTAACATTGCTCCATGTTTTCACCCTACTTCCGACGCCATCTCCTCTAGGTACTTTTGTGCAGGTGTCAAGGAGCGGGTTTTAAGCAATTGGAACTCCTCCGGACAAAGTTCATGACGACACGAGGTGAAATGGGAGCAGACCGAGACGCACGCAATCGAATAACGCGTATACGCCGGCGTCTTCAACGCATCACGAAATGTTTTTGCGAAAAGTTCTTGATACCAACAGTATAAGGAGAGGTCCGATGTGTATGCTGAAAACAAATAAATGTATTTTTGTTAAAAATCTGGACTTTAAAAACATGATTTTCATTTTCAAAAAATGTGTCAGCGAGGGGAAGTCTTCGTCAAAAAAAAAATATAAACCAAACGTTAACTGAACCTATTTTTACGGAGCGTTCTCATACGGCTTAAAGATTTAATTATAAAATAAGCATTACTTGCAGAGCACGAATAAAGCACACATTTGAAACTCAATAACAAAAAACAAAACTACTGTAGTATCTGATCCCAAAAAACTTAGACGACTAATTGAATTAAATAAAGGGAAAAAATATTAACTCCCAGGGGGCACCAATATTAAAGAACCTCCAGGGGGCATTTGTGTGACTAAAAGGCACCGGGCGCGAAAACGGCTCAAAATTCGTAATAATTCAAAAAAACTGGTAAAGCCAAGTTGTAGAGCTCGTCAAACTACGTCGATCTGACTATTCAGAAATTGATTTNCTAGAGAGCTGTTTGAAATCTCCAACCTACACAAAAAAACACCGTCAATCGAATTTTCTCGAAAAGTTGAGGGGGGTCACCAATACCCGTTTTGCCCTACGGGGCCTCCATATGCCTTAAATCGACGAAAAAACCAGTTGCGTGTCTATTTACACGCACTTCCCCCTGGGAGTTTAAAAGACAAGATTTTGACAATACCTAAAGACCTTAAGCTAAAGTGTTAAAAAGGCCAACAGACCTTCCATAGTCTTCCAATAGACGGTCTTATGGTCTAGCAAGTTATCGGACATTCATACGTCCAATTCTGACGAAGGCGGATTTTGGTCAGGGCTATTAAACAATTTCGTACGTACGAAAACTTCAATAAGTATTAGTAACACTATATTACTGTATATGCATGTACTATAGAAATAGCCATTGAAAATGCTACTGACAAAACATAACCCGTTATTTTAGAAAATAAGTAAAATTAACCGTTACCTTTCGATTTATTTTTGCGTTTTTTCTTTGGCTGCTCTCCGTGAACAACGCGCGTCGACATGAACGGTAAAAGTCGATCAGATAAGGCAACGCGCTCATTATAAATGTGAACCAAAAGTTTCTTGCCTTCCGATTAGGGTGAGCACAAATTACGACCTTAGGAAATTCCTAGTATTATGCTAAAAACAATATCCAAAATCAGAAAAATAAATAAAATTTTCTCAAATATTTTTTGAATAAACAAAAATACAATAATTGGAATTTTTTTCTGAAAATTTAAAAAAAATGAGACCAACAAACAAGCTCTACATGCTAATACAATCCTTAATCCCAATAGGGAGGATTTATCTGTATAAAGATGTTTTTTCCAAAAAAAAATTCTCCAAAACGTTTCTCCAACACTTAAGGAGAATTCACCAAAAATAAGGATGTGAATTTGAATAATGGACTAGACCCCTTAATCAATTATCTTAACACGAAAATTACGCTTTTATTATGTTTTCACCCTACTTCCGACGCCATCTCCTCTAGGTACTTTTGTGCAGGTGTCAAGGAGCGGGTTTTTAGCAATTGGAACTCCTCCGGACAAAGTTCATGACGACACGAGGTGAAATGGGAGCAGACCGAGACGCACGCAATCGAATAACGCGTATACGCCGGCGTCTTCAACGCATCACGAAATGTTTTTGCGAAAAGTTCTTGATACCAACAGTATAAGGAGAGGTCCGATGTGTATGCTAAAAACAAATAAATGTATTTTTGTTAAAAATCCGGTTTAAAAAAAACATGATTTTTATTAAAATAATTGAAATCAAAAATGTGTCAGCGAGGGGAAGTCTTCATCGAAAAAAAAAACTCAGAATTATTCAATTCCAAAAACCCTGACATGACCTTATAACTGTCAAAATGTCACATCTTATAACCACCATCGGCGATGGTCCATCGCCCTAAAGACCCTTAAGAAGGCTACTGTGTGCTGAGACTTAGACCGTCGCGGTGCTACTAAAATAGCGCAAAAAGCACAAAATATAAACCAAACGTTAACTGAACCTACCTCATACGGGTTAAAAATTTAATTATATAATAAGCATTGCTTGAAGAGCACGAATAAAGCACACATTTGAAATACAAAAACAAAGAACGAAACTACTGTAGTGTCTGATCCCAAAAAACATAGACCACTAATTGAATTAAATAATAGGAAAAAAATATTAAATATAAATTGAACGTTCCATTTGTGTTGAATACACATTATACGGGCGGTATGTTCTATTGAAACTCTAAACATGAAAATATCCATTTTTAGTATTCGCAAGACAACAGTGCTTATAAAATACACGGTATGATGTACAATGCAAAGAACGAATTTTCAATAAAAGTAAGAAATAAAAACTTAAATACATTTAGAAAAAAATAATTTCAGAAAAAATTTCCACCATAAGACCTGAAGTGCTGGGAAAAAAAAAGTTCAAAAAGACATGATTTGATAGCAAAAAATTTTTCTCAAAAAATGACTTGACCTTAAACGAAGAAAAAGACTGTCTTGACCTTACAACTGTCACAAATTGACACCTTATAACCAGATCCCCCTGTACGCTTGCTGACAAATGAATGTTGAAAATATGGTTAAACATGTTAAAAATGAGTGTCCTTACCAAGTAGTGTTTGTTGGTCGTCAATTAGTTGTGAATGAAAATAAAATGTGTTCATAAACTTTGCGAGTTGTTCATTATCTTTCAAATTTAGCGCCGCTTTTGCCACGCTTGTATACGCTTGCAGACGGTACCAGTCGAGACGAAATCCGCGCAAATCCGGATACTCCTTTTCTCACCAATGTCAAAACAAATTCATACAAATATGTCGAAAAACTAATTGTCGTAGAAATGTAAACAATGACTCATTGTAATATAAAAAAATTGGAACATCTGTTGAACAAATGTCGAATGTAACAAATGTCGAAAATACAAATTTGTCTAATGTAACAAATGTTTGAATTTTCGACAGTTGCTAGATTCGACATTTGTTACAAACACATTTGTTCGACAGATGTTCGACATTTTTCACAATTGTTTACAATTTTTCGACATTTTGTTTTTCGATTTATTTTACGTTATAAAAAAAGTGAAAAAATATGATTTCTTAAGAAAAACAAAAAACTAAAAAAGACATGATAAGATATAAGTTAAAACCTGTATTTTTGGTGCTTTGTAATACAAATTTTGTATATAAAAAAGTTATGTGACTTTAAAAATTTTTTGACATCTTTGCCTTTTGTTCAATTTGTGAGGCCGACAGCATGGACATAATTTTGACAAATGAGGTACAAATCATTAATTCATCTTCGGGCGCGACTGGCAACTTGGCCAGTATATTGTTGAGTGCAGGTGCATTGAACTGGGCCATTAAGCCGGCGTAATATTTAGCGATTATTTCTGAGTGCTTTTTGACAGGTTCAGAGTGAGATCACGTCGACTAGGGTGTCCGAAACTTTTCAGTACATTAATACTATATGAAAAAACAATGTAATGAATAATAATGTACTCATTGTATGTATAATACAACATTATTATTCATAATACAATATGAAAAAATCGAAATCAATTTTTAATGACATTTTAATGACATTTTAATTTTGAGAGATGGTCGGCTTCAATTTCGAGAAAAACGAAAATAAAGTGTTTATAGGCGCCTAGGACTTAAAATTCGGGGTTCCCTTACATGAAGTTTTTTATCAGTGAATCGAGCTGTATACCATAGATTATGGTCCATAGTATGTCAATTTATTTGATTTGGGTACTTTTTGAAAAGGGAAAGAAAAGTTCCGGGCACCCTAACGTCGACCCTCGTATTCGAATATAATCCGTCTATAGCTACCCTGAATTCGAAGGTGCGGAGATTATTTTATAGCTAGAGTTGCCACAAGTTATATTATTTGTCGTAGTGGGTTTCCGCGTTCTGCTAAATATAGTCAGAGTTGTAATCCAAATAAAAAGGGTAGAAAAAAATACAAAAAAGACATGATTTGGAAATATATTTGACCTTAGTTTCAAAAAAGACTATAAGACTAAACACCCTTGTATTTTTTTACTGAGGCCGTTTTAAAGTAAGAATGAGTCAAATTTATGAGTTTTGATACAAATTTAATTCTTAAATCTAAAAAACAACGCATTTAGTCTTATAGGGACAAAAAAGTCATGTAAAATGACCGACCTTATAAAGCTCGCTATAGCCGTTTTTAGGACAAAAAATGCTGACTAATGAAATCAAAATTTGAACCCTGCCTTTTGTACAAGATGACGAAGATCTTCGATATAAAATAAAAGTTCGACTAGTGCGCGATCGCGAAAGTCTTCTTCATTGGTTTTTTTGTTTTGATTTTCACGCGCCGAGTGTTTGATAAGCCAAACGACTTCATCCCGGCCATAACTGATGAGTTGAAAAACGAGCAACGCTTTTGGCCCCAAAAGGCCAGGCTGATCATGAAATAAAACGCACGCTTCTTTTAAAACCGCACGCAAATAACGCCGCCTCTCCTTGTGAATACCAGCTGCATTTGAGGTCGCTTGCGCCTCCATTTCGCGAACAATTCGCTTTTATGTGTTTTAGGACATTTTTCTCATTTTTAGTACATGGGGGTTCGTTATAAGGTCAAGGTCGAAAAAATGACTTGACCTTAATGCACTTTGAAAAAACTGACTTGACCTTATAATCATCTGAAAAAAAATCGACCACTAAAAAGTTTTGCTTGTTTAATTGGTTATAGGGGGTCTGGTTATAAGGTCAAGCCCCAGAAACCTAACTTAACCCTAATCCACTTAAAAATGCACTTTGGGTATGCATCCAAAAAACTAAAAAGACATGATTTGAAAGATTTTTTCCCAACACCGTATGACTTTATAACCAGACCTACTGTACTTTAATTTATTTTTGTGCATACAAATGAAGTAGTTTTCTTAAAACACTACCTTTGCGCCTTTTATTTTATCAAATGTAGACTCGGCAAGTTTAAAAACGTCAATCGTCTCATCCCGAAATAAGGTCAATGAAAAATTAAAATTAAGGACCCGCTTCCACATGGCCGTCACTTCATTGGATTGCGAAAAGGCCGTGTAGCATAAGAGGTAAGAAAAATAAATCCACAGCTCCATTGACTCCAACGGAATCAGTTCACCCGTCGTCATATCAAAAACCGAGTAAGATGGTAAATTTAGTTGCTTAGGCGAGGATATAAAAATGTACCGTCCGAATATGTATAAGGCAGGGCTCGGCATTATTCAAAAAAAGAAATGGACTAGCCTGTCGAGCTCAAAAATAATAAAATGAGCTGTCATGAACTGGCCTCTCAAGCGCAAGAACAAAGATGAGCTGTCCTGAGCTGGCCACTCGAAAAATGAAAATGACTCCAAAAACAAACATGGCCTATCACAAGCTTGTCGAGCTGGGAAGGCCACTAGCTCTTGCCAATCCCTGGTATAAGGTTTAAAAAAAATTGGTATCCATAGCTTATCGGCGACTAGCGACAAAAAGTCGGTCTTTTTCCACTTGTCGACATACGCCGATTTATTGTGATAAACGTGTATCAATGATTGAACTGCTTGTTGAATAGTTCGTTGATGTTCCCGTCCAAACTCATCCGATAGTTTTTTTATTGGGTCATAATATTGCATGATAAATTCGGCCAAATGAGGGAAACCTGCCTCGACAAAGCCGTTTTGGACATCATGGGCATGGCAATAAAGTCCTGATCTTATACGTTCAAAACTTGATTTTGAAAATTTTTACAAGACGAGTGTTAAAAAAGTCACGGCTTAAAGGANGTTTTTCCGGTTTTATTTTTTACCGGTACATTTTGGAGACTTGTAAATGCTACCATCGACTCCGCAGGGGTCTATTACCCCTAAAAAATATCTTAGTCGGTAAATTAAGGCAACTTCAAAATCGGGCAAAAATCCCAGGTGGCGACCCTATGTATAAGGCAGGGCTCGGCATTATTCAAAAAAATAAACAGGCTGGCCTGTCGAGCTCAAAAATAATAAAATGAGCTGTCCTGAGCTGGCCACTCGAACCGAAAAATGAAAATGATCTGGCCTGGACTGGCCTCCCGACTCCAAAAATAAACATGGCCTAACGAACTCTCAAGCCAGCTGTCGAGCTGGGAAGGCCATTAGCTCTTTCCAAGCCCTGGTATAAGGTTCAAATTAAATAACGTCAATTATGAAAAAAATTTGCAGAATGGTGAATCGGCCGAACAATTGTCCGAAAAATTGTTTTTTTGCGATGATAGGTTTCTCGGATTATTTGTCCGAAAACCAAATCCAGCTCGGTATTTTTTGGTATCCATAGCTTATCGGCGACTAGCGACAAAAAGTCGGTCTTTTTCCACTTGTCGACATACGCTGATTTATTGTGATAAACGTGTATCAATGATTGAACTGCTTGTTGAATAGTTCGTTGATGTTCTCGTCCAAACTCATCGGATAGTTTTTTTATTGGGTCATAATATTGCATGATAAATTCGGCCAAATGAGGGAAACCTGCCTCGACAAAGCCGTTTTGGACATCATGGGCATGGCAATAAAGTCCTGATCTTATACGTTCAAAACTTGATTTTGGAAATTTTTACAAGNTGGCCTATCACAAGCTTGTCGAGCTGGGAAGGCCACTAGCTCTTGCCAATCCCTGGTATAAGGTTTAAAAAAAATTGGTATCCATAGCTTATCGGCGACTAGCGACAAAAAGTCGGTCTTTTTCCACTTGTCGACATACGCTGATTTATTGTGATAAACGTGTATCAATGATTGAACTGCTTGTTGAATAGTTCGTTGATGTTCCCGTCCAAACTCATCCGATAGTTTTTTTATTGGGTCATAATATTGCATGATAAATTCGGCCAAATGAGGGAAACCTGCCTCGACAAAGCCGTTTTGGACATCATGGGCATGGCAATAAAGTCCTGATCTTATACGTTCAAAACTTGATTTTGGAAATTTTTACAAGGTGAGTGTTGATAAAGTCACGGATTTAAGGACTATATCATATAGTCTATATCATATAGACTATATGACATCAAATGTATTTTATGAAGCGCCAATTTTTCCATAATCTCCGTGTACGCCTTGCGCAATTATGTTGCCGTTTTTTAAAATACTTCGGCAACATAACAGCGCAAGGGGTGTAATCTAAGTCTAATATAATTTTCGAAAAAAAATAAACCTTCTAAAACAAATTTTATGATAAAAACGTGTTTTACTTTTGGAAAAATCTTCTAAAATAAAGTCTACCCTAAAACGTGTTCAATACTGTAAATGAAAGTTCTTATATTCATAACTTGTGAATCACAAGTAACCGAAACAAAAATTTTACAAGTTTATAAACTAAAATTCATTATTAGCATAAACTAGGCCGAAAAGCCAGGAAAAAACTGACATGAACTAACGATATTTGTTGAGAGTAAATGCTTGTTTAACAAATGTAAATAAATTTATGATTTAAACAAAATTTCATTTTTTAGCATAAAACATTAATAACGCGTCACTACCGTACAACTTTAGATTATAGATAACCCCACACCGTATTGGGTCTAGAATCAAGGAATATCCTTGAAATTTCTGCCTTTTAAACAAATTTTACAGGGGGTCTGGTTATAAGGTCAAGCCCCAAAAAATGACTGACTGAATTATTAAAAGTGGTCGGAAACGTTCCTGGGACAGGACAGTACAAACAATGTACTACAGTATAAGGTATAATAACGCGCTTCTCGCTTTTCTAGTTTTGATGCCTATTAGAATACAAAATTTGAGAAAGCGAGAAGCGCGTTATTATACCTCATACTGTAACAAGATTCCCGTAATGAATAAAAAATAAATTCTATACAAGTGTAATTAAGAACGCTTTCCTATAATAACTTTTCTCTCTTCCACTCGAGATAATAAAATGCAAAGTCGGACGTAATTTGTGACCAGCTCCAAATATCCAATAGTAAGATGCGAATTTACTGTGATATCCATGAAAATATAAAGCTCATCGATTACCTTTATACAATCAACAACATGTTCTTTGAACTGTAATAAGTCGATAAATGTCAAATAATATGGCTCAAGGGCTGTATGCCAGGTTTGTTGTTGTACTTGAAAAACATTCCACTAGTAAAAAATCATCCAAAAAAAGCGTTAAAAGACATGATTTTAAAGAATTTTTTCCAAAAAACATGCGTCAAAAAATGACTTGACGTTGGTGAATGGTCCAAATGGCCGATCTTATAAGCAATAATATAGCAAACCCTGCCTTTAAGGACATCACCGGCCGATTGCTGGACAGCGGGTAATTGTACACTTTTGGTATCAATCGCCGGAAATTTCTTTTGTGTGGTTTGAATAGCCTGGGCCATTTCCCTTTTCGCCATAAAGGGCGGCCGCGTTTTTGGATCGGCGAGTTGCTTCTTTAAATTATAAAGTCGGGTCAACATCCCCGGAGCGCGATTATTTAGAATTGTGAGGCGTTCGGCAATTTTGTGATGCGAGGCGGGAGTCCCGCGCACAGAACTCACGCGAATTCGACTACCAGAACTCATTCTAAGGTAACACCAAATTTATTATTTTTTAAAACTTTCTTCTGGTTATAATTTACAAAGTCTCAATAAAAAAACATAAGACCTTAAATATATTTTAAATATAACATAATACCTTATAATCATCTGGAAAAATAGGAAAAATACGACTTTAGGGCCAACCAAAAAAAGTTCAAAAAGACATGATTTTATAAAAAAAAAGTGTAAAAAGACATGATTTTATTTAAAAAAAAGTGTAAAAACACATGATTTTATTTAATTCTATACCATAAAACTGCTATCATGAAAATGACATGAATTATGTCACACAATTTATAACACCGCTAAAATCTACAATCAGTCGTAGAAATAAATAAAGTATTCTAAAATTAGTTTTTATTATTACTAAATAGAACAGAGCAATACTTTGGCGTGGAATATTTTTTTAAATAAAATTGTATGAATTAAGAAATAGGCACGTAAAGTAGTAGCGGCGCGCTTATAAGGTTCATATATGCTACTAATCACGAAATCACAATTATAACGGGATTTAGTTGTAAATCTCGAGCTCATGATGACAACGCGAACACGTTTTCCCAAAAATGGGTGTAGAATATTACAGTATTAATTTTTTTTACAAAAAAATGTACATGTTTATGACTAAATGTCCGAAATTTTCGGAAACTAAGACTTATACGGCCTACAAGGGGTCTGGTTGTAAGACAAGATCTAAAATCTGACTTGACCTTAATACACTTTGGAAAAACTAACTTGACCTAATAAGTTATTAGTAATAACCACCTGGAACAAAAATTTCCACCATAACACCTTAGGGCTTGGAAACTAAGTTCAAAAAGACATGATTTTATAGGAAAACAGTGTGGAACGACACGATTTCAATAGAAAAAAATTTTCTCTTCATCCAAAAAAGCATGCTTCCCAAAAAATTGACTTGACCTAATAACGGTCACAACTTGAGACCTTATAACCAGACCCCCTGTTTTAATGTGTTTTTAGGGAAAGCACTTTAAACATAAGACACCAAAGAGGACAATTGTTAATTGGATAAGTTTTGTAATAACGGAAAACTTTATAGAACATCCTGCTAGTCGGAACAGCATGCAACTGTTCGATAACGGAATTTGCGTGTTTAAGAAGAACACAGAAAAAAAATCGTAATTGATGCCCATTATCTACAGCGTACTCAATTAAAACTAAAGAAAAAACGTCAATAATTCGGATGTTTTTTTATGATTGCGTAAACAATATAAAGCGCGCACCCAAAATACGAATGAACAGCAGTAAAAAAATAAGTCAAAAAAAATATATAAACGCTTGAGTTTTAGCTCGAGTTATGGAAACGGGGACTTGAAACGAGGATTTACCGTAAGTCTTAGATAAAGCATTTTTGAGGAAATATCTCGTCGAAATTGTCGATTTAGGACAAAAAATGGAATCCATTTAATTCAACATATTTAAAGTAGATGTTCATACATTTATGTTCTATNAAATATATGAATTCTTAAAACGTTAATCAACGACAGAAAATTAAAAAAAATTAAACCTTTTTTTGTATTTTCTGCTAAAAACGTTTTCCCGTCTTTCTACCAAAAAAAATTAACCCAAAAACGTCTGACAGGTTTCAAATAATTCTAAAAAAACACAAAATATTAAGGACAGCCAGTCCTAGTTTTCGTAAAACATAAAAATAGGTTAATATCATTTCGGTTTTATGAGGTTTGATGTTATTACTTTGAAACTTCGTTAGTATATTTACAGTTGTTGACTCAGTAAGGCCATTTTTAAAGAAAAATAATTTGTCAAGATGTACCTAGAGGTATAAGAACAAAATTACATGTAAATTACTTTGATTTTGTTTTGTTTTAACACATATTTCCAACAGTTATCTGAACTCATAATGCGGATATTTGTCCGCATTTTCTATTTCCTTGCTGCAACATGTAGATTTTTTTACAGCTTAAACTCTTTTTAATAAATGTTAGATACTTAGCTCTTGCTAAAGTTGATCATCAATATGAAAATAAAAAATCATTTATTTGTATTGTTTCTGTTAAAGAATTATTAACTCTATGTTGAATTTCATTTTCATATTATTCAATAAAAGTAAACAAACAAAAACGTCTTTAACACATTGATGCAGACAAATGTTCGTAATATGTGTTTAAAAAATAAAAGTGATGCTTATTTTTTCTGTCGTCGAATGAAATTGGTAATTTCAAAAAAAAATATTTTTTAATTGAATTTTTTTTTTCGAACTTATCAATTTCACTAAATACCTGACCTTATAGACCTTAGTGTCATCACTGTTAAAATGTCAGATAGTTTACAAGATTACTATCAGGAAATGGGATTGATTTTGCAATATCGAGCGCGGTCTGTGATTGGTTGTTTCGACTTTCTTTTCGTGCACCCAACTGAACAAGCCGCTGCACCATATTGATGGCATTGAAATAATTGCTCTGGTTTGTGTCATTAATAAGAGTGCGGACAGCATAGTGCAGTGGAGTGTTTAAAGTGTCATCGGCCAGGTTAACATTTGCGCCCGCATTAATCAAATGATTGGCACATTCATAGTGGGCAGCCGAGTAGGACCGTATGGTACACATTTCAATCGTGCTAAATTTCTTTGATACACTTGTGCCAAACGCGACAAAAGATCGGATAAGGGCCGTCGAGTGAAAACAATCCCGGCAGTCTACAATTGGGGTTACACATTTACCTAATATACATTTACATAATACATGTAACTTGTAACATGTTAGAACTAACCATATGGGGGTATCGTGTAAAACCTTAGTTTATAAAATCTTAACATGTAAGCTTTTAACAATTCAAATATCAACATGGAAATCCTTTAGGTTGTTAACATGTACGATCCTAACATGTGAAATATTGACATGAAATTCCTCGCATGTAAAACTTAAACACGTAAAAATTATGATACGTACAATTTTAACATGTAAGATTTTAACATGTAAGATTTTCACATGTAAGATTTTAACATGTAAGATTTTCACATGTAAAATTTTAACATGTACGATTTTAACATGTAATATTTTAACATGTGAACTTTTAACATGTAAAATCTTGAAATATAACTTATTATATACATGTATGATATAAGGTTTTATGTTCAAACTTTGAACAGGAATACAATTTTGGGGTTAGTATTATGAATAAAAATGAAACTAATCAAAAAAAAAATCAGATATTTTTAATTAGTTGAAAAATTTCAAACGAATTAATTGAGCGATTTATTTTAATGGATATTTTTTATATTTTAAATACAATTGCAAAACCCTCGGCTAAGTCCGCTTGAAGAGAGATTAAATTTCGGACAATATCAACTTGGCCAACATCAACAGCTAATTGAAGAGCCGAGCTCTGTGACTTCCAGTTTCGGGAATTGATAGATCCTGGGTATTTGATTATTGTATCTCGCAGTTGCTCCTTTTGTCCCTTTGTGGCCATGCTGTGGACGCCCCGGGTTGTCAGTAAACTCTTTTCTTCATCCGACGTTGATTCTCGCCAATCTAACAATTGACGGCCAAACTCAAATTGAGTTCGAATCGCGTAACCGGCGAAACCGGGTAAACGCCATAAATAGCTATTTTAATACGGTTATGAAAGTGTCAAAAATTGAAAATATTACTATGGTACCATCAGTCTGATGGCATCAGAGGTCGGCAAAAATTGGTCCAATCAGGGTAGGTCCAATCAGGTCCAATCAGGGTAGGGTCCAAAAGTGCCGACCTCTGGGTACCATGGAGAAAAAAAAACTGTAGAATACAAAGATTTCCTCTTTCGAGGAAACAAAAAAACTGTTTTTGTAGAGAAATGCATAATTTAAAATTTTCCAAAAAAAAAATCTGATTATAAAATATTTTTGATGAAATTTTACGAGTTACGTTTATAAATTCAAACTTAAAATTACCTAAATAATGCCTTTCCAAATGCGTCTTTGTGCATCATATTGATAGCTGACGGAGAGCTACGACTGGCGAGTACGTGGATGGCAAAATTTAACAAATTTTCACTTGGTAATTCTTTGAGTTCGGTTATTATATGACGGAAAAAATGACATCCATCATTGTCCAATTTGTTCAGATCGACGCTATGAACCACCATTAAGTCTGAAAGTATTGCTTAACCACTGGATACCAATCTGGAAAAAATGTCTACAAACGCAGATTTGAGAAAAAAATCCCTTTATATTTGTATATTTGACTACATAAAGTAAATGTCAAATAATTATAAATTAAAAAAATGCAAAATATATCAGTATTTCGTTTAGTTATTTCAGCATAATTAATAATTATCACTTATACTTTTAACTTTTTTCGCGAAATAAAAACTGTATATAAAACATACAGTTTATATATTTCGCGAAAAAAGCTTAAAGTATAATTGATAATTATTAATTATGCTGAAATAACTCACCGAAATACGGATATATTTTGCATTTTTTTAATTTATAATTATTTGACCTTTACTATTGTCAATAGCATATGCTATATAGTTACCTACAATATATCATATACAGTATATGTTTGTTTTATTCAGATAAATCAAGCCACCAAGGTTTGATAGGCTTTTACTCCGAAAATATTATGGCCACTTCTGGTAAAATGATAAATTATGAGTATGGCGGAAAGGGGGCCAATCGATTGTTAGAGAGGATGAGCGGAAGTTTTTTTTAGATCAAGCTGATGACGTAGCTTTGTTTACGGTCCGGAAATGTATTCCAATTATAATGCGATCAGTAATCGAAAAGGAAATTCACCTTAAATTCATTGTGAGCTGTTTGTTCTTCCTTCATTTGAACATTTATTGTTAACAAGGATTAAAAAACGTTCATGAGGAAGATCACGCCATAATAAACATAAAGATTTTTACTTGAATTTTTTTCAACACCAACTTTATTTCAACATATTAAACAAATCATCATTCTTTAAAAATACCCCTACAAAGCATAAAAAAAGTTATTATAGTAAAAAAGAAAATTTCCATCGTGTCAAAAGTGGCACTAAATACGTGGCCAAGTTAACTCCCAAGGGTCATAAGTGGCATATAATGCGTAGGGGTAACTTAGTCCAAATTTGTTTAAGTTATAACTTTCTGAAGATAAAAGGTGGTTTGATTTCAAACTATTGTACATTTACGTTAATGAAATAACCGTCGAGCTCATACGTAATGTTAACTCTTGCTTACCAAAATATTTGGGTCTTAGTTCAACATTGATCTGAGTAAGAATCATGAGCACTGGATTGTTATCATCATCCTTGTCGTCCGCACTTACTCCATTTTCCAACAAATGTTTCGCTGCCTGATAATGATCAAGTGTTATTGCACGCTTAACGGATTTTTTTTAACAAAGGGTAAAATTAAAACCACGAACAGTTTAAAATGTTTTTGGCCGGAATTTAAAATTAAGTACAAAAACTATCCATTAAAATTGTACACTCCTGCGCAGTTATCCGGCAGGTTGGCTTGCTCGTGATGTTATCGGGTACGTTTCTTACCCAAAAAACTTTTCACTTTTTCCCTTACGCCATGCGCAGTTATCGGGCATGATTTTTTTGCGAAACCTACCCGATAACTGCGCAGAAGGTCTATACGTCTCACGGGAATTATGCATATCATATTCATTAACACTTTAACAATATTGTATATCAAATCCAATCCTTTAGTAGTTCGGGCTTGTACTCATGAACTGGAATCCTTTTCAGCAAAGCAAGCATTGCGTCTTTTTCAGAATCGGAGATTGCATTATCCATGAGTTTGAGAATAGTCGCATACTGATCACACCTAAATGTTATCAATTAAGTTAAAGTTACAAAAACTGTATAGATGCTGTATACAGTTGCTAACCGACCGATTCAGCTAAAATATGCCGTTCAACTACAAGTAAACCGGTTATCCGGTTGACAGTTAATTAACCCCCTGACAGGTTATCTTACCACTTTTTGGACGAAAACGTACGGAGGTTTTAAGCGTTTATAAAGGTAAGATAACCTGTCAGGTGGTGTATCTGATAATTTGAGTTTCAAACGAGCTGATTATTGAGGTTCCAAATTGGGAACAAAGAATCTATGAACGGAAAGAAAAAATCGGCAAAAACTTGTTATCATAAAACCTTTGACCTCTGGAGACTGGAAGTACAAATATTGGCCATTTTAATGGTTACCTTGAAGTTTTTATATATTAATAAGTCTCCAGACATCAAATTTTTTGACCAAAAAATAGACATCGAAATACGAACAAATATAAACAAAAACCTTGATTAAAAAATTGAAAAAAACAAGAAAAAAATAATCAGCCAATGCATCAATTTGTATGTTTGATTCTGCTATAAAGTTACCACTACCTTCTATGCGTCCGAATTCTAAGCCCAAATCATTACCGACTATCAAACAAAAAAAAAATACATCTAACAGATAAAATTCCAGCCACAATTATTAACCATTTGTTTTATCATTTTTTGTGATTGTTTCTGGTAGTCACTTTCAACTACTATAGTGGTTGATGACGGCGGTTGGGAATCGAATTTCGGATTGTTGAAGTCGCTTGCCTCCAGAGTGGATCAGTGCTCTCTGTGCGAATGTCGGAACTGATTTTGGCAAATAGAACGTGACNCATACAAATTGATGCATTGGCTGATTATTTTTTTCTTGTTTTTTTTCAATTTTTTAATCAAGGTTTTTGTTTATATTTGTTCGTATTTCGATGTCTATTTTTTGGTCAAAAAATTTGATGTCTGGAGACTTATTAATATACACCACATAACACATTATGTTAACACACGTTATGTTAACAAAATTACATTATGTTAACACTTTTTGGGATTTGATTAACTTCGATTTCCAATTGTTTAACCAAACGCCCTATCACATTATGTTAACGAAATTACATTATGTTAACAGATTTTGACGTTTAATGGTGTTAACATAACGTGTTAGGTGGTGTATATTAATAAGTCTCCAGACATCAAATTTTTTGACCAAAAAATAGACATCGAAATACGAACAAATATAAACAAAAACCTTGATTAAAAAATTGAAAAAAAAACAAGAAAAAAATAATCAGCCAATGCATCAATTTGTATGCTTGATTCTGCTATAAAGTTACCACTACCTTCTATGCGTCCGAATTATAAGCCGAAATCATTACCGACTATCAAACAAACAAAAAAATACATCTAACAGAAAAAAATTCCAGCCACAATTATTAACCACTTTTTTTTATCATTTTTTGTGATTGTTTCTGGTAGTCACTTTCGACTACTATAGTGGTTGATGACGGCGGTTGGGAATCGAATTTCGGATTGTTGAAGTCGCTTGCCTCCAGAGTGGATCAGTGCTCTCTGTGCGAATGTCGGAACTGATTTTGGCAAATAGAACGTGACCGATAGAATCTAACCTACACCATAGTCTGCACCAACTGCAAGAAGGATAACCGGACAAATATCGGACACGCCGAATAGATAAGCTCATTAAAAGCTGATTAACACTAATTACAAAACAGGATATTCGAGTATTCGAGGAATTGTAATTGTGAAAATATTGAGAAGTGAATTAGGCACGCGGTTGGACCGGCTGAAAATTTTGGGCTTTGAATGAAACCCCTAACTCTCGGGGTCCAATTATTATTACACGTAGCAACCGATGCCTGGGTTTAAATCTTGGGCCTCGGTTAGCACAGAGCAAAATTTACAACATACCACGCTGACAATACCTGAAAATGTGAACACCTCAAAAAGGTAAATCTAAACCAATTTATCGAACACGAAAAAAACAAAAAAATATAAACGCGATTTTTAGCAACTGCATAAAGTCAGTTAAACCTCAAAATGGACCTGTAGAGACCCTGCTAGTTAACGGCTGCAGTGAAGGCAATGAAAGGTAAGCCCGGAACATATAATTCGTAGAATATTTAATTAACTGCCTGGGGCAAGTTCCTTGCACTTGTTGGCAATTATTGTCAATGTGGCATACAGGCGCAAGAATGACACCATTGTTTTGCTGTTCAATACCTCAATATTATCTGATATATCTAGCCCACGAATAAAATCGAAATCAATTAAAGCCAAAAAGAAAGTTCAGCCAAAATCATCGGAAGAAAATAAAAGGTATTTTAGTACATTTTATCGAAAATTCCTACTTTTTTATTCAACTAAATAACGATTGGAAAAAGACAGTTAATTTTTTGATCTTATTGGTAAACATTTTGAGGTTTTTCTTCTGAAAGTATAATACCAGAGCGATGTGTGATATTATATTAAAAAAAACTTTGAAATAAAATTAAAAAAAAACAAGCCGAAAATTCATCAGTTTTAAACCCAGAGACTAAAATACGGACCCAAAAAGCGTAAAAAGACACGGTAAAAATTAGCACTATTATAAGTAACGTTTTACAGGGCTTTTTTTGCCTGCTGATAATTTTCGTACTTTTTTTTTTATCATTTTCGCGGTTTTGACGTGGCATCAGACGTTTTGTCTATAAGTCAGATTCCAGACGTTTTTAAGCGGAATTTTTAAATCCGAAAGCTTAGCTGAAAAAAAAATATTTTATGTTTTAAGTCGTGAGAAGGTAGCACTGGATGAAGGCGGTACTGCAAAACAATGCGAGCCATCCCAACAGCATAACAACATAGTAAAAGATAGTCGAAACGCGATTCGAACTGACCGCCATGATGGAGCTATGATGGCGACACCTAAGACCAGTGGTAGAAGAGCAAATCGAAAGAGCAAGAGAGATAAACCGAACACTAATCAACTGGTCACATTAACATCAAAATCGGATGCGGCTTCCGATAATAAAAAAATTGATACCAACAATTCCCATCTTGGGAATGAAAACAATAAGAGATCCCCAGAGATTCCGGTGGAACCCTCAAAACTGCCTCCCCCGTCGCCCGCCACCCAAAACGCTGAAGTAAATATACCCGAAATCGTGCGTAAATTGCAACTAGCGGCGAATGAAAAAAAACTTCAAGAGTCTCAGCAATACTGTACAGTATCGAGTGTGTGCACGGCAGTCCGCCCAAAAATTACTCACAATGTAATCAACGCCGGACTCACAAAGCCACCGGTTTACCGCCCACTTCCCCAAGCTACTGGCATACCAAAACAAACAATTATTACCCCTGTAACGGTACATCCAAAAACAATCCCCGCTTATGTACATACACATAATGTGCATACAAGGTCAGACAACTGGTCTACCACGCCCACCTCGACCTCGACGTCAATCTCGGCATACAACAACAAAAAACATAAGAAATTTCTCAAGAAAAACAAGTCACAAGCCAGTTCAATATTAAGGTATGTTAAATTAATGCAAACTATTCCTATCGAAACTAATATCGTCGCCAGTTTACTAAATTTATTAGTAGGCATCGTTCTCAGAGAGCTTTTTTTATAAACGGTTTTTACGCCCATCAGAAACGCTCGCATAAGGACCGTTTACCAACGTCCCAAAAAGGCAGCTGTTGGTCAATTCAGGCCATTAGAGCGCTATTTTCGAGAATCAAAAACGGCCATAATGGGAGTATGGGTGTATTTTGTAATTTTATCTAAAAAACGTGCCTCTATAAAATGGCACTATTCAATGCAGACCAATGATAGAAGTTTTGTAATAAAAACCTTGGTTGAAATCAAATTAATTTATGAATTAAATGTATTTTATGTAGCATACGAGAGAAGGATTTGAGACCAGATTATATGTCAGAGATTGGATATGAAATAGAGAGTGGAAAAACACCGATTTCAAAATTGAATGAATTGATGCAAAAGAGAATGCTACCATTTCCGACTTATGATGAAGGCGTTGGAGTTAACGGACCACCTTTCATTATATTTTGCAGGAGCAAAGAACTCAACTTAGTTACGGAGGTAAGATTGAACTTTGGTGTTTTTTTTTCGTTTGGTAATCCGAAAAATCTCATTTATGATTTTCGGCACTACTTTTACTTATGATATGTTTCGTTAACCTATGGTCCATAGCCTAAATATAATCTACCTATTAAATACACCGGGTTCGCGGTTAACAGTCAGCCTTTTATTTAAAAAAATCTGCCTGTTAACGGCGCACCCTGTGTACAAAACCGATTAAACTTGGCTATTACAAAAAAATCTCACATGAATATGAAAGTAACCTTAAAACCATCTAAATGGTTGACCTTAACCACTCTCAAAAATTAGCGAACAACGTGAATTCGAGTTTTACTAAGGCGTATTATGATTAAGTGTACCTATAACAGGCGCTGCATTCATAAGGGACGCTATTTACGGAGACCAAATGTGTCCCTTTTAAAAGTAATGTGTTAATCATTTTAAAATTTATGTGTTTTGCTAAACCGATTGAGCAAGAAATTGTAGTTCGTCATGGTCAAAGTTAAACTAATTAAACATTTTGCTAAACTTAACCGAGCATGTGAATTGTTAACAGTTTCAAAGCCAAACCAAAGACCCTTTTTATCGAAAAGTATCGATGACCGTGACACAAATTTCAACTTTAAATCTTGTTATTGAATGTTTTGTTCATGTAAGATCATGACCCAAAATAAATCGGACGTTCTCGTATTTACGACAATTTTATCTTAGCCGGAGAGCGTAATAACGATTTTTGACATATTTATAGATTATAAGTTTTCCTTCGTTTGACTTTCAATTAGAATTACATGCACATTATGCGAATCCCTGTCATTGGTTTATAAAAAAATAAACAGTTTGACATTGGGGGTGGAGAGCTTTATCTTTCAAGAAATATTGACATTGAACATAAGTTCAATTATATTGCCGAACCTAAATATTCAATGACTGCAATGATTAGGAAATTTTTTAAAATTAAATTTAACTCGCATACGAAAACGTGTCATTATTTGCACGCCAATTATTATTTTTAAGACTGTGTGCCACAAATCGAGCTTTATTTTTTTCAATAAAAATATAATTATGTTAACGCTCAATGAGAGCAGTTAACACAATTAAAAATTTGGTGTTTAACGATTACCTAGCAGTTCCCTGAACAGGAATGAAGACGTTATTAAATGAAATATTCGGATTGAAAAAAATTGGCCAGAAAAAAATGGCCAGACCGCTAATTTTGACGCACATGGGTACGTTTCTATGGAAGTTGTTATTTTCAAAATAGTCTATGCGAGCAACCTACGCACAACCCATTTAAAATAACAATTGGCATTTGAAATAACAATTTTAATTTCAAAAAACACCTTTTTTTCGAAAAAAAAATGTTATTTCAAATGGTTAGGTGGTAATATATATAAAATAACATTTTTTTACTTTCAAATGGGTAGTGCGTAGGTATCCCGCATAGACTATTTTGAAAATAACAACTTCCATAGAAACGAGCCCATTTTACTCAAAATTAGCGGTCTGGCATTTTTTTCCACATAAATTCGGATATATTTTTCCATTAACGATCTTGGCCAAAAGTTCTTTACTAATTTTTTTTTCGTATCTTAAAACTACTCAATTATTAAACTCATTATTAACTATGGCCTGGGCGTAATCTAACATTACTGACAAATCGACTCTTTATTTCTAATGAAAAACTTGATAGAATACGTCTTGGTGAATTAGTTAAAAAAAACTACCGAAAAAAATTTATGAATTACCGATTGGTCCTTTCAATTGGGAATGATATAAATATTTGTAAACAGGAAACAGAGGCAAGTTTCAAATCGAACCTCCGTTGCTAAAAGATATATCAAATGCATTTTCACCTGAATGCCGTTTGATAACTTGCGTCACATTCGAACGTAAAAAAAATCAAAGCTACGTAAGAAAAATAGACTTGGTGACGCATTAGAAGGAATCATATCCTTCTGCGGTTCCATGACATTGGAACCAATAATCAAACGTTACGGGTATATTAGTTTAAAAAATATAAAGTTCATTGGAAAATATTTAAAACTAAATTTGGATAGGCTCCCAGAAACCTACGCTCTATTAAACATACAGTCGTGCTGCAAAATTCGTTATTTGATATAATGGAACCGGTTTGTTTTGTCCGGAGTTGACCATTTTATCCGCGTCTAAATTTGACACAAAATATTTTAGACTAGTAATATCATTATCACAGTATTTTTAGTATTTAGCAGGAACGATTTTTTTGATATGACATAAATATATATGATGTATATGTAGGTGAATAAGTTTGGCGTCATTTTATCGGTCAACCGGATGTCTTAATTATTTGTTATTTATCCAAATGTTGTTTTTTGGCAATGGGTTAGTGAAACATGCCACATATGAAAAGAAAAAAAGTGCGATCATAATTATAATTCATAAGTTTAAGTTTTGCTAACAAATGATTATATTTTGTAAACAAATTGTTATTATTTTAATAAAGAATAAAAACTACGTTTTAACAATTTTCGGATGTTTAATTCGTATTTATGAACAATTTCCGGTCACCGGAAGTACTTATTTTCAATTATTATAGTTGATTCATCTGATACACCGGTTAACGATGCATTTTGAGCATTTAAAAAGTTAGCTTTTTTATATACATATGTATATAACTCTTGTGACAGATCACCGACATCGCCTTGAACTTGACACAAATCGAAATTTCAATACGTAACTTGCCTTACAGTTTTAAAGATATTGGATTCGTTTTTTCTGTAAACGAAGCGTATTAATAAAACGCATAAATCGTAATGTTTGTAATTTACTAATTGAAAATATATCGAGAAAAAACGACATAAGACCATTCAATATAAATTTTAAATCATAATTTAAAAACACGAGACAATAAGTTCAAAGTTGCATTTATCGCAGTGATTTTCAAACGCGAAATAAATAAATAATGTTACCACTTTTTGGTAACCCTGCTTGACAGCGCGTCTGAGGCCTATGTGGCCTGTCATTGGTCTTTTTTGAGTGCGCTCGACCAATCACCGAAAGGCAAATCACCTAAAGGCGATTTTCTTCTTTTAAAATATTTTTGAATAACAGTCCTCCCCCTCTTAAGTGCCGCACTTAAAGAGAAATATGCATTTCCGCTAAAAAAACTTTTCGCGTTTTAAAATCAGGACGATACAACCAAAAATAATCTATTATCGTGAGAGCTGTAAATCAAGTTACATTTACTTCATCCATAAAAGCGTACAGAGACATGATTTGTAACTTTTTTTTTCAAAAAATCGTGCTTTGGAAAAAAAGACCAAAAGAACTTATACCGGTCCAAATCTCTGACCTTATAACTAACCCCTTTTATCCTTTTTGGAATTTTAGAAGATTTCTGTTAGTTAACGCCTACGTCCCCTCCTTAATCTACTTTTGCTAGGCTCGAGGAAATAGTAAGAAAGAAGGAAAACATAAAGCTGCAACACAAATGCTAAAGTTAATCAAAAAGAATGACGCAGAAAAGGAATACAAAGACTTGAAACGCACAGTAGTGGACCTAACCAAGCTCGATCTGGACGAGTTGAGCAACCCAGTAGGTTTTCTACAAGAGTTTATGCAAAAACGTGGCTCAACTTTACCAATGTACAATTTGGGAAGTGAAATAACTTCACCATTTTCCTGCGCCGTCACCGTCCCGAACGATGGCCGCCAGGCGCATGGCTTCGGGAATAAAAAAAGTGAGGCGAAAATGAACGCCGCACTTCGCATGTTACACCTTTTGCGCGAGGAAATGATTGTGAAAAATATCACTACATGTCCGATGTATTCGACGACAGCGAGCAGTACAAGCGAAATGGGCGGCACCACCCCATCACGACACCCTGTAAGTCAACTTCAGGAATACTGTCAAAAACGCAAAATATTTGCACCGCTTTATCACTATTATCAACAAATTGAGGGAACGAGTACTGAGATTGAATACACGTGTGTATGTAGAATTACCACCTACAATCTTGAAGTACGGGAATCTAGAAGGAATCAAAAAGAGGCTAGAAAAGCAGCTGCGAGTCAAATGCTTATTCTATTAACTAGAACAACCCAACACCAGGAACCACATATCCACTAAGATATTTACAATCCTCATGTAATATGAACTTTTAGGTATATATTTTTTGCGAAAATTTTTTCGTCCACTTTTTCGAACATATCTGTTAACCAGAATATTTATACCAAACGTTATATTTAAATATGACACATGTTGACCACCCGTTTATATATATATAAGGATAGTTGAAGGGCCCTTGGAGACCACCAAGAGACTATTGATATGTTAAAAATATATCAAAACGGTCGAATGTTGGCCCTTGCGGTCTTCAGAGGTTAATGACATAATTTTCTGGTGGAGTCTTCTACGCTAAATCACCCATACCGTATGGCTCATACGGTATGGGCCATACGAGTTATGATACAGCTTTTATGCGATATAGGCTATTTCCATTGTGGACACTTCCCGATTGAGAATAAAAATCATGAGCCGTTCGACTTTTTTGGGTAAAATTCCGATAACCTGAGTTGAACCAGAAAGAGGTCTAGAATGAACCAAATAATTTTCACATAAAATTTCTGAAATTTTCCAAACACAAAATTTATCAAAAAGTTTCGCGAATGGGCGCTGTTTGGAAATGGTACAAGAACTGTATCATCATTACCCCTGGGAGTTAATACTCAAACCACCTACGAGTTTGAATCAACATGTTTTAACTGGCACGACCCGCCACGTCATCGGTTCATTTTGGACACAACCTAATCATCGAGATCCGGTCTAATAATTCCAGCCCATAATTTCGGATTTTGGAGATTCATTAAAACTAATGCCTTCGTTGACTCGGTCGCACCCAAAGTGGAGTACTGAGAAAATGGGTATTGTCTGCCTGTTTAAACCGTATGATAAACTAATTTATGTCAATATATTTTATAATTCAATCTTGGATACAAATAAGAATTATTTTCGTTCGGTTAAAAAGTACAGTCTATAACGGCAGCGATGAAAAACAAGAAAAAATGAAATATTTCAGCATTTGAGAATCTCAATTGAGATGTAAAAAACAGTAAAAATTTTGATTTTCTCATATCATCGGTGCCACCTAGATTGACTGGTTTCAACAATCATTCCATATAAAAACTTCATCGATTACAAGAAGCTCACTTTAGTCAAATGTAGATGAACCTGCCATATGTAGAATATCACATTCAAATGGATAGTTAAATCTGCGAATTAAAAAAAAACGCTAATTGTACGAAAATAATTATTTGTATCAAATAATGTAACAAATTTCGAGGATCCTTGAACTTCGTTTAGATTAAAAATCCCAGAAGCAAGTTGATTTTTGAAATCTACATATGAGGATAGAACCATAGTTCTGATGGCACCGTCTGAATCGGTCTCTTTTCTTTTGTGGCGAATGGGTAATCCGCCGAAAATTCTCCATTTTTGGCCAATGCTCAAAAGGCGAAAATTTTGACCGATTAACCTTTCGCCACAAGAGAAAAGAGACGGATTCAGACGGTGCAGTTATGAAACTGTACAGCTGACGAACATAAAACTTTTTTACCGGGTAAAAAATAATCAATAAGGCGGAAAATATTTTTTGAACGTTGTCCGTGATCATGGACGCCAACGTTTTTTCTCCTCACGAACTTTTTTTATTACTTTTAAACTTCGATCTTGTAGTTAAAATTAGGCTACAAGGGGGCGTACTCGCGGTTTTATGTACAATGGATGGTATTTACTCCAGCGCTTCATGAACTTGGGGAATCGGCAAAAAAAAAACTTGCGCATAAGGGGCAGCAAACGGCGGGTAGATCTGGTTGTTAATAAAACTCTACAAGATTAAAGTGTTAAAAGTAATACGGTATTACTAATACCAAATGACGGCTACAAAAAATAGACCTCGAGGGGAAAAAATTCGAGATGAGACGTAAGCGTCAAAGGTCACGGACAACTTTCACAAATATTTTTTTGCTTTATTGCATACTTTCCTACCCGGTACCAAAGTTTTAATTTCGTAAGTTATAAAAAATTAGGAATATGCCTATATCCCAAAAAGTAAATTTCAAAAATCAACTTGGCTCTCGGACTCATAAATATAGCTGATATTTCAATACTACATATAGTCCCAGTTTAATGGTTCACAGCATTTCGGTTTAAAAAAAGTCGCCTAACCGAATCTGACGAAGACTGTGAGACTAAATTAAATAAAAACGTTTTTGTTCACTTTGAGCGGCATACTGTGGGTTTTTGAAAGAAAAAAACCCAAAATATCTTTAATGGCTAATGGTTCCTGGTTTAATCAGTCGATGTATTTCAATTAAAAAACCATCACTACTATTTTTTTTTCTATCTTTTTAGGTTGTTTACCTAAAATTCGTAGGGATTTCTGTCTAACTACTCGTTTACCCTTCAAAATTCCGATATTTTTCATGGTAAACCACCAACGTTTAAACTGTTTGACACTGCTGTATTGCGACACCATTAACTTGTCATTTTTTTTCTTTCCAAATTATAATTTATTATTATATGTTGAATCTGTAAATGGAAAGGCATCGGGCAAAAGATATTTCGTTAGGGATCTCCTTAGGCCAGTTGAACAGTTGACATATTATGACTAGCGAGAAATTACGAACAATTTTTCGACTTCACGATTTCAACAATTTTTTCCGCACGAAACGTGTTAATCATGACAATATTTCTCTTCAGAGTCAATATTACGAAACTGTTCGACAAAAAAATCTGCACAAAGTGTTGTCAAACTATTAAAATTCGCTAAAAACTAAATTCATAATCTTTGTCTTTTAAAGTTTGACCTAAAGAATTTAGGCCAAAGTGTACCCCCAAAGCCTGTCGATACCAATATCTTTAGCTTACGCTATACTACTACTGTGTTTATATATGATTAGGTCGATCTATCCATTTGTAAAATTAATAATAACAATTTGCTTCTGTCCGCGGTGATTCCTTTTCATTGTAGTCATTTCGGAGGAAAAATAACAGAAAAAGAACGTGCGTCCCGTTGTACTTTGATAAAAAAAAACTGAAACACTTCCTCTTTTGATAATCAGCGCACAAATAAAATTATTAACATTAAAAGCGGATAGATTTTTTGTGCCTTAAAATTACCAAAACAAAAAAAAACTATAATTATCTACACCACCTAACCATTTGACTTAACACCATTTGGCTTAACAGTTTGCATTTGACTTAACAGTCTGCAGTTGAATTAACACCTTTTTTCGGAAAAAAATGTGTTAAGTCAAATGGTTAGGTGGTGTATATTTTTTATTGGCAGCCATGACCAATTTTTTTTAATTTTTAACTGGTAGAGCGAGTCATAATTTTTGTCGCAATCTCTCCTCAAATTATGTAATGTATATGTTACAGTTTCACGCGATGAGATACTGAAAAATACATTATAAATAGCGAAGTTTGCGGCAAATTTATTTCGCGGTTCAGGAGTTAAAAATTAAAAATTTGGCCATATCTGCCATATTGGACAATAAAATGAAGATGTTTCTATTTTTTCAATAATTTTAAGGATTTTGAGAATTTTTCGATTCTAACGCAAATATACAAAAAAAACTGTTTGTTTTTTCCCAGCTGAGTTTTTAATCAGAAATACAATAAAAGGAGTCACTTCAGTCTCAAGTAGATGCTTGCCCTAAATTTGATTTTCAATTCAGATGAAAAGCGCTGATACTTCTTATAGTAAAGTATTCAATGATTCAATTTCTGTGTATAATGTCATGAAAACCGCTCCCTAGGCGACATTCAGAGATACCTTTTTAGAATTTACCTGCTTTAAATTTTCGGGTGAACTTTTTATGATAAATTTAGTTTTTTAAAACCTGTAATCGACACAAAAAATGAAAAATAAATAAAAAATACAAGAAAAAAAAAATTAATTTTGTAACCTCCTGCATGCGAAAAATGAAGAAAAGTTTATGTACCGAGAATTTGATAAAATTGGAACCAACTGCCAAGGTGCTAGATCTCGTGCCGTTTTACCACTTCGGTTTTTTAGTTCCTGATTTGGACTCTTGGAAATCAAAAACTGCGTAAGACGTACGTTTTCGCTTTGGACTGCCAGGTGAAGAGCTTGTATTTTGGGTATAAAATATTCTTTGTAAAATGGTAAATTTATCAGGTGCAGTATGATGTATAATAACGCGCTTCTCGCTTTTCTACTAGTAGTTTTCAAGAATACAAAATTTGAGAAAGCGAGAAGCACGTTATTTTACCCATACAGTATGGGCCATACTGTACGTGCTAGGGTTATTGAGCTCCCACAACATTTTTTAGCATATTTGGACGGATGGAAATTGACTTGACTTTATAACGGTCAAAATGGCTGACCTTATAACCAACCACCTCTCTATTGTTTTTAATTATTAAAAAAGGTTTTTGTTGCTTTATAGGAGTCCAAAAACTATACGATGTAATTTATACCCATTGCTGTATTTCCATGTTTATCCTGGTGGTTAATGTTTGCATCATATCGCAGTAGTATCTTGACACATTCAATTTGCTCTTGGTCACCCAAATATCTAGCCACTTTTTGTAGGGGGGTTTGACCGTCGCGATAACCCACCGTGTCCACCTCGGCATCATTTTCTAACAAAATTTCAAGCACACTGCAATACTCATTTAGCAAAGGATGATTAGAGGAAATGGCGCTTACCGTGCGCGGTGAAATAGCGCGGCAGAATGAACAGCAGTATAGCCAGTTGTCGAATCACGCATATTTATCAAGCATTTCAAGAGGTCCCCTGATAGGGGTAATCAATATGTAAATAATTATACAGGGGGTTATTCGTTATTAGGTCAATGCCCAAAAAA
>SCLG01000077.1:524599-534975 GCA_004367875.1 Oikopleura albicans
AAAAACGGATTAGCATCTATATTCCCTCACCCTGTATATCATATGGTAAATCTGTCCACGTTCAATAAAACTGACCAATGTAAAATTCCCACTTAGAATAACAAAAAAAAATGTAAAATGCAGTTATCAAACACATAAGATTTATGGCTCATATCGTAACATTTTTACATCAAAAAAACAATTGACCAACCATGTCCTGTTTTTGTCCAGTAGTCGCGGGATCTAATCCACAAAACCTTTTTACCGCAATCGCTATCTGATCCTGTTTGACCTCGGGAAACTGTGTTTCGACGGCGCCACCTTTCCCCTTATTATTCTCTTTGATCATGGCCAGATAATTGCGTAGGGTGGACGGATTTTGACCAACTCGCAGTGAGAGCGCGATTGTATAACTTTTCTCCGCCCCCACTGTATCTCCCAGAATCTGGGAATGTTCGGCAATAATCTCGTGCACGTGGAGCTCAGCGGCTTTCCAGCCCTTAGGTAGTGTTTTTGAGAAGCCCCTAAATTTCTCGAAAAGCGGGCCTCTTGGAAAATAGTTACAAGTTTGTAAAAAGCAACTTTCAACAGAGAAAGATCTCACATTTTTAAAACTTAAAAAAACTGACTTGACTTTATAACGGTCCAAATGGCTGACCTTAGTTATAAGGTCAGCCAGTTGGGCCGTTATTAGTTTTAACCCTAGACGTTTGCTTTGTCGGTTTTTGGACATAAATCAAAAAATCATACCCAAGGCTTGGGGTCAAAAAATCAGACTCCAAGCCCACTATAGAGATGTTTTAGGGCATCCTTAAAAAATCTACCTTATCAATGTAGACGTCGACTGCATCTTGATAGCAGCGGAGCGAGTGGGGACGTTGACCGGCAACATTGAACTGATGTCCGGCTAATATCGACTAAACCGGGGGTGGTATGATGTAAAAATGTGACCCCCAAATATGTGATTTATTCACCAAAGTTTTGCTGAAAGGTCCTGTAAAAGATGAAAAAGTGCTAGAAATACAAATTTTTTTCTTTGAAGTCAAAACAGAGAGAGAAAACGTGGCTTGAAAAAAGTTTTCCATATTATATCACCCCACTGAAATGCGAATTGCCGCGCATGTCCCGCTTTTAGATAGCACAAGGCGGCCTGTTCGGTAAAAAGTGCAACCAGATTCGGGTTCGAAACGCGGGAAAACCGCAAATAATCTTTGGCCGCATCAATAAACGCACCAACGGATCGAACCGCCTCCAAAGTTAGAAGAGCGCTCCGAATCGCTAAAGAGAGATTTTTTTTAATTCAATTTAAGTATGTTTACCCAAGGTCGTCCAAGGGTTAACTTTTCCTAGCCCCAAAATGCAAAAATTATGCACATAAAGCTTTTATTTCCTTAACTACGCCCCTATTTAATATCACATTAAATAATACTACAGTCACTACAAGCGTTAATGGAGAATAGGGGGTTTGGTTATAAGGTCAAGATCTAAAAACTGACTTGACCTGAGTGCACTTTGAAAAAACTCACTTGATCTGAAAAGAATTTCGACTGCACTGTACAAATTTTTGTTTTCATCATGAGCCCTTAGTGTTGGGGAAAAAAATTTAAAAAGACATGATTTTATAGAAAAAAAGTACAAAAAGACATGATTCTAAAGATTTTTTCCAAAAAGCATGCTAAAACAAAGAAAAAATTATGTTTATTTTCTCGAAAATATATCTTAATGTATTTCAATTGATTTCAGATTTTTGAAGTTTTGGAAAAAAACTTTTTAATAATCTCGTTCAATTTTTTATTTAGTATCAAATAATAAAAAGTTTGGCGGTTTTACTACAACTGTTTGGAATTTAAACGTTTGAAGGAGCTTTAAAAGTGAAGCAAAAAAAAATGATTCGTGATTTCGAGAACTTAAAATGTTCTAGCACCAAATAATGAATATAATAAACTAAACCCAGTGATTAACGCCATGCAGCGTTTCGTAAAAATATTTTAAAATGAGCACTTACCAAGTTCAATCCCTAAAAATAAAAATGTAATAGAAGATTTTTAAAAATTCTGGAAGCAAGCTTTAAAAAGAATTTGTTTGCTGGCTTTAAATTGCCAGTTTTTATTTTCTTATACATTTTGAATTTTTTCTGCGAAATACCGTTTTCGGAAATATGTCACATTTTGGAAGACATTTTGGAAGACACATTTAAAGGCAAGTGTTTTTAAGAAAATATAAAATAAAGTCATCGACGAAAAGGGTCACTCGAGAATTCGGAAAAGGGTTAAAAACAGTTAACCTATAATTTCATAACAAATTACCTAAACCGGTTTGATTGAGGTTAAAATACGAATTGATGGCGTGGGCTGTCACTTGTTTTGGGAAGTTCTCTCTTTGACCGGTGCCGGCCATGAAGGCAGCAATTGCACCAAATTCAGACGCGGACGTCGCCTCAATCCAATTTTGCTCATTGGACAAGTCACGCTTGGGACGTTTTCAAATGAGCTCAACGGTAAATTAGATTACAATCACAGGGTGCGCCGTTATGTTTCACAATAAATTCGAAAAATAGTGAAAAATAATGGCCTGAGCGGTGAAAGGTTAAACATAACGGCGGAGGGCTTAACATATAAAGATTTGTATTTGGAGAAAATATTTTCTCAAAAAAGTGAATCATAATAGCACGGTCGGGAAAAAGTGAAACATAACGGGGTGAAACATAACGGCGCATCCTGTGTATATCAAAAGGGGAAATTTTTCGAAACTAGTTCTTCCGATTACAATTTAAAAAAGGTCAAAATTGAGAAACCTTAAAAAGCCGCCAGTTTACAATATTATTGCGCAATGTTTTTTTTTAATTATGACCGAACTATTTTGAAAACGACCTTGGCGGATTGATAATGTGCCGAGGCCAATTCATACTGCTGTAGAATAAAACATAAATCGGCGAGGCGTCTCGTTTGCACCTCCACCGTTTCGGTATACTTTTCGGTGACGTAGTTTTTGGTATTATTTCCGCCAAAAAACTTTTTGGTGGCGGAAAATATGGAGCGGTGGAGTGCTTTTCGATTTTGAATGATCTCGTGAAGCTTTCGAGCTTCCTTTTCCAAATGCGGGATTATTGCCCCAATGGCGATGTCCCGGACGAGCGCACGCAATGCATCGTGATCTTTTAGACCACACAGGCGCTCATGAGTTACCTAGATAAAAAAAACTGGTAAGAAAAATATATTCACAAAATTAATAAAAAATCCATTAAATTACGGTCCCCAGCTGGGCCCAGGGCGGACTCCTCGCTAGGGTGCCCGGAACTTATTTTTCGGAAAAGTTCATCGAAAATGCTACCTGATGGGCCATCAGTGATGGCCATCTTGGATTTTTTATTGTTTATAGTATCCCTAAACTCGAAAGTTGCGGGCACCCTACTCCCCACCCAAATAAGATAAATTGACGTTATGACCCAAATAAGAGCCACTTTTTATGGAAATATTATTTAATATGCCAAAAACTTAAAACATGTACACCAAAAAACTTTTTGTTGAAAATAATACGGTATAGAAACACCTAAAGATCATTTTTGGAATAGTTTCATTTATTTTTATTTTGAACTTATCAAGAATTAAAAAAAAAGTGATGATTTAGTGCAAACTTGACAGCCACTCCGATGAAAAAAGTGATTCAAATTTTGCACGTTTTGTTGGAAAGGGGCACAGAACAGAATTCAATAGAAAAGTGGCAGATTTTGAAAGATGTCTTTCTGAAAGAAAATTTCGTTGAAGCGCGCCGTTCTCAAATTCCCATTGGCCAGTTAACAGAATATACAAAATTGAGCCCAATGACCAAATGGTTAACTCCTCGGGTTTGTATTCTGAGTGCGAAAACCATTCTGGCGGGAAGTATTCCAAGGTGCCCGAGGCGGTGGAGAAGGACTCTTGAAATTGCGTCGCACAGCCAAAGTCGATTATTTTCACTTCCAGCGTTTGTGGGTTAATTAAAACGTTTTCGTCTTTATAATCCCGATGAATGATTCCGGCGGAGTGAAGTTCAAAGGCACAACGGCTTATTTGGTCAAAAATGACCTTTACCGCCCCTTCATTGACGGCACCAAATTGTTTTGAAAATTCGAACAAATCCATTCCCTCGAACTTTTCCATAACGAGTACAAAACTTGACCTTCGTTCGAACCAGGCGATCGGTTTGATCACAGTTTTGGATACATTGTAGGCCTCAAAATGAAAATAAATTTCACTTGGGCACATTCTGCCGTCGATATTGACGTAATCTCGAATGACTCCTCTGGGAATTTGTTTGATGACTACTGGCTGGCCGTTTTTGAGGGAAAAGCCATTGTAGAGAATGCCATTGGCCGAGTCGATCAACAAATCGGTGACCTCGAAATTTCGCTGAAATTTTCGCTCATCTTTTCGGATCATAATATTCGAGGGTGATCGAAGTTGAGATTCGTCAGATGAATATCCAGATTCTGAGTTGCTCATTTTTCGTTTGTTTTGTTTGACTGGTGAAAGTTAAACTGATGATTGTGGTTATGAATAGTGAATTTTTATACCAAGGAAGTGGTGTCAGTAAAGAGGCCCCAGGTGGTGAAAGCAATTGATGTTATTTTTTTTCAATCGCGGTATCCGCTAACCGCTGGCTAAATTACCCGCACATGGCCCACTTTGAAAAATTCACCGCCAAAATTTATCATTACCGCGGCGCGCTCTTTCAAATATGATTGGTCAATTATCTCACAGTGAATTCACTTTTACTAGTATAACAAATATTATTCAGATCATGTTTGTTATTTTTATTCAAGAACCACATCAAGCTAAGGTTTGCGCTCTCGTACCAACCATTAATGGAATCCATATTAGTAATATGATATAACTGATTGACGAAAAAAGGTCAATTCTAAAACTGACCTATTGGGACGGTTTGCTGATTTGAAAAATCTCCCTTAATAATAAAATAATTTTTGATTTGAATAAATGTATTTTTTTTTCCAAAAAATAAGCAAATCTTATTTCGACCATAATTGTTCGGATAAAAAGCGTCGGTTATTACGCTGACCCTTATGACGCCTAGGTCCCGTACCCAAATAAAATACACATTTTTAGATTAATTTTCAATCGATTAAAGTTTAATCATTAAACCGTCTTTGACCCAGCGCTTAACTTGGCTTGGCTTGGATTTGTTTTTCTATATGTGTGGTTTGATGAACCGAAGAAAAAACGTAAAAGGACATGAACCACATGATTTTAAAGATTTTTTCCCAAAACGCATGTTACTAAAAGATCAGACATTATAATCAAACACTTGGTAATTCTAGGAAAATGCCACTGCATGCGTTTATTGTACATTTTTTACTGTTTTTCCCATAATCTGATATTGTACCAGACACATTACTGATGTGTAATTCTATAAACATTTTTCGTGAAAAAAAAATAAATAGTTTTCCCAGAAACATTCTTCATTTTTTCTGATGTTGAGGGGATTTTCTCAGAAAACAATTAACTTCTGAGATATTTTTCTGAGGATTAAATATAGATTGGCCCGCTGCTAACAATCAGGGTGCGCATGATATAGCGTTCCCACGCGGAAGCTTCGTTTCTTTGAATACCGTCGGTACGTTCCGGTTGATGATTGAACTACATTTACGCCAAAGTCCGATTATACAAAATCTGTAATCAATTAGCTCTCCTTTAATGCGCATGTGCTTGATCTTTCCGAATTTTTACATGAGTCGAATTTTGGAATCATGTATTAAATGTACAGGGGTCTGGTTATAAGGTCAAGCCCCAAAAATGACTTGACCTTAATGCACTCCAATAAATGACTCAAGTCCAAAAAATGACACAAGTCCAAAAAATGACTCAAGTCCAAAAAATGACTCTAAAAAATGACTCAAGACCTTAGGGCAAGAAAAAAGTTCAAAAACATATGAGTTTTATAAACAAAATTATTACCCGTGTCGTTCTAGACGAATATGTCAGGTTCTAAATTTAAACCCAAAAAAAGTGAAAAAAGACATGATTTTCTATAAAATTTTTTTTTACCCGTGTTTACCCCTGTCGTTCTAAACGTATACGTCGAGTTCTAAATTTAAACCCATAAAAAGTGAAAAAAGACATGATTTATCTCGAAAAAAAAAATGACTTGACCTCATAGCGGTCACCTTTTGTGACCTTATAACCAGACCCCCCTGTATGTTCATTCGATTCAGGACCATAGATTTGATTATTGTGAAAAATATGTAGGTAAGAACACTACGAATGATTGGTTGGACAAAATTCCGACCGATTTTAAACAAAAAACATTTTATAAAGTACATAATTAATATTTGTGTGGTCTTTTACACGACATTTAATGGGATAATTTAGAAACATTATTATCTTATATTTATTTTACTTACCGCTTTGCCAGGGTTTAGTCTTTGAAGAAAGCCGGCCCACGGATCAGAGCCCTTTTCGGCATTTGAATTTATACGAAGTAAGTACGCATTCGTATCACCAAAGGTTTGTTTTAAATTCGCTAAAACCTCTTGCGCTTTGGCCTCCGATCCCTGATGGATGTCATGAATTAGAAGGAAAAGTGTCACAGTTGAGTCCGAGAACCAATACGTTGATTTCTTTCGCGGTTTTTCAAAAAATATTATAATGTTTCGTCGAAAACTCGAACGGTTAGTTTACTTTCAATATTTTCATATAAAATAACTTCAGGTGAAATAACACAAAATGCATTCAAAAATCTTGTGCAAAATGTCCCCTTAACAGTCCAAAAATGGACACGTTATTACAATTTACCCCAATACGGACGCTATTTTGAGAATCAAAACGTCCGTATTGGAATTAAGGACTGAATTAGATAAGGACAAATTTTACTTGGCTGAATTTAAAAATAATTTGCCTAAAAAAACCCAAAGTTTGATTTGAAAAAATAACAGATATTCTCCAATATATTTCCATTATATTTCGAAAAAAATCTCTAAAAAGTGAAATATAATGGTGCACCCGTATAAGCAGTTTCTGACAAACCACCCTTTGAATTATAACCTTCTTGATTCTGNAGCGGTCACCTTTTGTGACCTTATAACCAGACCCCCCTGTACCTGATGGCCACCATTTTTTATTGTTTATAATATCCCTAAACTCGAAAGTTGCGGGCACCCTACTCCCCACCCAAATAAGATAAATTGACGTTATGACCCAAATAAGAGCCACTTTTATGGAAATATTATTTGATATGCCAAAAACTTAATACATGTACACCAAAAAACTTTTTGTTGAAAATTATATAGAAACAAGTAAAGATCATTTTTGAAATAGTTTCATTTATTTATATTTTGAACTTATCAAGAATTAAAAAAAAATGATGATTTAGTGCAAATTTGATAGCCACTCCGAAGAAAAAAGTGATTCAAATTTTGCACGTTTTGTTGGAAAGGGGCACAGAACAGAATTCAATAGAAAAGTGACAGATTTTGAAAGATGTCTTTCTGAAAGAAAATTTCGTTGAAGCGCGCCGTTTTCAAACTCCCATTGGCCAGTTAACAGAATGTACAAAATGGAGCCCAATGACCAAATGGTTAACTCCTCTGGTTTGTATTCTGAGTGGGAAAACCATTCTGGCGGGAAGTATTCCAAGGTGCCCGAGGCGGTCGAGAAGGACTCTTGAAATTGCGTCGCACAGCCAAAGTCGATTATTTTCACTTCCAGCGTTTGTGGGTTAATTAAAACGTTTTCGTCTTTATAATCCCGATGAATGATTCCGGCGGAGTGAAGTTCAAAGGCACAACGGCTTATTTGGTCAAAAATGACCTTTACCGCCCCCTCATTTACGGCACCAAATTGTTTTGAAAATTCGAACAAATCCATTCCCTCGAACTTTTCCATAACGAGAACAAAACTCGACCTTCGTTCGAACCAGGCGATCGGTTTGATCACAGTTTGGGATGCCTTGTAGGCCTCAAAATGAAAATAAATTTCACTTGGGCACATTCTGCCGTCGCTATTGACATAATCTCGAATGACTCCTCTGGGAATTTGTTTGATGACCACTGGTTGGCCGTTTTTGAGGGAAAAGCCATTGTAAAGAATGCCATTGGCCGAGTCGATCAACAAATCGGTGACCTCGAAATTTCGCTGAAATTTTCGCTCATCTTTTCGGATCATAATATTTGAGGGTGATCGAAGTTGAGATTCGTCAGATGAATATCCAGATTCTGAGTTGCTCATTTTTCGTTTGGTTTGTTTTGTTTGACTGGTGAAAGTTAAACTGATGATTGTGGTTATGAGTAGTGGATTTTTATACCCAGTAGGTGGTGGCAGTAAAGACGCCCCAGGTGGTTACAGCACTTGATGTTTTTTCTATCGCGGTATCCGCTAAACGCTGGCTAAATTACCCGCACATGGCCCACTTTGAAAAATTCACCGCCAAAAATTATCATTACCGCGGCGCGCCTTTTCAAATATGATTGGTCAATTATCTCACTATTACTAGTATAACAAATATTATTCAGATCATGTTTGTTATTTTTATTCAAGAACCACATCAAGCTAAGGTTTGCGCTCTCGTACCAACCGTTAATGGAATCCATATTAGTAATATGATATAACTGATTGACGACAAAAAGGTCAATTCAAAAAGGTCAATTCAAAAAGGTCAATTCTAAAACTGACCTATTGGGACGGTTTGCTGATTTGAAAAATCTCCCTTAATAATAAAATAATTTTTGATTTGAATAAATGTATTTTTTTTTCCAAAAAATTTATTAAGCAAATCTTATTTGGACCATAATTTTTCGGATAAAAAGCGTCGGCTATTACGCTGACCCTTATAACGCCTAAGTCACGTACCCAAATAAACTTGGCTTAACTTGGCTTGGCTTGGATTTGTTTTTCTATATGTCTGGTTTCATGAACCGAAGAAAAAAACGTAAAAGGACATGAATCACATGATTTTAAAGATTTTTTTCCCAAAACGCATGTTACTCAAAAAACTGACTTGACCTTATAACGGCACAAATGGCTGACCTAATAACCAACCTCCTGTACAGGAGGTCTGGCTATAAGGTGAGACCCAAAAAACTGACTCGATCTTATAAGTAATAAATTATTACTAATAAGTTATAACCGTTTGAAAAACTAAGGATATTGGAAAAAAAATTAAAAAAAGACATGATTTTATAGAAAAAACAGTTCACCCAAGAAATTCACCTCACCTTGTAACGGTAAAAAAGATCAGACATTATAATCAAACACTTGGTAATTGTAGGAAAATGACACTGCATGCGTTTATTGTACATTTTTTACTGTTTTCCCCATAATCTGATATTGTACCAGACACATTACTGATGTGTAATTCTAAAAACATGTTTCGTGAAAAAAAAATAAATAGTTTTCCCAGAAACATTCTTCATTTTTTCTGATGTTGAGGGGATTTTCTCAGAAAACAATTAACTTCTGAGATATTTTTTCTGAGGATTAAATATAGATTGGCCCGCTGCTAACAATCAGGGTGCGCATGATATAGCGTTCCTACGCGGAAGCTTCGTTCCTTTGAATACTGCCGGTACGTTCCGGTTGATGATTGAACTACATTTACGCCAAAGTCCGATCATTATACAAAATCTGTAATCAATTAGCTTTCCTTCAATGCGCATGTGCTTGATCTTTCCGAATTTTGACATGAGTCGAATTTTGGAATCATGTATTAAATTTGATAATTCTAATAGACAACTTGAAGATTAAACTTTGTCTCTTATTTGAATGAGGACTGTATCATATACAGTCCTTAACCATTTATCGGGCGCTCATTTATCGGACGCTTACTCATTTATCGGACGCTTTTTTGGCCAAAATGGGGTCATTCTAATAAAAAAATGACCTCTTTTGTGACGATGCTCATTTATCGGACGCTATTTTCGAGAACCGGAAATGTCCGATAAATGGTTAAGAACTGTAATCTAAACGGAAACATATAATTTAGAGTTTACTTACCGCTTTGCCAGGGTTTAGTCTTTGAAGAAAGCCGGCCCACGGATCAGAGCCCTTTTCGGCATTTGAATTTATACGAAGTAAGTACGCATTCGTATCACCAAAGGTTTGTTTTAAATTCGCTAAAACCTCTTGCGCTTTGGCCTCCGATCCCTGATGGATGTCATGAATTAGAAGGAAAAGTGTCACAGTTGAGTCCGAGAACCAATACGTTGATTTCTTTCGCGGTTTTTCAAAAAATATTATATTTGTATGAATTTTTCATTCGGCTGTACATTAGGACCGCCGATGCCAAACAAGGGCATTATTACAAAAACATTATTGCTGATTTTCATAATGTTTCGTCGAAAACTCGAACGGTTAGTTTACTTTCAATATTTTCATATAAAATAACTTCAGGTGAAATAACACAAAATG
>SCLG01000077.1:535421-555237 GCA_004367875.1 Oikopleura albicans
ATAATGGTGCACCCGTATAAGCAGTTTCTGAAAAACCACCCTTTGAATTATCACCTTCTTGTTTCTGGTCGATCTGTAACTGTCTATGTTTGTCTGAGAGCTTTCGAAATTCCATCATTGGGTCGTCATTTTCACTGGAGACGATCAGTAGGGTGGCCAGGATATGGCGGATGCGTTCATGCGGGTACATTTTCGCATGGTGCAAGAATAAATCACGATAGTGGTTAAACCAGGGGCACGAATATCCAACATTTAAATTATACGTGTCATTTTCAAAGCGGACACGCTCTTTGCCCGATTTCGTGTTTAGCTGAACGGCAGCCTCGAGACGGGCATTTAACGATTCCTCATCCAACGGGACAGTATCCAGATTTTTAAAATGAATACGCATTTGAGATACTAATGTCAGGGATTGAGAATATCCACAGGGGGTGGGTATAAGGTCAACTTATTTGTTCGCACTATGTTCAAGTTATTAAAAAATCTTACAGGGATGTGGTTATAAGATTAAGCCCGAAAAATTGACTTGGCCGTAACTTATCTTTGAAAGGTATGATTTTTTAAACTTTTTCGCTCAAGAAAGCTCAAAAAGACATGGTTTATGTCTGAAAAAATTACTTGACCTGATGTAGCAGGAAAAATATAAGACCTTATAACCTGTCTTGCCTTTTGGACAAAATCATGTCATTTTGGTATAAATATTAAAAAACACTTTTTTCTGGCTGAAGCGGAACCAATACTAATAACAAAAGAATTGGTAAAAAATGTAAAAAACGACCATACGGCCTTAGAATAAAAAATCATTAATCTAGACCTCGTATCCGTCAGACCTAAAAATCTCAATCACATTCCTGAATGAAGCTGTCCACTCATATCCCGCGAGGTCAAATCGCCATTGACCGTCGAAAAGGGTTGGAATAGGTGGTCAAGGGTTAACCCGTTACGGCCGATACACGTGGCCCCATCACTCGAACATAACATACCAACGGATGGGCCATAGAACGAACGGAACAAACGTTCCGCCTCGCCCTCCATTCTGGAATTAAATTAAATAAAGAATTGAAACACATCGCTAGTAATCAACATATGAGTTTTCCTTTATTCGGTAGTCAGCGGCTCATTGAAATGAATACCAAAAACGGTATTACAGTTCTTAACAANATTTATCGGACGTTTTCGGTTCTCGAAAATAGCGTCCGATAAATGAGCATCGTCACAAAAGAGGTCATTTTTTATTAGAATGACCCCATTTTGGCCAAAAAAGCGTCCGATAAATGGTTAAGGACTGTAATATCCACTGATCGGTAATCAGCGACAAAATAATGGGTCCTTGGCGGGGGAGGGACTGTATACCGGGTTTGATTGCCGGTATTTTAGCGCACAATTATAGCAATAAAACTGGCATGCTTATATGCTGAAATTAGACCTAGCTACACCACGTAACTGTCACTTCCGTGATATTAACCGCTGAACGTATAGTAATGTCGGTTTTGCTATTCATTTCTATAAACCGCTGGCAACCGCATCAATGAAAACGTCAAAATAGATGTTTGACAATCACATCCTTAATTTCAAAACCTGCTGTTCATATTTTCCGTCAAATCAAACATCCAATTAGCTATTTCAATTTATTATCATATTTTTGCGAATTTAACTTCATCACATGGTTTGGCAAAAACAGGAAGAAACAAATACTGAAACAGATAAACGGGGACAGATCTTTTTTTAATTCATGTCTTTTGTGGGGTAAAAAAGATAATAGGGCAGGAGGATAGAGTTACTACGTTGTAACGACCGGTTTAATAGGCCGATTTTGGATGCTGCTAAATTTATCTTTCAATTGGGGATTATCGGGATCGGGATCTTGAACGTGACCTTGAACGATCTGACCCAGAATCTGAGCGACTTCTTCTGCCACGCGATTTACTCCTAAAAATGAAATTCGTTAATGGAAAAAAAAAATTGTAAAAAGCTACACTGTAAGTACATATAGTTATATTTTTTGTTCTTATTTTTTCAGATCAAGTATGTTAACCCGTCGGGACATGTCCACTGGCATAGTCTTGTTACGGTCATTCGATTTTTCCTTATTATATCACAAATTATGACAACCTGGCATCTAGAAGCTTAAGTGAACTGGTATAAGAATTTACGGTGTAAGGCAGGTCCTTTTAAAAAACAGTAAAATTCTGTAGGCACGAAATACTCATTGCAGGTTCTTTTTCGCCTGCCCCTAAGGGTTAAAATAATACCTATATATATATATTCTACGAGAAATATCTTACCGCGAGCGGGAGTCTCGCCTTCTGTCGTTTGATCTGCTGCGTGATCTACGTCTTAACGATGATTACTGAAAGTCCTAAAAGTTGCACTAGCTAACACTGTTAGGGACAATACATGATATATTCAAAAGAAATACCTCAACATACAGGATTTCATTTAAGAAATATTTAAAGCAAATAATGTTCATATATTTATCTATTTTCAAATAATTTGAAAACAATTTCGGACAAAAAATCGTATCATTTGATTTATCAACAATTTTAATTGTTTTAACAATTAATTGTTTTTTGAAAATTTCCAAAAACTTTCAAATTTACGAATTTTATTTGTAACCAAGTCCCTATCCCCAGATCGAGAGCGTGAGCGGCGTCTGGATCTTCGGTTGCTTCTCGATCTCGAACGTCTTCCGCGGCTTCGTGACCTTGAGCGACGTCGATCTCGCGAACGGCTTCGGCCACCGCGACGCCATTTGTCAACGGGGGGACGGTCGTGGCGGGCATAATCCACTCGGATTTCCCTTAATGAAAATATAAATATCAGTCAAAGTTTGCTTTGGTATACAGCGTAAAAAGAACAAGGTACAGAGGGTTCTAATAAGGTCTTATGAAAAAAGACCATAAGATAAGACCTTACATGCATTATCAAAAGACCATAACATGGTCACCATATGGTCTTATAAGTTATAAGACCTTATAATCAACGGAAAAAATATACGTTTAAAGTTTTTTTAAGAGGGTTCTTCATTCAAAAAGTTGTTTCCAAAAAAATCATACTTTTGATTGGTTTGACTTCAAAAAGACCAAACTTCAACGACCTTATAGAGTCCAAATCTCACACCTTATAACCACCCCCTGTAATAAAAAGAAATGAAACTTACCGTCCATCAACATCACGTCCATCTAAAGCATCAATAGCATCACCTGCATCACGTTTGCTATAATATCGCACAAATGCAAACCCACGCGATTCTGAAAATATAATGAAAATCGCGAACCGAGCATTTTTTTGATCTAGATTTCACGTTTTAACCACTAGACTCACCTCCATATTTATCTTTAGGAATATAAACATCGCCAACATCTCCATACTTCCCAAATTTTCTCCGAAGGGTCTCGGCATCGCTCCGATAAGAGAGGTTGTCAATCTTAAGGGAGACCATGCCGCTTATACTTGGCGGAGGACGACCAGACATCTTTATTGTTGAAGTCGAATTTTTTTATAAACTCTTAACAGATAAACAAAAGGCATTTGGTTCAGCTACAGGTCACTTGAGGTCAACTGGAGGTCAACCTTGCCGGCATGTATTTGTGTGTGTCCTCTTGTGTGCCCGAAATATACCGTGTGTCGGCGCTTCAAGTGTCGGAAATTTTAATATCATTTATACAGCGACTTTGGCTTTATCGCGACAGTTAAAGCACATACACACAGTTAAAACAAGAAATATGTTGACTGGGCACACAAAAAGCCCCCCGTTGCCAAACGCCGTCTACGTCCTGTCATGTCGGCAAAATCAGTTGCGACAACAGGATGAGCGGCATACCCTACGGTTTTTTGGCGGCAGAGTTTTTTCAGCTATAGTATTTTTTCTGCAGAAATCTGTAAATCACCGACAATCTGCGCCCCGGCGACAGACACGGTCAACATAAAAATGGTTCAGGAAACAGCATTTTTTTCATAACAGGATCTGCAGCGGTCACTGTCAGCTGTCCCCTAATAGATTCAGCATTACTTTCTTTCTTTAATGTTTACAGGAAAGGTAAAATGTTGGTGGACAGAATAAAGTGAAATTTTTCATTATCAGATTCGAGTTTTGTTATTTAACCCTCAGCGTACCCAAACAATATTTTTTTTTTCAAATTACGCTTTTGTTACTTGATCGCTAAACGACTTTTATACAGGCGAGGTTGGTTATAAGGTCAGCCATTTTGGACCGTGATAAGATCCACTCACTTTTCATTTTTGAGAAGCATGTTTTTCGAGGAAATCTTTAAAATCATTATTATCTGTTTACGCTCTTTTGATCAAGGCCGCCAGTGGGGACATTTTTTTTTATAAAATCATGTCTTTTTGAACTTTTTTACCCACTACTTTAGACATAAAGGTCTTATGGTGGAAAAAAATTAATGGTTGAAATTTTTTTCAGACATCTGGGTATCAGGTCAGTTTTGAAAGTCAGTTTTATTTGACCTTGACCTTATAACAAACCCGGCTGTATGACAATTTTTTGACAAATTGGTAATTCCATGTTATACAAATGATAAAAATGAAAAGTATGTTCATTACTTACTAGTAATGAATAATAAACCTGCCAAAAAAGTCCCCAAAGGATCAAATGATAACATTAACAATTGTTAATATTTTAGAAAAATCGTCAGAAGTCCGTTAATGATAAAAAAACACTGATTTGTTTTTTTTTAACTACCGAACAATATTCACCGCCACGGAATTTTGTACTCGATTTCTTCATTCTAAATAAAAACGCCTTTTTTATTTTTTTGTTTAATTTTTTTTTGTATTTTCTTTGTTTATTTGTCATTCAATATTTTAGAGGTTAAATTTACAAAAAAAAAGATTAATCTCAACATTAGAGATAGGAAAAAAATTAACAGTTTTTTATAATGTTCGTACTATTGTATTCGTGTTCGTACAAAGTCTTATTATTTCATATAGACAACAGAAGGCGCATTAATTGATAGTACGGTGTCCGCGGTTTAAACTGGGCCATAAATGCAATTTTAATTAATAAATTCATTTTTTTTTAATTTGTGGTCGAACTCGGGCCATTTAATGGCTCAATTTAAAAATGTTCGAAACAATTTCAATGTCAAGGTCGCTTTTTTTAGCTCAACAAAAAATTACTTATTTTAGAACGAACATTCCGGGAAAACCAAGACAGGTATTGACACACGGTTTTTTGGCATGGAACTGGAAAATGTTTGGGGTACAATTTTAGATTTTTTTCGGACCGGAACCGAAACCGGAAGTGAGCGAAAATGGTCCAAAAAATGAAAACTCGATAAAAAAATAAATTGTCTTCTATTTTGGTCCAAACCGCGGACACCCTAATTGATAGTATAATTTCGTTTTTTTTTCTATAGAAAAAAAAATAAGTAAAAAATAACAATAATTGATGACAGTAATCATATGCGATGTGATCGAAAGAAGTTCAGTATGCTTGAATTTAGTTCATTTTTTCAAAATCCAAAAAGCGGAAAATATATTCTGGGAATGAACGATAGGGTAGAATAGGAACGGGATTTGTTTTTACTTTTGAACGAAGTAAATATTGTTTAGTAGAACGAACTGTGAAATAATCTTGAATATAAATTCTCTATAAACAGCCCAAGGAATCACATGGGGGTATCCTAAATCCTATTTATTATCAGTATTATTGGATCTATATATGTCGTTTTAACTTTATTTTGTTGTTTTAGTTGGCGTAAAAGACATTCGTCAAACATATTTGGAAATTTATGTTGTATGCTGTGTAATAAAAAAACGCCATTTTTTTCTAGAATTTCAAAGTTTGCTTTTATAGAGTTAGTGACAAATTTTTATACTTGACACATAATAAGGCGATTAGCGCTTAGTTAAAAATGAAATTTCATGTGTTTCCAAATTTATCGCTATTTGAATATTGTATAATTCGATAAACATGGCCCTCTGAATTGATATAAAATAAAATTGAGGCTTGATATGAATAAGGGAGTTAAATTAGAATGGAAATCGGTCGAACTTTTGTCGGCTAATTACAGTTTCGACAGATAACGCCTGTAATTTTTGGGGTGTACGACGAAAGTGTAATTTACAGACAAAAGTTCGACTGATTGCCCATTTTTCATTTACTCATTTATTGATTTCAGTTTCAAATCAAATTGTATTTTATAACAATCCCACAGTGCCAAGTTGGCACTGCCAACGTAATTACATCAGATAAAATTCACAGTTGGTCATACTTATGATCTAGAGTCTTCTCAGAATTAAGTACGAATAACATTTTCTCGTTAAAAAAAGAACTATTAAAATAATCCACCACATTTCTCATGTGAATTTTATTTATTTTGTCGTTCCGTTTTTTTTTTTTGAAATTTTCAACGGTGTTTTTTGACCGACCAAAAACGGTTGAATAAATATAATTTGAGCGAAGAACGTATTGATTGGCCAAATGCATCAAAACGAACCATTGAAATGTGAAAATGAATGAAAACAATATAGACTAGGTTTTTAGCGCCTGTAACCAATAATTTTGTAACTCTTATTGGAACGAACACGATATCGTATCCTAAATAGGAATTTTATTTCAATTGAAAAATATTCCGAAAAGTTAGGGCTGGTGCAATAACCGGGATATGGGTTGATAGGATTGACCAACCGGTTTCTAGAACAGGTCAAAATTTAAAATTGTAGAATTTTCGAGATCCAAGCCAAATCCGAGGGAAATTTTGACCAGTAATATAAATCGATAGCCCACTGATACCACACCATAACCGAGTTATTAAACTATGTTCATCTTTTGGGCACCGATTACAATTAAAATCAAATTCCTATCAGGTTTGATGTTAAAGGAATTACAATTCTGTAAATATTTTAGTAAATATTTGTGGAGACGCTAAAAAAACCTGTCCTTACACAGTTTTAGTTCATGTCCTCTCGATTCAAGACATTGGCCAATCAAAAAGCAACGAACCAATTTATAAGATCAACGTTGCAACAAGAACGCCTGGAATTGCGTTTTTACCTACAGTTGTTCAAGTCTTATCTAGACAAAAAAAATGTCTGATCTTGACATATGTTGTCCCCATGAATTATGTTAACACGCGCAACTGGTCCTATTTTTGGCCCTTATGCCAGAAAAATACATCTTATTTAGACTAATTTTAGGCCCCATTACACATGTCAAAATATCAACATACGATTTGAAAAACTGTAATACAAATTTGGGTTTTCTAAACTGGAACGGACATTTTTTTTAATTATCGGACGGAAAATTATTCTGGGACCGACCCGAGCATTTCCAAAATGCTAACCCCAATATTTTATTTTTGCGCAACCGAAAAACCGTCTGGCAATACGTTAATTTTAGATTATTTTTGTTAACGGTCTACTTCTGGGTTTTCATTCGTGCGAATTGCCGGTTAGCGCTGTTTTAATACAGTGGTATCCCATTAAGGGCGGACTATAGAGTAAAGGGAATTTACGACTTTAGAAAACAGAAAAAAACATCAGGGAAACCCCCTCCTCAAATTGTCCATCAATAATCAAAAAACGTAAATCGAGCGTGAAAAAATTACTTGTTGCAAAGCTGGTGAAAATGTCTAAAAACTAAAAAAACGGGGGTGGAGTGAAAGAGCACCGTTGGAATCGGTCTCGTTTCATTTGTGGCGAAAGGTTAATCTGCTGAAAATTTTCCACCTTTTGAGCAGTGTTATTGGTCAGAAGTGGAGAAATTTCGACAGTTTAACCTTTCGCCACAAAATAAAAAAGACCGATTCAGACGGTGCCAGTGAAAGGAAGAATATTAGTGTGTGTCTGTGGGTTAATTCGTTTTTAACACTTTTTTTTTGGAAATGTACTTATAATTTGTTCTTTCTTGCTCTCTAGTTCTGATAAAGAGACTTCTTTGCTGAAACGGTTGGTGAGCGAAAAAAAAANCTGGCAATACGTTAATTTAAGATTTTTGTTTTGTTAACGGTCTACTTCTGGGTTTTAAAGTACACTCATTCGTGCGAATTGCCGGTTAGCGCTGTTTTAATACAGTGGTATCCCATTAAGAGCGGATATAGAGTTAAGGGAATTTACGACTTCAGAAAGCTGAAAAACCATCAGAGAAACCCCCCTCAAATTGTCCATCAATAAGCAAAAAACGTAAATCGAGCGTGAAAAAATTACTTGTTGCAAAGCTGGTGAAAATGTCTAAAAACTAAAAAAACGGGGATGAAGTGAATCGGTCGTTTGAATCGGTCTCGTTTCATTTGTGGCGAAAAGTTAATCCGCTGAAAATTTTCCACCTTTTGAGCAGTGTTATTGGCCAGAAGTGGAGAAATTTCGGCAGTTTAACCTTTCGCCACAAAATAAAAAAAAGACCGATTCAGACGGTGCCAGTGAAAGGAAGAATATTAGTGTGTGTCTGTGGGTTAATTCGTTTTTAACACTTTTTTTTTGGAAATGTACTTATAATTTGTTCTTTCTTGCTCTCTAGTTCTGATAAAGAGACTTCTTTGCTGAAACGGTTGGTGAGCGAAAAAATATATTAATTAATCTAACCATAATGCACTTAAGAAAATGAAAACAAATTTAACGTAAGAATAATTTAACTATTGCTTTTTCGATTTTTTTTTTCGAATAATGTTATTACTTGAACGAAAGAGATAAAAATAGGTTGCCCTAGTTTTGTCATCAAGTTTTTTTCTGAAAAGAACGTTTCGGAATTTATTTTTGCGTCGGACTTCATTACTTGACAACAATTGAATTGGTACAATGTACAATTTGCATAAATATTATTTTGAACATCTAACGAGTCATGTTTTGATAAACTAAAGATTCTCAATATTTACAGTAGTTTCTCAAAAAATGACTCATGGTTTTTGACATCCCATATTGGATGGTAATCGGCGTTTTACATGAATTTCCGCCGCCTTTTCTTCCACATTTCCTAGATGGCCAAACCTCGAGTTTTGCTATCTAGAAAATATGAAAGAAAAAAACGGCGGAAATTCATGTAAAACGCTTCAGCGTTTTTACTCAAGTATAATGGGAGAAAATTTAAATCGACCAGAAAGTTACAAAAAAGGTCCTATATTTTCTTCTAGGAATTTGCCTAAAATTATACGAATTGTGTATTCGGTCGAAATGTTACAATTACATTGTATGTCCCTAGATGTTCAAATTTAACTTTTCGACATTAGTCGAGATGCAAAAATACAGTCGGTACCAATTTATTGGTTGCCTAATTTTTTTTTCGCAGAAAACTGCTGACAAAACTAGAACGAGCGGGAAAAAGATAGTTATGAAACAAATATATAGATATATAAATTTATAAATATATCAATATATATATATTATAAATAAAGCAGTGGTACTTTCATGTTTACCTAATTTTTTGTCGTTTCGACTGGGACAAATTTTCTGTCGTCAGAAATTTGTTACCCACAACAGCTCTATTAGTTGGCCACCTTAAAGAAACGTACCGGGTGTGTAAGACTGGCAAAAAGACGATGGTTTAGAAATGGCACCATTTGAATTTGTATCAAGTACAATTGAGATAAAATCTCACGTTATAAAGAAGTTTTCATTCTAAAATCTATAGAGGACAGGGGATAGCTCGATATGCAAAACCTTTTATGTGAATATCTCTTAACGTGCACGTTTTTCAGGTAGAGAAAATTCAGAGAAAATTTATTTTTATTATACACCATGTAACCAGTTATCTTAACAACTGTTTTACTCAAAAAGTGTTAAGATAATTGGGTAGAGCGTTTGGTTTTATAATTGGAAATCACGATAAAAATCAAAAAAGTGAAACGATAAGCCAACTTCGTTTAGATAACCGGTGTTAAGATAACTGATTAGGGGGTGTATAATATATTCATATAAAAAAGATGCACATCGAGAGACCCCTTACCTACATATCCTTTCAAAATCTACTGTATTCACAATTGTTCTTATCCCAAATGTACTCTGTACCAGTAAAAACGGTGCCTCAGAAACAAACAGGCAAAAGTTAGACAACATGTTTTAAGTATTCAAAACGCATTTGAAATTTGTTGAAAAAAGGTGAATTATGGAGGCATTATTACTTTTTTTAACAAAAAATATTTATATACACACATGGCCACCATTTATTTGATTTTTTCTTCTTTCAAACTTCTTTCGCGTTTAAGTACTTTTTGTGCTTTGATGGCGTCGTCGTCGAATTGCTGAACAGATAATGTAAAAGGAAAATATTTTAACTCCTGAGGGACCCGCTATACAAAAAAACGTTTTCGGAGAATTTCAGAAAATCAGACCCAGCTCGGTAGGACAGTCGAACAAATGTTCTCTGAAAAACTTATTCTCGTAAAAAAATGTTCTCCGCGTGCATAAATATGACCAAACTGAATGTGCCATTATTATGCCGTAGAGTGTGTAGGGTAAACACAAATTTTAAAACGTGTCTTTATGTCTTTTTTAGGTTTTATAGATTTTTGGACTCCGTTTTGCAACTGTAAGTACAGTTGTACTTACAGTAATCGCAACGTATATTTTCCCGAAACACGCAGCTGTAAATAAAAATGATTTTATCACGCCAATATCCCTTAGAGACCGTAACCATATGAGTCATATGAACTTATGAGGGACAGCATCTCAGACCTTAAAATCAGCCCATGACATTACTGGAATACGTCATACCTTCATTCGCTGTTGCCGAAGTTGACGATTCCTTGCATTTTCTAGTTGCCAATCTCGGGGATTAACGGAATTTCCTGAAAAAATCAAATTAAGGGTAAATGAAATCATCAAATTTCCCAGAAAAAAAACGAAAACGAAGAAAATAAATCCTTACCCATGGAGACGATTGCTTCTCGTTCGATATCCGAGATATCCGTATCTCTGCTCATTCGACTGCCCAGGGCATCCTATTTTAGGGCTCCAAAAGTCGTTTGAAAAATTATTTTATAGGGCAGCGTGAAATTGCTAGCACCTACGGCCTAAAAACTTCCTATATGTATGAAGTACAAGGCGAACTTCATCAAACCCTTTTTTTATTTTAGTGACTCCTTTATACAAATTCGCATTGTGTTATTATTGCGATTCCAATTGTGTATTTTATAACCTTATAAACTGTGCCTTTAAATTTTTCATTTGATCTGACATTAAAATTCTACTTTACATTAAAACTAAATAATATTTTTTTTTTTGGATCCATGGCAAAGGATTTTCGAGTTTTGTACTATTTGATTGTTTTGTTGTAAGTCGTTTTGGAGGGGCATCAGGGGAACCAGAGTCTAACGCGATTGTTTGTTGATACTAAACAAATTACTCATTAGAAAGCATATATGTTATAATACGCGTTTTTTTCTTTATGTATTGCCAGAGCTCGGCAACAGCTGGCTGGCCTTGGCAGCTCAACAAGGCAAAGCTGGGCCCAGGAGACGGGTAACCGGTTGGGGTATACCGTATGATTCATTCATACGGTACGAAAAATAGAATGTACCGAACAGGTCAGCTCATTTTGTTCTTCGTCTCGACATTCCAGGTCATTTTAACTTTCCAGGCCAGCTCATTTAAAGGTGACCAGTCCGCGGCGCAAGCCATCAAAATAATGAGCTGTCCTCGCCCCGCCTCTCGAGCATCAAAATTTAACTGAGCTGTCAAACTCGCAAGAACTGTTGTCGAGCCCAGCTTAGGAGCTTATTTAAAGGGTGACCTTATGACCATTCTTACCAGATCGTCATTGTCTTGCATGTCAAAGAATTTCTCTTGGCGTAACTGCGCTGCACTCTGTGAAACAAGCTAAACAAACACGTGTAACTTTCATCAATACAAATATACAGTGCATCACCCATTTTTATGCGTATAAAAGTAGGATATAAAAAATAAAGTAAATAAAAGAGATATTATGATATTAGCGATTATTATGTGACTCTAGGATAACGGGGGGTATTGTATACCTTTCTGCTTTCGTCTGTCTTCATCGATCGGAAGTCCTGTGCGCTTACGAGCGAAATCTTGCCAGACGATTTAGACGCGGCTGCCCCACTTGGGCCCGTTTTAAATAATCTCATTTTATCCTTGAAGGAAAGCTGTGCGCCGTCCTAAGTGAGAATGAATTAACGAATTAGTCGGCAAATTATCATGCACGTGATTCCATGCTCTGGTCGAAAAAGTGGTACACAAAATTACAATTTTAGTTTTTGAAAAGTCCAAAAATTGTCAGAAGAGGCTATTTTGTTATTTTTATTTATTTTCGCAAATATATTTTTTAAGCAGTCCTTCGGGGTATTACCCAATTCCTAAAACTAACGGCAAACACGAATTAGAACTTTTCGGATATGGGTCAGAAATAAATGTTAAAAAGACATGATTTTATAGATTTTGTCCCAAACAAACATGATTCTTACCTAAAGACCATAAGACCTTAGTGGACATTTATCTCAATCTCACTTAAAAGGACCTAAATTAGGACTCCTAATCCTTTAAAACTGTCAAAAAATTGGATAAAAAATCGAACCTTTGACGAAATCTCGGACCAAGAAATGTGAAAGGTTTTTTTTTTGATCATTTTGTGATCGATTTTAAAGGATTAGGAGACCAAATTTGAACCTTTTATGTCAGATTCAGACAAATAAATTAGTCTGAAGTGATAAAAACAAATTAGAACCATATGACATGCAACCCTAAGTTACAGGTTGTAATTTCATGTACCATTTTATACCAGTTGCTAAATAGTGATTGCAAATTAAGTGAACGTCGCGTGATCAAATTTCTGCAAAATCAAATGTGAAAAATAAAAGAAGCGAGCCACCCAAGCATTCTGACTGGTTATCTCACATGTATTTTCCTGTTTTAAAACATAACAAAAAATAATTCGTAGAGAACTCGTTTCTTAGACCGGTATATGTACTTCAGTACACTGTGTACTAACCACCGATTTGGACGGTGGCGGGTCAACTAAGGGTCCTGATTGAAAAACTGTGTCTACATTGGACCCTTACAACGGGAATTACCGTGTGAAACATCTGCGACTATCGCACTCATGCAAAATTACGTTAAAGAATGATACGAAGATTGGCTAAAGCGCGTCTGTTCCACACGGTCTACTTCGTGAAAATGACAGTTTTTTTCTAAGTATCGTGTTTTAAGACAAACTTTCATAAGTTGTTCGGTAGAATGTGTACTTTTTTACTTTCTAAAGTGCATAATTCTCAGCCGGCTAAAGTTATAAGCCGCTGGACATAACGTTTATATATGAAATAACCCATTGGTATGCCAAACGGGTTAATTTACATTCTAAAATTACTATAGTAATACATATGAATACTAGACTAAATGATCATGCTTATTTGTTTGCGATGGTTGGTAAGAAACTAAAAAAACCTAAAAAAGCTTAAGCATTAAAATGGTATGGAATACTTGTGAAATTATGAAGTTATAAGGCCTTGACGAGTTGAAATCGCCCTTCGTGGTAGTAAACAACAATTTTTTTTGTTATTCTAGAAAAAAAATCAAAAATTGATTCTCGAACAGGTTTAGATAATATAAAATTTTACCGGACATTTTCACTAGCCCTCTTATTTTCAGATAATTTGTACAAAGACATGCTTTTAAAGGACATGTTTGTATTCAACAGACCATAGCAGACCTTATAACGGGTAAACTATAAGACCCTCTGACCATTGTTTTTGACTCTTTTGTATGTTCAGAAAAAATTATTACAGTCCATATGACCGATTGTCACGAAGTGGCGAGTTTCTTTAAATTTTAAGGTTGAGAAAAAAACATGCAAGATAACCGCATTCCGTCAATAAGTTACAACCATCATACCACACAAACGAAACAACAAAACGTAAGAACGAAAACAAGGAAAAAACAACTAGATTATGCTAATTACCAATTGATCGGGTGATTTGAAAGGTTTTGGTGATTGATAATTAATCTGAACGGAAGGTGCTTTTGTTGCCCGGACCGGGCTGGCGGCACGATTCGCAACATTTCCAATCTCGGTACATGTTGCTGCCGGTTGTTGTTCAACCGGCGGTGGTGGTGGTGGGAGAACATCAAACGATGAGTCATTTTTATGGTGATTTTCAGGGTGAACGACCGGTAGATTTTCAATTTCTACCGTCTGCTCATCGTTTGATGTGTCGGCCACGGTAGTGGTGGTGGTGGCTGTGGTGATTGGCGGTGGCGGTGATAATCGAGCGTTAGTAGTAGTAGTATTCTCCGCCGTATGCGTAAAATGTACGGGAGAAGCGATTGGTGATTGGTCCGGCGGAGAAGATATAGAAGAGGAGGAGGCTGTGTTTACCGGTGCTTTTTGGGTGGTTTGGATAACCGGCGGCAGCAAGTCGACATCCAGCATATCGACCTCGATATTGTCGACATCGATCATGTCGCCGGCGGCGACAACTGGGTCGACAGCTGTCGTCAATTCGACATCATCAGACGACATGAGTGAAAAGTCGAGCTGTTGACTGATGCCATTGGTATGCTGAGGTTGTTTGCAAATTAGATGGGACCAAAATTGAAATTAAAATTCCGAGAATATGTAACAAGGTATGGACAAAATGGTTTTTGCAACTGATAGACAAATATTGGGTTTTTTTAGGAACCCACTAAAATTTCTGATTCACGGCTGGAAAAAAAACAGGTCGAAAACGATTTTTCGAGCACCGGTCGGTATTTTTTTCCGCCATGTGATCAAAGGGAACTTTGTCACCGGTTATCTCCGGTATTTCCAACCATAAACTGGGAATTTTATTTGACGCCCCAAAAAGCCACAATATTTGTAGACAACTATGTGAAATGTGTAGACATACATGAGAGTTGCAAAAAAGTTTCCCCATACATTGTTATATACTCTCGGAATTTTAATTTCCATTTTGGCCCGACCAAATCTGCAAACTACCTGATGCTCATCATTTTCGAGCGTCTCATCCTCTTTATCACTGTCCGAGTCGTCCTCGTTGATGAACCGCTCGAAACCCTCCACCAGCGGGTAGCGGTAGAGCTGAAAGACGGGCACGCGGTCAGGATTGGCGCGCAAATGACGCAAAATGTCGGCCACTTCTTCGTGGGACTCTTCGAGCACGACGCGGCCATTAACTATGGGGAGTTAAATGAACACTTGCATACAAATGACGCAATGCAGAGTTGCTAACTCAGTTTGGTTTGGGTAATTTGATTTTACACGGTTTTCCAGCCTTACAGAACTATTGATGATGAAATTTTTAAAATACAATATTCAGATTCAGCTCATTCAGAGCTTTAATTGTAGGGGTCAAATAACCACTTTTTGAATTATGATTCCTTTTGGGGTCATATTTTGGAAAATGAACCCTCCAAAAATCACCTCCAAGAATTCACGGATTTATTTATTTCAAAAAAAAAATTTTCACAAATGCGATCTCAATTTCCCTAATCAATATACATAAAACGCGTCAGTTTTGAGCCCCAACACACGGTATGGCTTATACGTTACAAGTTGTAATCGCATTATTATAATTGTAGCCCTGGACATGTTAAATATAATTCTCAATTGATATGACGGGTTATGCCAGTATCAAATTTTGCAAAAAAAAAAATACTTTGACTCAAGTTATTTAAACCTTTTGCTATCTTGTCGCCGACGTGAATGTCCGCGTAGAAAGCACGGCCATCGTCAATAACTTTTGAAATGAAAACGGCGCCATCGCCTTCGATATACGGAGGGCTTCCCGCTCCACCAGCAATTGAAAGACCGAAGCTTCCTTCGCCCGGAAGTTCAACATCAAATATCTAGAAAATTTGACTATTAATGGGAAATCAGCCTTCAATAGCACACTACAGTCCTTACTTCCAATACGGACCTTTTTGATTCTCGAAAAAAGCGTCCGTATTGGGGTGAATTGTCGTAAAGTGTCCATTATCGACTGTTTTGAGGATATTTTTCACAAAAAGCGTCCGTCTTGGAAGCAATTAATATTCATCAAACATATATTAATAATCAAACAAACCTGTGGCGGCGCTTTTAAATCGAGATTGGGTGTCGCATCCAATAAAATATTTGAGTTCATCGAATGGTCGACTTGAATGTCACGTTTGTAATGAGGGGTATTTTTCCTTCTAAAATATCAGTTATATCTACAGGTAAGGTTGGTTACTACGTCAAGGTCTAAAACAATGACTTGACCATAATGCTTTTGAAAAAAACTGACTTGACCTTATAAACATCTGAAAAAGATTTCCTGAAGTGCTCAATGTGAGGGTACACAATCTGAAAGCCGTGACTGTATTTCACATAAAAATTCGAAAAATTAGTTACGCGCGACGGTCTAGGGTTAGGATCAAATTGAATTTGACTTACTTTAAGCGTGATTCAACTGGCTCAGTCGGACTCGAATCACGAAATTTAACGGATGTTCGATCAGGGCGATTTTGATCCTCATTGCTATCAATCTCGTCGCTAGCAATGAGCGGCACTAAATCTTCCTCATTTTCTTTTGTTGTTGCTGCTGCTGCTGTCGTGACCGGTGCGGGCTCCTTTAGCGGGGGTTCGCTGGCGGTGACGGGTTCATCGGACGGGGCTGTAGTCGAAAGAAGAGCAGTCATCTCCTCGGCTGCTTCCTCCTTCTCCCGTTGGGATTCGAGCGCTTTCGTGGGTTACAAATAAGGCGGGGACAAACTGGTTAACGAACCACAAAAAACGACCTTTTTTAGACAGCACTCAATAGCCGGCCTCACCGTACATAAAAATAATATTATGTCAACGGTTTTTGGGCTAATATTGCAGCCGCGTTCCCTCGATAGAGTTCCATCTTCTTTCGATGAAGTTACCGGTTTCTACAGCCGGTAATTTACAAGTTTAACCGACTGTAGTAACCGGTAACTACATCGGGAAAAATGAAACCGCAACGTTGCACACCGGCCACCAATTTAGGCTTATGTTGAAATAATATCGACATGGATGTCATGGCATTAACGGTATAACCGGTTATAAAGCCAGAGTGTAAAAAATTGTCCGACTGGTTGTGCATTTTTTCGTATACGAAAATTATTAATCATTTCATTTCCACCGGAAATCCTATTTCCCAGTATTAAAAACGGATTTTCAGTTGAATACAGTTGATATGCGCACAACGCACCACTTTCGTTTCTCAAAAATTGGTGCGTTGTGCGCGTACTGGTGCGTTGTGTGCACACTGGTGCGTTGTGCGCACGCCCATCACCAAATGCACTACGAGATATAAGCTTAATATTTGTAGTACTATATTCGTACGTCAATTTTGTACACAACAGATTATACCCGTCCTTAAGCCAATTTTAAGATTTTTTTTTATTTTTTGTTGTACTTAATTTGGGTTATTCCCAAAAAAAGTACCCCGCGGAAAGCTCTCAAAAAATCAGTCGACGCTTCGCGACGCCCGTTTTGCTTAATTTCATTTTAGGTTGAAGTAATGAAAAATATAATTACAACTATTTTGTTTTTTTAGAACACATTACATGTTATGAAAGCTTAAAAACTAGAAAGCGCGGTACTCGACAACTCGGACGAACTGTAGCGTCATCTATGTAATTTTGTGTTTTAAAAATCAACTTTTTCACATTTTGAAAGACTTTCCGACAAAATTAATACGCCGGATCGTTTTTTGATACCAAAACTTATTAATTTAACAAAAAACGACTCGGAATTCAGTTTTTGGCAAAAATGCCCCACAGGTGACCTTTTAAAGTATTAGAATAAAGGTTTTTTATATAATCTTTATGTGTAAAATATTTGGGGAAAAACTTGGTGCGTTGTGTGCAAACGACTACTTGGCGAAAAAGTGGTGCGCTGTGTGCACACTGGTGCGTTGTGTGCAGGTGCGTTGTGTGCACATCAACTGTAGTCAACGTTAGTGCAAAAATCGCTGACGAAGAAAAATAATTTATTCTTAACAGATTAAAAAAGGTAAACCCCTTCAAACATGCAGTGCAGTTCTTACTCCTTTTTCGGACGTTTTCGGTTCTCGAAAATAGCGTCCGAAAAAGGAGCATCGTCACAAAAGGGGATCAATTTTCTATTAGAATGGCCCCATTTTGGCCGAAAAAGGAGCGTCCGAAGAAGGAGTTTACTTAAGGACTTATGTGTCTCGTTTTATGACCATCTTATTTGAAACCGACCTTTCGCCTCCTGGTATTTATTCTTTTTCCACTTGTCAAGATCGCCTGGATGCGGGGTGACCCGCTTTGCATCGTCCCGCCGGAACGGGTCGTCGGCCAGCTGCTCAGGGTCATGACCATCATCGGCCGGATCATCGAACTTGACATTTGGATTTTTGGGCGGAATGTCTTTCATATTGATGTCGTCCTGAGTGGGGACGCGATTTAAATTGGTGCCAATTGGGGGTTGAATCCAGTCCGGATGGGGGCCCAATTTCTGCTGCGGTAGAAGGAAACATGTTAACACTTTTCGCGAGCCATCGACCGTTTCAATCGTCTCTTCCTGGAATGTGAGAAGCGGCTGGGCTTGGTTTGCACTAAAAACTCGGGTGCCCAACTCGAAATCGAAACATGGGAGAGAAATTGGGGCTAAGAATATCAGGAGTAAAAAAAATTTGATCGACTAATGAAAAATTGTGGGCAAGATTTGTAAAATTACAAAGTTTTTACCAAAATACACCCCTTGACCAGTTATGTTAAAATTTTCATTATTTTTAAATACACATATTTGTAATAACACTTTTTGAACCGAAATGTATCGCGATTTTCAATTATACTATCAAACGCCTTATCTTAACAAAACATTGTTAAGATACCTGGTTCGATGGCATAGATCATTTCAGGCTGAAATTTTCACCACAAAAAAAGACATTTTATTCGATTTCTCCAAAGAAAAAGTTTTAAAAGACATGATTGAAAGATATGAATGACATTTTGCATGTCATTCTTAAAATAAGACCATTACGCTGTATTTAATGACAGTTTAGACACCCTAACTGAGCCAGACGGCCTTAATATCAAGTTTGAGGAGCGTATCAGGTAGCCAATCGAGTCGATTACCGGCGACATCTAGAGTCTGAATATTGACCAAATCGCCAATAGTCGGCGGGAGCTCCGCGAGTTGATTCTCGCGCAAAAACAACATGCGCAATTTTTTACACTTTCCAATTTTTGGCGTTAAAAAGTCGAGGCGATTTCGGCCCACGTTCAGCACGGATAGCTCCGTTAACGCGCCAATCGAGCTCGGCAATGATTGGAGTAGATTTTCGGTCAGGATTAACTCGGAGAGTGCTTTACACTTGCCGATCTCGTCGGTTAACTCCTGGAGTTTATTTTGGTCGGCCTTGAGGACGGAGAGCTTCGTTAGCTCGCCAATGGTGCTCGGCAGACAGGACAGAAAGTTTTCTTTTAAAGTCAGATCAGTCAGATTGCGACATCCGGATATTGAAATTGGAATTTGTTCAAGTTTATTATTGGCAAAGTCAGCAATAGAGAGGTTGGCGAGGCCGCCAATTGTTTCCGGTAAGTGTTTGAGCTCGTTTGTATCGAGCCACAGTTCTCGAAGTTTGGTCAACTGGCCGAAATTATCGGGCAGACTGTCGATTTCATTCTCGCCAAGATCCAAATATTGCAGTGATTCCAAATTGCAAATACTCTCCGGCAGTGAGTTAATCATATTTTCACGCGCTTCAAGACTTTCCAGCGTCTTTAGGTCGCCGATGTTGCTCGGGAAACGCTCCAGCGAGATTGCGTTTATTCGCAAGTGTTTTAAACTCTTAAAGAGACAAAATAAATATTAATAGGATTTGGAGGCGCCGATCGATTTGGGGAAAATCGATCTGGTGTAAGACCGTTTCGGGGTATTTTTTAGGTA
>SCLG01000077.1:555512-572929 GCA_004367875.1 Oikopleura albicans
AAGACCGTTTCGGGGTAATTTTTTCAAGTACATACTTTTATAACGAATATCGAAAAACCTTTGAAGAATCTAAATGACATATCAAAGACTTATTTTTTAGCAATTTCGTACTTAAATCGATGATTAACTTTGCGATTTAATTAAAACTTGAAGACAAGTTTCGAATGAACATGTCGCAAATTCAAGTTGTTATCTTGCGGATATGGAATACAAGATTATTTAATAAACATCCTGAACCCCTAATTTTACATCCTACTTGCGCCATCGACGGGTTTGTCTATCTAAGAATGAATGCTTTAAGCTAACTTAGGCTTTTTTTCCGAAGATCAAGTTTTGAAGTTAAACTTCAAGATGTCAATTCATTTGTGGAAATAAAGTCCAAATCGGGACCAGGAATTAATAAGCTTTCGACATTTTTATAATAGCCGGAATCAATAGTTGCAAGTCTTAAATGCGCGTTTGAGGGTTAAGATTAAAAAAATTATAGTATGAATATAACCATGGCACCGTGGTATTCATGGACCATACCATGAATCATGGTATAAATTTGATAAGTGATTAATCACTAAAAACAATTAAGAGTGAGAACCACCTTCGGAATAACATAATATTAGAAGGCCCTAAATGAGAAAATGTGGGTGGTCCCCACTCTTAGGTAAAAAATAATTTAAAAAAAAAACTCACCGTTAAAGCGCACATATTGTCTGGGATTTTCGTCAATGGATTGGCTGAGAAATCAACAGTTTCCAAAAGTGCCAACATTTTTATATTATCCGGAATGCGAGGAATATCATTGCGTGACAAGTCGAGTTCCACCAATTGACTAAAAAAGAACACATTTTGCCTGAAGTAATTCCAAAAGTAGTACACTCGGTCACGGGAGTAAGAACCGGTAAATTTCAATAGTTCGCAAAATTTATTTTCATCCAAATCAAGTGTAAAAAGATATTGTTACAGATTTTTTTTCAAAAAACTAGTACATGCATCAGTATGAGCATTTTATAAAACCTTATATAACGGACCAAATCTTGAACGTTGTAACCAACCCCTACAGGGGGTTACATAACGTTTTCATGTTTTTTTTCAAAGATGATTTCGCCGAAAACAAAAGGGCCAATGTCTAATTAAAAAAAATATTTGGAAGGGAATAAAAATATATTCCAGTACATGACCTGACGGGAAAACGGACTTGATGCAGGAATTTACACTATTTTATTTTTTTTAGAATTGACCCTGAATTTTGTTTGATCGCGATTGAAAAGGTATATATGAAGGAATCCCATACACATTTTCTATCGCGATCAAACCAAATTCAACGTCAATTCTAAACACAAAAAAATAGTGTAAATTCACTTGGAAAACCCCAATTAAAACTAGTTCCACTGGTCGAAAATAATATCTGAAAATGAGACACATAGGCCAGAATTAGTACGAGATTATCACAAATAAACCCACATTTCGCATCTGTCACAAACGATACTTTAAATGACTAATTAAAATAATAATAAAAAAAAGAAATCATAAAAATAAACCATCTGCTTTGTTTGTGCTTCACAAAAGAGAAAAAAGCCCCCCTTAAGTCCGTATTTTGAGTAAATAAGGATATCCATGCCAAGTATGGAGATAGATCATTATCACGGAAACTGCGCTTCGTTAAGGAGCTGTTGTATAATAAACAGAAGAATGCAAATTCAAAGAAAAGCATTCTTATCTGAAACTTTTTCTTCACAATTTTCTTTGTTGTGGTATATAATCGAGAATGTTAACCCCTGCGTTCCCATGAGCGGCAAAACAAAATGTAAAAATACATGATTTTAAAGATTTTTCCAAAATACATGTTTCTCAAAAAACTGACCTGACCTTAGTGCAAAATAACTCACCGTATAACGGTCACACCTTATGACATTATAACCAGACCCCCTGTAATCTTATTGAAATTCAAAATATTGAATCGTAACAAAAAAAATTCGGCATTTTTTTTATGAAAAACCTCCCAAAGAGAGCCCCCTGATTGTTTATGATTCTTTAGAAATTTTCCGTAGAACGACACGATTTTACAAAAAATTTTTTTTGGATAATAACAATACGATAAGGCCTACCTTAACTGTGAGATATCGGTGCCGAGCGTCGCCAGATCATTATCCGACAGGCTGAGTTTCTTTAAGTTAACCAATTTGAAAAACTGCTTGGGCAGATCCTTAATATTATTCGAATCGAGGTAAAGCTCTTGCAGGGTGCGCGAGTGGCGGTAGATTTCTTCGGGAATGTGCGTCATAAAATTGTGCGTTTTTTCAAACGTATCGACGCGACGGTTGCACTTGAACCCGCCGCCGAAACACGCCAAAAACTTCATATTTTTTTCTCTTTTTTTTCTCTCTCTCTCGTACGTGTTCAATACTCAAAAACTCATATTCCGCTCATCTTTCTACGTCTGAAAACAAAAGAAATAAAGTCAACAATTTTAAATACAGAATATACATGGTGTAGTGGAAAGTATTTTCAAAAATCGAAAACTTTGCATAGTCTCAAAATGGTAAATATATTTTTTTTATTTTGCGCAGGTAGCCGGAACATTTCTTGTCTAGATCTTACATATTCTGAAGTTTTGCACAGATCGAAAAGAAACATTGATGGTTTTTATTTAAGGTTGCACCGATTTGTCTTTTATTTTTTCGAGCCTTAAACATTGACTAAAAAAATTATTTAAAAAATCAATATGTAGTTAATCATCTCTTCTAGTTCACTATGTTGAGATATTTTAAATTGTTAACTCCTGGGACGCGTGCGATTTTTTACCGCGCAGCCTGTCNTCTCTCTCTCGTACGTGTTCAATACTCAAAAACTCATATTCCGCTCATCTTTCTACGTCTGAAAACAAAAGAAATAAAGTCAACAATTTTAAATACAGAATATACATGGTGTAGTGGAAAGTAGTTTCAAAAATCGAAAACTTTGCATAGGCTCAAATGGTAAATATACTTTTTTTGTTAATTTTGCGCAGGTAACCGGAACAATTCTTGTCTAGATCTTACATATTCTGAATTTTGCACAGATCGAAGAGAAAAATTGTTTTCTAGATTTTACATTTTCTGAAATTGTGTGTAGGTTCAACATAATTTCAAAAAATGTAAAATCTATAAAACGATGTTTCTTTTCGATCTGTGCACAACTTCAGAATATGCAAGACATAGACAAAAAAAATGTTCCGTTTAAACCTACGCAAAATTAAAATAACAATTTTTCTAGATTTTACACTTTATGAAATTTCCCTCAAATGAAAGTCCTGGATTTACTGGTCGTACGACAAAATTTTGATATTTCTTCTCTCGTTATTTTTTTCGTACGTGTGCAATTCTTAAAAAAAAACTCATATTCCGCTCATCTTTCTACGTCTGGAAACAAAGGAGAAAAAAGTCATCAATTTACAGACAGTCGGTATTCTTGGTTAATCCGAAAAGACACATTAATTCCGCAATTGCCGTTTAACTCTTTCGTGTTCGACGATCAATATGACCTGTGATGCATATTCATGGTATTATTCTCACTTAGATTTTTATTCACTATTTTATGCTGTATTTATTATCACAATTAATAAACGATTAAAACCGATGATTCAGCGATCGCAAAATAAATAAACTTCATAAGGACCCGACCAAAAAAAAATCGATTTAATTTTATCTCCGCAATCTATTCCCCAAACGTAAAACATATCAGTATTTTTTTCTCGGGAAGACAATTTTTTACCCAAAGATATACTAAATATGCCAAAATATATTTTAAAAATAATTCTTGCAATACAAATTTGTCTTGTGGAGAAAAATGTCTTTATTTATGCAACAAATGCGGGCGGAGTTAAATAAGTTCAAATCCAAAAAAAAACGGTTCTAGTTTATTGTTACCGTATGGCTCCGTATGTATACGGTAATTTTTAATTACTAATTTAACATATTATTATGACTGTATCGAATGATAATATCAGTGGGAATCAACATATAATTATCAATTAAAAAGGGAAACATTTGCCCATCAAATGATGAAAAACGTTTTTTATTTGTTGCCGACAATTAAAAAAAGTAGGCCACGGGATCAAAAACACTTTTGGGGAATAAAAAAGAACCCTACAAAAAATGATCCTTATCGTACGTACCAAAAAAAAAAAAAAAACTCGTATTTCACTCATCTTTCAACATCTGAAAAACAAAAAAAAATCTATTTTTCAGACAAAAGAGCAAAAAAAAAAATAGTTAATCATTATTATTTGATCAAAGAAGCAAAAAAAATGGATTAATTAAATATTCATTTGATGCGCCCTAGAATATCGAAACCGATGCCGAAAAAATTAGAACAAAAAAAAATATAAAAAGAGGCGTTGGGGAATCCAATGGGGATATTTAACTCTTTTTTTCTCTTTTGCTCAAATTAATTCCCAATTTTGCTCTCTTTTCTCCGTCTCTCACGCATAGTAAAAAAGAAATGAACAAAAAAAAATATCAAGTCTAGATTTACGCTTTGTCCACAATGATTGTGTTGTCGATGAGAACGAATCACGTACTGTATTTTTCGAATAAAGCCAGTCTTTTGAAAATTTTGGCGTTTTTTTTTGTTCATTCTCACTGAGATTTCTCAGGCCCTTTTGATGGTACCGAAATGTGGGTAAAAATCGATTTTTAATGCTTTTATCAATGTTTTTGTCTTGATGAACTCAAAAAATGAACTTTTATCAAGAAAACGTCGATCAAAAATAGAAAATCGACCTGTAAAACAAATAAATATAAATTTCCGGCAAAAATGCAGATGCTTCAGTTTTGCTTTCGTTCAAAAATTCTAACAAGTGAGTAAGTAATATTTTAACAAAAAAAAATCAAACTATTAAATTAAAANAAAATCTATAAATAATGAGATTTTTATTCCATAAAATATAATTAATATTTTAAAAATATTTTTGCTATTTTGCTCGCTAAGTTTTTGCTGCAAAATTATTTTTATCAGAGTACACTATTAATATCAAATTAATTGATCTACAATACTTGTCAAAAAGTTTCAGATAAAAATAATAAAAATTTCGAACTAAAAAAATAATTTAAATGTCAAAATCTCGAAAAATCAGGTATGTCACCTCACGCCAAAGTGTCCCATGCCGCCCCCGATAAAAAAATATACATTTTTTGTTAGCTAGTTGAGTTAAGCACACCTTCCTGCATTTAGCCAACTATAACAGAAAATTTTAAAAGCTAATTTTGGTGTGATAATAGTCACGTTTTATCATAAATAGGGTTAAAATTGGGTAAAAAATTGAGAAAAATCAAGAAAAATTGCCAAATTTTATGAAAATTTTTATTTTCAAAATTTCTAAAATAGTTGGCTCTATAAAGTCGACAATGCGCTTTCCGACCGCTAAAATAAAAAATCGACTACTTCAATGTAGGCGGCATGGGAGCTCGGCGAAAATAAAAAAATGGTTAACTTCAACGCGTCGTGGGGGGTATAAGGGGTGCAGCAACCCTTATGATTATTATGTTATATAATTGGTTGAACACTTTTGAACTTATAGGCCAAGTTTGAAGTTAATTGGTATTGTATTGTAGGAGAAATGGCATACTTTAGGACTGCTAATTTTTAGAAAAATAGGGTCATCAACGTCCTTAAATTAAGAACAAAAATAAAAATTAATGATTGTTTGTTTTGAAGCCAAAAAATTAAGAGTACGTTTTTTAGTTTAAAAACAACACAATCATTATTTTTACAGCTATTTTTATATCTAAAAAGTAACTGACTTATTCCTCTTTTTGAAAATCAAATTAGCCGAATCAAGTCTGGGCACACATTCCTAAGGCTAGTTTTTTTTTTCTCTATATTCTTCTCAAATTCTTACCAAATCTCTTTTTTTCCAGTCGTAGTAAAAGAAACGAAAATAAATAAAAAAAAAAACTGTAAAAAAGCGGCAAGTGTGAATTTTCTCTTTGATCTCAATAGTCCAGGGACCTGTTTCTCAAAGCACCGAATTTTTTTTAATCAAAAAAAAATTTTTCGAACAATGCTGTTATATATTTTTGTGCATCATACAAAAATATGTTTTTTTGAATTTGGGCTTGTTTAGTCAAAAAAAACAAATATAACAAAAAATCAGAAAAAAAAAACAAAATAACAAAAAAAAAATACAAAAAAAAATATGAGCGGGAAAAAAATACACTTTATTCGGTTCGGGTAACTGGGTTTGATGACACGTGAAGCCCTAGCCAATCAGCGAACGTTTCTCACAAACGCACATCAAGAGCTCGTTTCACAACTCACTTGCCCCAACAACACACTAAAGAAACAACTTTTTTTGTATTTTTTTTTTTGTTTTCTTCCCTATATTGTTCTTTTTTTGTTGTTGTTGTTTCGTATTCCATTTTTTTCGATCGAACAATAAAAAAGAAAAAAAAAAGACGAGAGATAAAGGAGATAATCTCAAAAGTGTACGCGCTATAATGACGCTGGACGGTAGTGTAAAAAAGCCGAGGAGAAGTGGAAAGAAGGATTTTGCGTGTTCGACTGGCGAACAGGTTGATTTGGGGAAATTGACATTGCCGACGTTGAAACGATATAAACGGTTCCATGAAAGTCATTTTGCAGCGCTGGATCAGGATCAATTCAAAATCCGGGCTGAGCTCATTGGCGCAATCAACCAACATTTTAGGTAAATTATAACTTTTTTTCGAATTTTTTTTTCGCCGGATGAATAATTTTTACATATTCGTAATCAGTGACTCAAGGGCCTTCATTTGAGCCTACTTTAGGCCGATTCTAAAAAAAATACCCATGTAAATTTTTCAAAAAACAAATCGATTTTTGTGTTTTGTTTTGTTCGAAAATACAGTAGTTTCGAAAAAAACTCCAAAATGTATGCTGGATTTTTCGTATTGTTTCTGGTACCCATACTTTAAAGTATGGGGCAGCCCAATAGATTAAAAAATATCTTGAAAAAAAAAATTTGGGGGACTCATGAAACTTTGTGACCTTGAGATTAATTATAGGGAAGATAAGGTTCGGAATAGTTGAATCCGAATAGCTTTGTGCAGTGGTGAAAACAAGTGGGCTGTCGATAATAATTTCGTCTTTTTTCAACAATTAAGATAACACATTTTTGAACTTGAATGTTTTTTTTATTAATGTTGGTATTCAGCTATTCCGAATCTTATACAAAAAAAATAAAAAATATGTGTTTTGTAGTAAGCTTTTGAGTATAGCCTATACTGTATAGGAACTCTGAGTAGCTTCAAAATTCTCAATATATTTTGAATTTTCCGTAGGTTGAAACAGAACATATTTTTACACGCTGTGTAATACACAGTAGATCTTACACATCGTAAAATTTTGAGCATGTTAAAAATAGATTTTTTTTTCAAATTCGGGCTGGGCTCATGAGCCTCATTGGTTCTATCAATCAATATTTTAGCTCGATTGAAAAATATTTTGAAAAAGAACACAAAAATTTTAGACAAAGTTATAGTTTTCACTTTTTTTCTAGAATAGAACGAATAAGAATCCGGAACTCTCCAGATTAGCGTATGATTTAGGGTCAATGTCAATATTTTGGGCTTTTTTGAACGAACAGGTTATACTATAGAATACTTTTTGTATCTTTTCGGTGAGGTTAAGTAGTTAACATCTGTCCAAAATTATAATAATTACTTAGCTACCATTTGTCCCGAACTTTCGTCAGTAAAGTTGACTTCGATAGGCCAGTTGGAGTTCAATATTTTCTACTGCCCAATTTAAATCTCTGCATATCCCCTAGATAACCAATTTGGTCCCACAGGTTAAGTATCTCTTCAACTATTAAAATAGTATAAATATAAAATTGTAGGTCCCCGAAAAAACTATAAATGCACAAAATATTATTTTTTTTTGTATTATTATTGTAGTGTTTCAACTGACTTAATATTTCTTTAACCATGCCGCCCATTCATGTCGCTTTAGGCCTTGGTGATGAATGGGTGTTTAATTCTGTTCTCTCACATGTCAAGTATTTGGTCTTTAATCCTTCAAATATCTCTAAATGATGCCTTTTGAAATGGCTCGATCCGATTGTAAAAGAAAATGTCTCGGCATACGGTTAACAATTAATTAACGACATTTCATTTTGGCGACTGAAATTGCAATTAGTCGAGGGGGTTTCGAATGGGGGCCGTCAAAGGAACTCTAGTACTATAGATTATAGAAATATAAGTACGGTTAATGTAGTAATATTCGAAGGTAGAGTGAAAAATTATAGTATTATAGCAAAAACACCACCTAAATAATGCTATTTCAATTGAGTAGTGCGTATAGACCATTTTGATTATTTGCATAGACTATTTTCAAAAAACCTTCGGTGTACAACGTAAAATCAGCTCGTGTACTCTGAAAGTATTCTGAAAATAGTCTATGCAAGCAACCAAAATGGTCTTTATGCACTACCCAATTGAAAGTACACTATTTAGCTGGTTATTTGCTATAATACTATATTTTTTGACTTTTACCTTTTGGCTTTTCTCTTACTTCCGCTCAATTTAACGTTCAAGGTATGCTTCGTGACTCATCTTTCGCTACAAAAATCCCTGTGGTCAGAATTTTGAGATCTAACAGGCATGCTTAACTTTGAGTGGGCTTGCTTTGGGTCTGTTATCTGTGAGAACACATTCAATAAATGAATGATTCAAGTAAAAACTAAAGCTTTTTTTAGCTATATTTTCTTGAAATTCTTGTTATGAATTTGACAGTATTTAAACTACGTACCAAGGAAAAAACATAAAATGTATTGAGAATCGAACATCAGACCTTTCGCTTGTCAGCAAGTGGCTGTTTATTAAAAAATCAAACAGCCATTGATTGTAACATGGGCCAAGTAACATGGCCAAGTAACATGTTACATGGCTCTAAAAATGTCAATATTTTTATGGTGTTTTTATTTTTATATTTTCCTCCTTCTAGTACATTGTATTGTAATACTAGAGTGATGGGCCATCTAATTACGAGCACGGTGAATCTCACCAGGAGGAAAATATAAAAATCAAAAAACATCATAAAAATATTGACATTTTTAATACATATTATTATTCTTTTATTTTTTTTTATAATGCGTACTGAAATGTTTCCGAAGCAAACTTTTTGTAACAACACGTCTGTCCACTTGAAACTATTTGCGCTCCATATCAGACCTTATTAACTCTTTCCATAAAAGTAGCCCACTTATTTTAAGTATTTGGCTCAAACATTTCTGATTTTTTTTTTTTTGCCTAGATTTGCATTTCACCCAGGCTCTTGAGCGCTGGCTTACTGAAATTTTCATTTAGATTTTTTACGTAAAGTATTTTTATTATAATTTATCCGCCATAATATTTTAGGAATGTCTAGAATATCGGAAAAGTTAATCATGGTCATTGGTGTTAATATTGATATTATTTTCAGTGTTATTATAAGGTATGACATATATAAGGTGTGGCCATAAGGTTACGCCAGTTTTTGGAGTGTAAAATCATCTCTTACGAGGTTTGACAAATAAACAGTGGTCATTTCGAAACACTTTTTCTGCAAAATGGCCCTAATGGACTGTATTATGTTTCAATATTAACCTCCCATTTTCAGGAATTCGCCTGTTCCCGATGAAGAAGAAACAAAGATTTTTTTCTTTTATCTGGCCAGGCACCAACGGATGAAGGCTGATATCAAAAGCGAAGTAAAAGAAGAGCCAAAGTCTTAATGCTCATTGTGAGGTTGAAAATCTCCAGCAATTAAAAAAAAAACTAAATATATTCACTGCTTCTTTCTGTACCTTCCTAATGTAGTTTAAAATCGTTCCTACTTTCCAGTTACAGTTCTATCGCCCTAAGCTTGACTTTTTCATATTTATTATAGTAAAACAGACTTATTTAATATTTTATCCAGGGTAATTGGCCAAGCTTAGGGCAAAAGGACTATATTATTTTTTACGAATTTTAACTTTTCTGATATATCTCTCTTTTCAGCGCCTTACTCTTTTTCTAAACTGATATTCTCTTAAGAAAGTAAATTGTATTTGTAACAATTAAAATGTGCATATATTCTATAGAAGGCTTTTTACAGGCACACAGATTTCCTTCGTCTTTTTTATTTTATTTTTTGTTACAATAAAACATCCCAAAAAGGGCCCAAAATCGATGAAAACGTTTATTTTAACATAAGAAAATATTTGTTTTTTTTTTCTAAAATTGGAAAATTGTCTTATTAGGTTTTTCATATAAAAACTATTAAGCTGATCTGACTGTAAAGTTTTTCCAATAAAACGTTTTTTCGGAGAAAACGTTTTTCCAATAAAAATTCTTTCGGAGAAATTGTTTCACCTAACAACGTTTTCTCCGTAACACCGCGGTGCCCTTATAAGAGCGCGTTCCCCGGTCGCCCGTTTTCTGGGGTTCAAAAATGAACGGGGAAATTTGTGAAGTACTAGTATTATAGTTAGCTATAGTAAACTGCAAATGCATTTTGAATACGGTTGGGTAACATTCAATTTCGTCCACAAAGCAATTGTATACCATATATGGCAGCAATTTTACCCAGACTTCAGTTAATGAAACACAAATCTCCATTCGTTAAGACTGTTCTTCCAAATCTTATTTTAAGACGCCACAAGTATAACAAATTTATGTAAAACTATTTATTTCAATGCTAAATCAAAGTATATTACAGTCCTTCACCATTTATCGGACGCTCATTTATCGGACGCTTACTCATTTATCGGACGCTTTTTTGGCCAAAATGGGGTCATTCTAATAAAAAAATGACCTCTTTTGTGACGATGCTCATTTATCGGACGCTATTTTCGAGAACCGAAAACGTCCGATAAATGGTTAAGGACTGTATTACATATTATAACAAACAATACAGTCTTTACTCCTTTTTGGGACGCTTTTTCAGCGAGAAACTGTACAATTTAATGGTTTTCGTCTAAATACGATCTCAATATGTTTCGGTCCTTTGTAATTAGAAACTATTGACGACTTGTTTTTTTGACGGAGACAATCATGGTTCATTTATAGCCGGCCATACCGTAAATGCAACAAATATGCTCTAAACGGTTCCTAAGGCTAAATTGATGGCTGCGTGCCCTCGACAGGGTCTCATATTCGTCCGATGAATTTACCGGTTTCTACATCCGATTAAAACTGGAAATTGTCCTGTTTTCGATATACATCCTGAATATTTATGAAATTTAAAATTCCTTGTCGACAAGTCATAAGTCCGTTTTTACACTGATCTATTATTATAATACATTAATCTCAAAGTAAAAANGCTTTTTCAGCAAGAAACTGTACAATTTAATGGTTTTCGTCTAAATACGATCTCAATATGTTTCGGTCTCTTGTAATTAGAAACTATTTAAAATTCTTTTTTCGTTAATTATTATCTTAAATAAATTATTTTATTATGTGGTGTTCTAAAATATGGTCTGCATGATTTATTTCATAAAAAATAAAAATACGAATGACTAAATTTGTGTTTTGAATTGTTTAGATAAACTGCAGGAACTATGTTTAACCGGTCAAATTTGCAAATAATCAAACGAGTTAACCGATGTCTAACTCCATCCAAAACGGTAATTATTGATAAAGTTCACACGTCGTTTGCATGTATAGTTTTATACTTTTTAAATAGAATATTTTCAAGTGGTTGTATGACGGTTAATTTGCTAAACTGGCCAAGTTTCGTCCAAAAAGCTCTTATGTACTTCGAGAAACCGACAATTTTCCACTTTAACCGGTAATAAAAACCGGTAGGTACGTTTCATGGTTTTGGGACCCCCCGTACGCACTAGGCCCATCCTTTGGGCGTTGTTTACCGTTAGAATTTAATTCATATCTTGTTTCGTCTTGGAGGAGTTACAAAAGTATTGTAGGTATTATGAAAAAAAAAGTTTTAATGGGCGCAGTACTAAAATAGAAAAACACGAAAATGGAGAACATTTTCTCCGTTTTGAACTTTTGAAGTCGCCGTAAACGGCAAAACCAAGGTAACCGAAACGGAGGAACTTGAAAATGGAATTTTCACTCGAAAGATTTCACGTACCAAAATTATGGGTGGATAAAGGAAAATCCTGAAAAATTCGTTTCCCTATAAAGCCCACTTTTGGCTTTTAAAAATATAATTCTAACGTTATGAGGACATTTATTGGAAAAAACGGCGCTGTTGAAGGGCGCATTATGGCTCTTAGGGTCTATATTCACGGTTTTAACCTGCTTGCTTACACATTTAGGTAACAATGATTCCCGGTGATGGCGTTGGCCCAGATCTGATGAACTCGGTAAAAGACGTGTTCAAGGCGGCCCAAGTGCCCGTCCAATTCGAAGAGTTAATTTTTTCCGAGGTTCAACAGCGCGACGACACCGAAATATTTAATCAAGTTGTCGAATCCATCTGTCGCAATGGAACATGCATCATGGGTAGGGTATTTCATCTTTTGGTATAGTCACAAATGTCTAAAAAAAATGTTTCAAAATTTCTAATTTTTGGGTATATTCAAAATTTGTGATATTGGACTTCATCTTCACGTCCATTCAAATGTTAATAAATTTCATGCAATTTAAAGACTGATAAAACATAGGACGATCTGTGGCCATCGAATTTATAATTTGACCAATTTTGTTAAAAATTGATTTTGAAGGCATTTGTGTTACAATTTGTCCAATTTGGGTTAAAAATTGTTCATTATCTTTCCATTTTGGGAACATGTTTTTATTTCTAACTGAATTAGTTAACTAAATATTATTTTCATAAAGTTACTGAGACTTTATTTTTGTTTTTGTCTATAGACACCATTTAAATGAGTTTCATAAATGGCTTCCATTTTGAAATGAAGCACCCTTATTTTAGGCAAAATCAAGGCGACCGAAACAGGCGGAGGCGATCAATCTTCGGCACATAAACTCCGGGACCATCTCAATATGTACGCCACCGTTTGCCACGTGAAGTCGATGGAGGGAATGCAGTCAAGGCATTCTAATGTTGACACTGTTATCATTCGCGAACAGACCGAAGGCGAATACAAAGTTAGGGTTTTTTAGCATCTTTCACAGAAAATGACGTCAGAACGGTAGTTTGAATTTGTTCCAAGTATACGAGTTAACTGGATAGCTTTTAGTGCTACTGTTTTTGTTTAAAGAGGTTTAGTCCGAATAAGGTGTAATCTGATAAACTGATTACAGTCCTTACGTTCATAAGGGACCTTTTTGGAGGCGCCAAATAGCGCCGTTAATCGAATAATTTTGAGTTATTTGTATATAAAAATGACTTATTTCAGTAATCCGTTCAAAGGATCTTTTTGACAAAACCTGTTTTTCATATACTTTTTTTCAAACCTCAACTGACGATTTGTCAAATTGATTAATGGAACCAAACGTCCTTAAAAAACTCTTCCAANGGGCTTTTTCTCCGTACTTTTCGAGAAGTTGCTCAGAACTATCCCATGATTGAGGCCAATGATATGATAGTGGATAATACTTGCATGCAAATGGTCTCGAATCCACATCAATTTGATGTTATGGTTATGCCCAATTTGTATGGTGCAATTGTCGCCAATCTGGCCGCCGGACTCGTTGGCGGGGCCGGAGTCGTCCCGGCCGAATGCTACTCAACAAACCAGGCTATTTTTGAGACCGGGGCCCGACACAGTTTTGCGGGAGGCGCCGGCAAGAATATTGCAAACCCGACGGCCATGTTACTTGCGTCAGCACGAATGCTCAATCATATGAGTCTTAACCAACATGGAAATCGAATTCGAAATGCCGTCCACAAAACAGTGAAGGTAAATTCCTTCTTCTATTATACCCCTTTTCTGTTAAGTGTTCTGGAGCTTTAATGGCGTATTGTCTACACAAAGTGGTTTTTATACTTATAAGGTCTGACATGTTGACTGTTTTAAGGTCAATTCAGTTTTTTTCTATATAAATCATGCCTTTTTTGGCTTTTGGTACGGTCGTATGGGAAAGTGGGCGCATACTTTAATATTGAAATCATGTTTATTAAAAATCATATTTGCTTGACCTTATTAGTAATAAGTTATTACCACACCACCCTGTAGCACTTTTTATTCATATAAAGTCAAAATGTATGCAAGAAAATACAAGGCATCTGAAAACCGATCAAGTCTTTTCAAATTAAATTATTAAGATTACTTATATATAGATTATATAACAGAGAATAAAGTGGAATATTTTATGCTAAGGTTTGTGGCTTTTATAATCTATGGGTCTATTTTTTCAAAGGGAGTTTTAGGACTATGAAGTCTTTTTAAACGTATCTTTTAAAACGTATTTTAGGTGGTTTTTGAACTAAAGGCCCTTAATTGTGGCCTTCTAACCAAGTTCTTGTTATACACTTGAGGCCATATTGCAAGGATTTGGTCTTTTATTTAATCGACTATTTCTACTTGCTTCTTCCTGTCGATCTTCATTTGAAACTTACTATCCATTTAGATGAAAAAAGTAAAGACAATGGACATGGGTGGATACGCCACAACATCGCAGTATACAAAGGCCGTTATCAACAATCTTTAGAACTACCTTTTGTACTCTATACTACAAAAACTGTTTTTGTAGTTGAAATTAGAATAACAAATTGCATATATTTCTAACAATCTTCATCTTTAAACAGATTTTCCGAAATGAAGAATTTTATTGTTTTTTTTTCTCAATATTTATCTCAACCTAGAAAGTTGCTATTTTGTATTCATTAATATTTGCAAGTACTAAAACATCGAAATTCTTTGAAAAAGAACTTCGAAAATAGTTAGAAATTTTTCTTCATATTTAACCCTTAATATTTTAAGTTGACGAAGAAAAAAACATTTTGGGACGACTCGCCAAAAATGCGAATTTAGGAGAAAATGATTTTTTTTCAATTTGCCGATTTTTCGTTATAAGCTTTTATCGCTCAATCTACCAGATACTACCGCATTTATTTTTATATGTTTGACGAAAATACTTTTATTGTTTACTTGTAGAATTTTCCCTTTAAAGTGTTTACTTTAGTCAGCTTTATTTTTAATTGATACTATTTCTAGCTTCTTTGTTTCTCATAGTTCAAAGCTAAAGGAGTCAAATATTGGGTCAAAGTTTTTTTTTCGTCGACTGGTACTTTTCGTTCAAAAATTTTTTTCCTCCAATTTTGCCCTCCAAGAAACCGTTTTTGGGAAATGTTACATCGGATGAAAAGTACATTATTGGACGAAAACTAACTTAGATCAAACACTTTGCCATCATTGAATATTCGTTTACTATGGATATATTTAAAGTTTATTATTTCGCAATAAATTATTGCCAGAGCAATAACTCCGATCTAGTTCCGAAATAAATCTGTTACGCTCAGCTCCTAAAATCCACACATTTTCGGCATGATATTATTCGGCATAAACTACCGTCTTGTATACTGCAGTCCAGTACGTACTTAGGTTGGTTTCATTTTGGGCATCGTACTCTTAAGTTATAATCTAAGTTTATTTTTCGCTGATTAAATGTTGTTGAAAGAGGGAAAATGACTATCTCAGTATTAGCAAGCTCTATTAGGGCTATATTTATTGCCACTTCTGTGGTTAACCTCTGAACACGGGTCTCAAAGAGTTCCTTGAACAGATAATGCTGAAGATACGTCCTCTCGTTAGAAATGCCGTGTAATCTTATATGGAAGTACGGGCTGTATTTTAATCTGAAATTATTTTATGTGCACCTTAGTTGGCGTTTCACATGTTTCTATAATTAATAAAGAAGTACGCGAAAGAACTACTCAAACATTGTGGAAAAAAAAAGTCAACAGTTCCATGGGTTTATTTTTCCGAAAATAATGCGCGGATCTGATAAGACTATTTTTTGGCAATAATCGTATTCCTTGATATTTTGAGAACAGCACAATATAACTTCTGGTTTCAAGTTGAAAGTTCCAAGATGCTGGACTTCTAAAAAATATTAAATGCATCACAACGGCGCAGGACGTAGCCGAACGTGGTGGAATTTTTGTCCCAATACGTAAGTCATAACCGCGCGGTGTGTAAGATAGGGGTACAATGGGGTGTATATTAAGTGTTGTCGTTTTATTGCCAGTTCAATCCTATGTACAGAAGTTGAGGAAATATTTTCATTCAATTACTATCGACCGTAATCTGACGACAGGCTATCGGTGTCGATGCCCTCAAGTTCATACCAGGGCTGCTTTCGTTTTTTTCGAGGTGCCTTCCAGTGGTCATCCATCACCAATTCGATCCATTCTTTTATTTCGAAAATGTTGCCAAATATGATTGGATGGCCGGGCTTTTCAGGGTCCAATTCAAACTCATTTTCTTTGCCCTGATTAAACGCAACGATACCATAAAGCACTGGACTCCCGTCAATGTTGCAAATTAAAGGCGCACCATTATCATGAAAGTCCCAGCCAACGCCAACATCTGTCAATCCATCATGATTATAATCGGGTGTACCTGCGCAAAATTGACTTTGGAAATGAACCTTAAAATATGCACAGGTGGTGGTTATAAGGTCACATATTAGTCTCCTCTGTTAATAATACACAGTACCATAGTTTTTGATTTTTTCAGAGTATAGAGTTTTCCATTTTATGAAAAAGTACATATGTATGTGACATACAGTTTAGCCAAAATTTTCAGGGTCTTATGAATCTCCATTGTTTTTTGGTGCTTTCGAGAGCAGATTTCAGTTTTTTCCAGGGTCGTCGAAGACATGAAGTGCTAAGTTCTGGACGTACTTGAAACATCTTTTGAAAAAGTTCTAAATTTTAAGAATACATTGAAACTTTTCATTTTCGTGCCGAGACCTTATAACCACCACCCTGTATTCCGATACGTTGACTTTATCGTACAATAATCTTCCGAAAATATATGCAACCCGGCTTGCTGGCCATTGCCCTTATGAAACCAATTCTTTGAATCATTTTCATTGTACTTTGAACTGAACGGTGTGACCATACCTTCCTTAATTCTAATATTTTTTCCATAATTATTATATTTAACAAAAATTGTTGTGCTTTCGATCAATTATACATCATACTAATTCAGTCGGTGGCACCGAATCGGTACCAAAAGAAACTAATAACTCGAAAATAATGATTTTTTATCACATCGTAACCTTCCGAGCCAACACCATGAGCCATGACCAGGTGGCGTAGATGGAAGGCAAACATGCTCAGTTCTCATTTGATCATGTCTCATCATACAAAAATTATATGTACTTGCATATGCCCCTGTCTGCTCAGCTGTCCATGCATCAGCGATGGTATAATTTGGATGTACTACCCAATCGGTGCCAGTCACGTCGAATCGATTTGATTCTGCTTTAGATCCACTTGTACCTAATAATACGAATGGCGCTTTAATAAAGTACAGCCTGGTCCCCCTTCCCGTGTACTTATTGGTA
>SCLG01000077.1:578872-599868 GCA_004367875.1 Oikopleura albicans
TCGTAGACAATATAGCTCCTGGGGGCTATAAAGAGTAATCGTACGTCGTGTTGCACAAACTATGGCTCGCGGGGCTACAGTGTTCAAAAGTTCGCGCCGTGTCCAAAATAACGTTATTTTAGTATTGGCGGGGGCCATAATGTCGGGCCACCAAACGTTGTCGTAGTCACCCCTAGGTACCTCAAAATTTGCCCAAACGCGCTATAGTCACCCCGTTTTTTGTAATAGACAAAATGTTTACTTGAATCGACTAACAGTTAATGTCATTACCACACTATGCAACATGTGCAAGTACGAAATTTAGCCAGACCGCCAAGTGTTAACATGAAAGTATCTGTACGACAAACCAAAAACCCATAATTTCGACTTTTGAATAAAATAATGGCTTACTTTTATATTGTGTAATTATAACTGCAATTTTTACTGTTTCCAGCGTTTACTTAAAAAATACAAATAATGTTTGTAACAAACTCTTTTCTGAAATCAAAAAAAAAATCACACTAAAATTTGTCTTGTTGCAAAAATTCTCGTTTGTGATTAAGCCCTACTTCCGGTCACAGGAAGTGGCAACCTTTTTAATGTTTTTTTTCTATCGGATTCTCCATCAAAAAAATAACTAAACACCAAATGTTTGGTATTTATTGACTTTTGGAAGTTTTGGAAGTTTCCGAAAGAACTACATGCTATCTTAGACATACGACAAAAAACGTGCACATCTAGAGGTACAGTTGGAAAAAATATGCCTGAAAAAGATTCACATCTAGAGGTATTTACAAATTTTCGTAAAAAAACCGCACATCTAGAGAGACATGCACATCTAGAGAGCGCACATCTAGAGATACCTGACTGTACTGTATTAATTATGATCCGCAATGCTACGTAAACAAGTAAAATACGTGGGTGAATGGCGTGGGATTGAGTCGTTTTACCAATTTTCCGCTTAATTCTGTGGATATAGTTATGCTAACTCGCAGGGGGAAGTGCGTGTAAATAGACACGCAACTGGTTTTTCGTCAATCCAAGGCATATGGAGGCCCGATAGGGCTAAACGGGTATTGGTGACCCCCCTCAACTTCTCGAGAAAATTCGATTGACGGTTTTTTTTGCGTAGGTTGGAGATTTGAAGCCGCTCTCTAGGGGGCCCTGGTGGCCAAAATCAATTTCTGAATAATCAGATCGACGTAGTTTGACGAGCTCTACAATTTGGCTTTACCAGTTTTTTTGAATTATTGCGAATTATTGTGATTTTTTTAAGTGCGTATTTATTTACACGCATTTTCCTCCTACGGGTTCCCAAAAACTCCTTCCCCCTGAGAGTTAGAATATACTAAATTATATCCACTTTATGTCTATTTTATTCTCAGAATCTGCTGAATATGTATGCACAATTTGTCTATAATATTTTGAGCAACAAAAATAAGAAAAGCAAGAATAATAATCGACAAATAGCGCACTCAGAAAAAAAAAATACCAATTATGTTCTTCTTTTTTCGTACTAATTTTTTGATAAATATAAAATTACAAAACACTCGCAAATTGCTCTAATCAGGTGATTATTTTTTTGATCGAATTTTTGTCATATTTGACATACGTGTATTCATTCGTCTCCGACAAAAAATAGCGTATGTTTCTTTGCGTTACATATCTTACATATTTTATTACATACAACGGTTTAAGCAATTCCTAACGGAAGTATGGACTTTGAAGGATCATACATAGACTTCATACGCCAACTTGATCTGTACAAATACAGACACAAGATGGAATATCGTGAAGTTATCACTAAAATTCTTCAAGAGCTTTTTAAACGAAATGGTCTGGAATNAATAGCGCACTCAGAAAAAAAAAATACCAATTATGTTCTTCTTTTTTCGTACTAATTTTTTGATAAATATAAAATTACAAAACACTCGCAAATTGCTCTAATCAGGTGATTATTTTTTGATCGAATTTTTGTCATATTTGACATACGTGTATTCATTCGTCTCCGACAAAAATAGCGTATGTTTCTCTGCGTTACATATCTTACATATTTTATTACATATAACGGTTTAAGCAATTCCTAACGGAAGCATGGACTTTGAAGGATCATACATAGACTTCATACGTCAACTTGATCTGTACAAATACAGACACAAGATGGAATATCGTGAAGTTATCACTAAAATTCTTCAAGAGCTTTTTAAACGAAATGGTCTGGCATATTCGAAAAAATCTATAAAGAGAATGTTTCAACTTGGAAAAATAAACAAGCTGCAGATTAGCTCGAAGCGTCAAAGTATTATATGTAAGTATAGAATATTTTTATTTTGAACTGTCCTAAGGACAGTGTCTTGACAATTTGTATAAAGTTACGGATATTCTCTAGAAAATGCCCCCTGTCTTTGAGGTGCGTTTCATACGGTGTGTCAAAGCTCAAAATTTACCACTATTTATTCTAGAAATTAATACGGAATGCCATTCTTCTGCCGCTTCAATTTCTAGAATAAATAACGGTAAATTTTGAGGTTTGACACACAGCGGTGCACCGTATGTTAACAACCGCCTACCTTTTTAGGCGTTTTTGCACCTATTTTCAGATTTTTTCTCTTGCTAACTTGTTCCATGTATTCCGCATTGCTGTTTTTTATTCGATCAATATACTCAATTTGCGCATCATTTGATTTCGAATAAAAAGAAAATTAAATCAATTTACCGATTTTAAGACTTTTAAACGTCTTATACGAAAAACTAACCGTGTCTAATAATTCCAATAAATATATAAACCCAAACTCATCATTTTGATTTATAGACTTATTGGAATAATTAGATACGGCCCCACCCTTAAATTTCAAATACAAGCAGTCCGATGTGTGGTACGTTTTTGTCTAAGAAAGAATTTCGAAAAATCCGTGTGAAAAGCAAGATTTGTATCCGTACCTATTACGTACACTAGTAAGTTCACTTTACTGGTTAAGAACGACGAATTTCTGCGTCCAAAGGTTAATTGCATTTCTAGATGAACCGGTTACGTCGTCTTGGGTCGAGTTACCTGATATAAGTCGATTAATAGAATTTTTATACGACAACGCTGCTGTGGACGAAATATTCCGCCGACCCGGAAACCGACGGCGAATAGAAGAATTAGAAAATCAAATTTACGGCGGAGAGCTTATTTTGTGGAATTCAGTACATATATTTGACGCTGCGGACCTTTTGAAGGTAAATTAAAACGTTAAAAATAACACTCCTGTATGATACACGAAAAAGTGGCCTGTCGACATCATATCGATACAGCATCTTTTACGTAGGCATCTTTTCGATCAGGGCTCGGCAATACCCCAGCTCGACAGCTCAGGACATCTCATTTGTTTTTTGAATTATGCGGTGTAATTTATGCCGAGCCCTGTTTTTGATTTTGCTGATAATTTTCGAACCTTTTAGTAAATTACTAAAATTACTCCATTATGGAGAAATTTTTCAAAAATGAGTTTTTGGGATTCAAATTTATTTTCAGCGATACATTCGATCACTGCGTTATCCGCTGATAAACGAGGAAGTGCAAAAATACCACAAATACTTAGCTAGCAAGCAGGGATTGATTCAACCAGATGATTTGTGTGCAATTCTACAAGTACTTTTTCTATGTTACAGATTTCAAATAGACAAGCCTAAGTTTATTATTGCATACTCGGCAATTACCTTGCAAATAACCCCAGCTATTATTTACATAGGGCACGCCCTATGGGGAAGTTTTCGACCAAAGACCACTTTTGTCCTTATAAATACGCTATAAGTTATAGAAGTTTCCCCTATTGGGTGCAACCACTATATGTCAATTTGGCGTACCGTGCATTGCTGCAAAAAAAACATGTAAAATTTTTTCCTGTTAAAAATCCGTGTTAAAAAAGTGGGCGCCCTGGATGTATTTTATATCATATAAATCGTAACCAAATCTCTAACTCAAGTCTAAAATCTATCCGGTATTATTGAATTTATTTGAAATCGGTAAAAGCTTACCTAGCAAAAGCCAGCATATGCTGAATGCTCTTCTGTTTGTGCTGCAAAAAGCGGCAACTGAACAACAAAATCCGCATATTACGAAGACCTTAGCCACAATTTTCCTGCCCTGCCTGTTGCCGTCGCTGCATTCGCAAGATCCGTTATTCACGAGTTACTGTGCCCATCTCGAGTTCATTATAGAGCATTGGGCGCACATATCGCAAATTCATCACGTAAANCATCATGGTGGTTGTATATACTTATTGAAATAATTAGACACGGCCTGACTCCAGCAGTAGTCCGTGACAACTCCCTCTTTCGAGGTTCAGTCTGGACAGCCTAATACTGCCCTCAACAGTCAAATGGATTAACGGCGCGCTTTGACACTATTCTCCATCGTTATCGCAAGTGGCGCCAAAGAGCAGCAAAAGATTTACGATCGGGGGAGAAGATGGATGTCGTGTATTGTGATCTACCCACGCATGAGTCCAACAACTACAATGACTCATTTATATTTGAAACTGGCGGATCCTCATCTATTAGCTTATCGATGGTAAAAAGTGCACGTCAAAGGGCTAATGCTCATTGCCAAAGTGACTACGAACGGCAATCATTTGTATATACGGACAATAGTTATCGCAGAAATATTGGCTACCAATTTTTACAGAAACGGGCAAAGTCAACAGTAAGTGAAAATTGGTGTCCGAATGTTGGTTTACAGATAAATTACGTTTTGGTCTTATTTCGGCAGAAAACGCTTTTCGGGAAAACCCCTTAAAAACTTTTCCCCGATACGTTAACAGGGCACCAACTAAATTGGTATCATGTATTTTTGGTCGAAAGTATAATAGGCTGAAAGGTCAAAATGGATAAAAGAGAATTCGACGCAAAATTGCGTCGAATTCTGAGTTATTCCGTTTCCACTTTCGACCAGCGAAATATTAACGTGTATATATATGACAATATTTGGTAAAAATTTGCGTCGAATTCGGTTTTATTCCATTTACACTTTCGACATTTTATACTTTCGACCTCTTATACGTTCGACCAAAACTTCATGATACCAATTTAGTCGGTGCCGTTAACAGCTTTAAGTTAACAGTTCTTTTGGGAGGCTTGTTTTAATTTTCCCTGAAAAACGTGTTCTCCGAAAAACCTATTTTTCGAAAAGCAATTTTTGAATTTTCCCCGAAAAAAGTTTGACGCGGACTGTCTTATTTTTGTACCTAAGATTTAATTTTAAAGCACACAACGTTTTTTCCAAGAAATTTATTCGAAAAAAAAGTAATTTTTTGTCAAATATTGATCCTTCATTTTATTATTTTCCAAGTGACTTGACTCGCACATTTTTCCGCTGCGTTGTCGGTTATCAAGTGCACTATGCCGTCATAAAATCCAAAAATTATAATTAATAATGCTATAAAATGATTAATTTAGAAACGATCGCTAAAAAGTGTCTTTCGACTGACGCATGCCGTTGAATAATGAAAAAAATGTTTCAAGATTTCACTGATAGTACCTCTGATTCACTTCTCGTCTGCACACCAGATTTTCGTGTACATTTATACATATCAAATAAAGAAAAAATAATCACCCTTACCATTTTTGTANCAAATGGATTAACGGCGCGCTTTGACACTATTCTCCATCGTTATCGCAAGTGGCGCCAAAGAGCAGCAAAAGATTTACGATCGGGGGAGAAGATGGATGTCGTGTATTGTGATCTACCCACGCATGAGTCCAACAACTACAATGACTCATTTATATTTGAAACTGGCGGATCCTCATCTATTAGCTTATCGATGGTAAAAAGTGCACGTCAAAGGGCTAATGCGCATTGCCAAAGTGACTACGAACGGCAATCATTTGTATATACGGACAATAGCTATCGCAGAAATATTGGCTACCAATTTTTACAGAAACGGGCAAAGTCAACAGTAAGTGAAAATTGGTGTCCGAATGTTGGTTTACGGATGAATTACGTTTTGGTCTTATTTCGGCAGAAAACTTTTCCCCGATAAGTTAACAGCGTTAAGTTAACAGCTCTTTTGGAAGGCTTGTTTTAATTTTCCCTGAAAAACGTTTTCTCCGAAAAACCTAATTTTCGAAAAGCAGTTTTTGAATTTTCCCCGAAAAAGTTTGACGCGGACTGTCTTATTGTTGTATCTAAGATTTAATTTTAAAGCACAAATCGTATTATTGGTACCGCCGTCATACGAAAAAAAACGTTTTTTCAAAGAAATTTATTCGAAAAAAAAGTATTTTTTTGTCAAAAATTGATCCTACATTTTATTATTTTCCAAGTGACTTGACTCGCACTTTTTTCCGCTGCGTTGTCGGTTATCAAGTGCACTATGCCGTCATAAAATCCAAAAATTATAATTAATAATGCTATAAAATGATTAATTTAGAAACGATCGCTAAAAAGTGTCTTTCGACTGACGCATGCCGTTGAATAATGAAAAAAATGTTTCAAGATTTCACTGATAGTACCTCTGATTCACTTCTCGTCTGCACACCAGATTTTCGTGTACATTTATACATATCAAATAAAGAAAAAATAATCACCCTTACCATTTTTGTATTTATCGAAAAGAGATTTCGCAAACCTACTTTCAATGGAGTTGCCCTCGTAAGTAAAGTTCAATATTTTAATAATTCACGCACTATAAATTATAGTCGGTAACTAAATCCTGTGATTCACAGGTATGCTCCCCTCAAGGATTTATAATTAAAATTTGCCAATTTAAGCACCGGTTCATTCTACCGGTTGATATAGTGCATTAGTCTTGAATTCGACGCAAAACCAACGCAAAAAACAAGCACTGTTTTTGCGTCGAATTCAAAACTTATGCTCGATAAAAAATTTTCATGAAAATTGTTAACTTTAACCTCACGTGGTGTCAGTTTCGATAAAAAGGTTTTTAATAAAATCCAGAAAATTAAATTATAGTCCTAACTGCCATTAGGGCCGCTAAAAATATCCAAGCGGGAGAGGGGGAGCCTTCGCCCGAAAAACAGACACGATTTATGTAGACAAAAAAACTGACTTGACCTTAGCTGACTGACAGCAGTAAAACGGTCAAGCCTTATAACCACCACCCTTGTATGATTTATCAAAGTGAACAAAATCCATAGTTGGCTTCAATACATGATTTGACTTTATCCTAAAAGGAAAACATGCTGTATTCTCGGTATATTGCCAAATAGTTTCGTCACTACGTAAATATTTTGTTTGGAGTATGATATCATATGAAGTATTAAAAATTACGTTATTTAATTTCATCCCTTAAATAATTACTACTAAATAGTACCATAAAAGTGCACAAATAATAAACAAATGTTACATTTATCTCAAAACGGAAAATTGCACAAAATTTTAATGCTATGTTCGACTAGTTACAGAAGTGAGATAAACCGCAAAGGAGATGAGTTTAAAAAATTGAAGCCAAAGAAATTATTGCGAAAATCAAAGAGACAAAAAAATAAAAAGGCTCCGAATAATCTGACTGCGGTTCAAGTGAGTCCGAGTTATATGACTCCAAGTATTGTGACTCCGAAAGTTGTGACTTCAAAAAGTGGGACTCCAACTGATGTAACTAAAAGTGATAATACTCCAAGTAATGCGAGTCCAAATAATAATACTCCCAGTAATACGACTCCTCGTAATAAGACCCCGAATAATGTCACTCCGAGTAATATGACTTTGAGTAAGGTACTTCTAAGAAATGGGTTAACTTTATCTTTTAAAATTGAAAAATGGCAGCTTTTTTAATGACGATTTTAAGGAATAGATGTTACTTATTAATTAATTAAAACTAATTAATAACTCATAATCATAATAATTAATTGATTATTAGTAACTAATTATCAAACGTCAGACGTACCGTGTGTTCGAGCTCAGACTGTCGCGGTATGGCAACATAACGTTGAAATCATATGAAGATTACATACGGTTCAAAGCCCGACAGCCTGAGCACCAGCATAGGGTATAGTTCCAAAATAATTGGGCTGAAATAATATGTATAATATGTATTGAACTAAAATAAGTTTTTAAAAAAATAGTTGAGGCAACTATTTTTTGCCTGATATTATCAAATCTACCATGGTGAAGTCAGCAAATTAACTCGAGATTCAAAACATTGAATCACGGCTACTTCAAAATATATGTACCCACGCTGAGATAGCGAATTGCTTCTTTAAGAAAAAAATAATATAAAAAAAACTGAACTTGATCATGAATAGGGGTGCTGGAATAATACTGCCGTCGTAAGTTAATTCAAAATAACCAGAAAAAACGGTACAGTTGTAAACTTAATAATTGATTTAATTTCATACCATCTGACAATTAATGAAGAGAAACAATAAAAAAATTGAAAAGCCTGAGAAATGGAAAGCCCCCTTTTGTGAATTTGCACGATTGGACCCCGGGGGAGTTAAGGTTCTTAACAAAACCATATGAATACTGGATAAATTTAATTTCACCAAACGTAGCTTGGTAGAATATGCGGCGTATTTTACGCAGTGTCAAAAAGTTTCACGGCCGCTTCTAAATCTTGCTTCGTCACATTTTTTCACGTTGTTTTTTTCGTAATTTATAAATAATAACATTAGCCTTTAATAAATTCACGCTACTGTCAATTGGGCAATAGTACTAGTCAACATTTCCAGACGGGCAATCTGATACGGCTCGCATGAGGTTCGGTCCGATTAAGTCACCCGTTAGTAACAGTTCAGATAGAAAATTAGGTTTGAGTATTGCCAAAGATACAAGACCACCGTTACACAAAACGCACTTGTACTAATTGGCTCAATGCTCACCTCCACAAAGTGTCGTGCTTTAATAAACGCGCTTCAAATAGTTCCGCATTGGACGCTCAAAAGCTAATTTGCTATCTAAACTAAGGCGAGTACTCTTACCCGACCTCTTGCGATTGTCTCGTCTATAAATGTTGGGTAGTAAATTTGCGTAATTGTCAGCATACGGTGTACTGTATACCTCCGAAAATACTCGTGAGTACAATAGTCGGAAATGATAGGATGTTGATAGAACCAACGATAGTGAAAAATTCAAGTAATTACCACCTTAAACCATTAAACATTCAACGGTAACATTGAACAGTTAGATACACTAGATGTGCACACAACGCGACACTATCACTTCCCAAAAACCGTCGCGCTGTGTGCACACCTACTGTATATATATATATGATATAATATATGTATATACAGTATATAATATACTACAGCGACCACTTCCAAAAAAACGTCGCGTTGTGTGCACATCTACTGTAGTGGAATCTTTACTCGTTTTTTATCATATTATCTCCCGATTGATCCTGATTTGACTTTATTTTAAAAAGGTTCAGCTGCGGCAAGCGTTTATTTCGTCATTCCTGTAAATCTCCCTAGACTATGCCTATAGGCTATAGAACACCGTCTGAATTTTTATTTTGAGGCGAAAGGTTAATTAGCCGATATTTTCCCATTCTGAGCATTGTCATTAGCCAGAAATGAAAAAAGAAAAGAGACCGATTCAGACGGTGCCGCCTATAGATCTTAACCTGTGTTCTAGTTTCGTACTATCCGACTTTTCGATATTCTTGTTTTCTTATTCATATAATAGATAAAAATATGGTCTTTAATAGTTTTGGGAACTTACTTACAAAAAGGGGCAGAAAATGTTGATATATGCTTCTTCATGAGAATATTTCATCTTCTTATTATTATTATCTTCTCTTCTGTCCAAATGATCTTCGAACATCAATTTTTATATTAAACACCAGATGTCTCGTTATAGGGCTACTTTTTGAGAAACCGAAATTTACCGTTATTGGGCTATTTTTCAACTTTTTATCGAATCCTAATAGAATGATTATAAAATATGACTCATACCGTACAAGTCATAATTTTCTGTGCAAGCAACACCCAATAATCACAAAAGTAAATTTTTGGTTCATATTTTACAATAAACCTCGTTATAAGGCTAGTCCGAATAAAAGTTTTTTCCTTCTTGAACCCAGGCTTTTTTGTTTATCTGTTATAGGGTTAAAGCTCGTTATAGGGTTATTTTTCAAAACCAATTTAGTAGCCCTATAACGAGTCATGGTGTAGTTGATTTGATAAATAATAACATCGTATAAACTGATTATTCCCGAATGTCTTATCACGGATCTCTATTGTAGGTTGTGGTGAGTCTCCATCTTTAGTTCAAAATTTGGTAAAATCGTTTTTTAATTTTGGTAAATTGGGTAAAATCGATTTTTTCAATATCATCCTTGAATTTTTTTCGTTTTCTTCATCGTTTTCACCGAAACATTTCTTCTTCAGTTTCTTTAACGTCTTTTTCAGGAGTTTCAACAACGTCTCTTTGAACATCTAACTCAATGTTTCCCTTATCACGTTGGTGAACATTTTCTTCAACGACATTTTGTTCAACGACATTTAATACAACGACATTTTCATCATTTCCTTGGACAACTTCTTCACCATATTTTCCAGGATCTTCTTCCGGCTCCCCTTTTATGATAATGTATGACTCTTTTTAAGCTGGTGATGATTTCGTGCCCTGCGGACTACTTTGGCAAAAAAAACTTTGTCATCATTAGAACTTTCTAATTCGTTTATTGTTGTTTTTTGTAGGTTTTGTTGTTGTTTTGTTGTTGTAGGTTTTGTTGTTAGTTTTGTTGTTGGTTCTGAAGTTGGTTTTGCTGTTGGTTTCCTTTTCTTGGTCGTTTTGAATTAGATTGTGATAGTTTTTGGAAACGTTGAAATAGCCACTTTTTGCGTGGACGATTTTGAGGCAAATGATCGTCTAAATCACAATCGATCTCGTAGTTTGAAGGTCCGACCGGCTTTGTTTCTTGAATTGCCATACCATATTCTCGACTTTTTTATCCTTTGATGTAGTTTTGTATAGGCATTTCGGGATTTATGCAAACATACAAACAAATTATACTTGTTGGTATATCTCCCTTATGCAACGATTGAATGGTGTCAACTCTGATACAATGCGGTGAATATTTCTTTTGTAAAGAGAAATCAGGCTGGTTGGCAAACTTGCGGATTAATTCTGCCGCAATTAAGAAATATTTTTTACGTCGTCCTTTTTTCGTAGGATCCCCATAAAACCAAAAAGGTGCACATTCCTGAATATGAACATCGCTTTGGAGAAAGGGCGTTTCACTTTTGATTCGATGATCCGGGTGTGTCTTTTCCAAGTAAAATTCGAAAGATTTCACTGGGCACAACTAATCATTTTCTTTTTCATACAACATAAAATCGTGTGTCGATTTATCGTTTTGAAATCTAAATGCCATTTTCTGATGCATTTTTCTTCAACGCCCATCTTCATACATTTGATGTTTGTCTTGAACTTCTTCACGAACAACACGAAAATCATTCAACTTCAAAGTAGGATACATTTCGTCCGCTCAGAAACATTTTTGGTGAGAAAACTCCCATCGTATTTTGCTCCTTAAAACTTTCGGACGTTTGTAGTGTCGATGCATCTAATCTATAGCCATTTTGTCTACCTCGTCAATAATTTTATGTTTCGGATTGAGTTTTCCTTAGCATCATCAGCATAACTTTCGACTTTCTTCCAGCAATTTATGTTGCCATTCATTGCGCTCAGCCCTATAACTTAATAAAATGTCAACATAGTCTTTACAAAACTTGTGATCTAGCCGATTGTAATATTCTTCTCGTACCCTAATTTAAACTATTCGTTTGATATGTGGATCACGAACTTCTTCGGGTAATGGCTATGTGTAGGACCCCCACCTTAGATTTGGACACTATTTTAGGAGTACACCAGATGACTCGTTATAGGGCTACTAAATTGGTTTTGAAAACCTACGCAAAAGCGTGGGTTAAACTAGGGTAAAGTGTTATTCGGAGTCCGAATTTCGGACTAGCCCTATGACGAGGTTTATTGTAAAATGTAAACCGAAAACGTACTTTTGTGATTCTTGGCTACTGCTTGCACAGAATAATTATGACTTGTACGGTATAACTTGTACGGTATAACTTGTACGGTATAACTTACGACCCTTATTAAGCATACTGGCCCTTATTTAGCACACCCAGCATTAAGCGAGTTTAGTCTTGTAACCCGAAGTAATTATGATTTTTGCGTCTTATAAATGATTTTATCAATTTTTAAATTTGTATTGAATACAATTTAAACTTATTATATCCATAAACGAACCAAAAGCTTATAAAAAATGCGGATGGCAAACAATGATAAAATCAGTGACCCTTATTTGGAGCAATAATATTTTTATCGAAAAAAGCGACCCTTATTTAGCACTACCGCCCCTTATTTAGCACAAGCGACCCTTATTTAGCACCCCTTCTGTATATATATATATATGGTAAACGACTACGGCTCATCCCGTGGCGAACCTTAGAAGTGGCTACTTGCAACCGGTTTAAAGAAGTTAATGACGAAAAACTGATAATATAACGCTGTTTATGCTTTTAGAGCATTAGGCCTACCGGGCCCAAATTTTTATTATGGTTCCTTAACCTTCAAACACATCGGTCGGAATTTTTTTCCGACCGAACATATAAGAAGCATTTTTGGGGGTATTTTCATCTATCAAATGTAACGGCAGTGAAAACCAACATAGAATAATCGATTACAAAGTCGGAGAGCAGAGAAAAATAAAAATTTAATTTCCGTAATTAATAATGTCTTATCTACGACGAAGTCGTAGATAAGACAATTATCTGCAAGACAATTAGAGACATAGACATGTATCTAATTTTATCATTTGTCGAATAAGGAAATTGTTCGCAATTTCTTTCAACACTATAGACATAGGCAGCTTGCAGATAATATTAATTATCTACAACCTTCCTATGTCTGTAGTGCTAAGAAAAATTGCGAATAATTTCATTATTCGATAAAAGAAAAAAATTAAAAGTTTTTCATAGATCAAATACATAATCAGTTTTTCATGGCGCCTGTCTGGCGCGCGTATCCTCATCTTCTCTCCTTTCAATTTGAGTCACCTCNTGTACCCGGTTTTGCTGCCGACTTTCCCGGTGCGAAAAATTCCTTTCCACCAATTTGGCCACGAATTTCGTTGGTCATGAAAAGGTGTCTCACCAATCGCATGACGTCATCACGCCTTAGCCAATCAGCTCCCCGCATTGTCCATTGTAAACTGACCGCCACCAAACAAAATAAATCCTTTTCTTCCAACCAGGCAAAAAAAAAACGAGACAAGAAAAGACGAACGTAATAAAATATAGAAGGCTTGCATTTTTGCGTTTTTTTTTATTCTTGGAAAATAAATAGTGTTTCACCTTTTTTTGTCAAATTTGCCAAAAACGAGAAAAATACAAACAACAGGAGACTTAACCCACAGAGAGAAAAACAAGTAGCATGGGAAAGAGACCGCCAGCACTAACGCTACCGTCAAAGCGACCGCTTAGTTTTTTACAAATGTAATTTGAGAAAAAAAAAATCATACCCTAAAAACCCCCCAAAATCCCCAATTACGCGTGTGTTTTTTTTTTCAAAATGAAATGGCATTTTTAGAACGCCCAATACCGAAAATGAAGAGGACCGAAGACGCCGGCTGGCTGAGGAGAATGAAGAAGCAGATGCTAACTTTAGGGAGCAGTTGACGGTTCAAAAACAACTGAAGGAATATGAAGATTTTAATGACACCCATTTCAAGGTATGTAATATGATCTTAGAATTTTGAATCGCGGAGCCATTTTTTAAATAGAGATTTACTTTTAGATAAGGGCAGTCGTTAAAGGCCTGGCATCCGTAGTAAATCAGTCTTTTACCACAAAGGGAGATTTTTGATATAACTTGAATCCAGTGTAGGAAATGGGAACGGGATCCCGCGGGTGATACAGCGGGTGATGGTTATAAGGTCTGAAATCTTAACTTTTACGTGGTCCAAAAATTAATCAGAAAGAGCAAATTTTTACACGCACATTTTATGCAGAAACAATATAAAAGTGCGTGCGAAAATTTGGTCTTGCTGAGTCATTGTTGGAGTATAAGGTCAAGCCAGTTTTGTTTATAGTGTGTTAAGGTCATGTCAGTTGTTTGGGCTTGACCTTATAACCTCACCTCCTGTTTCTACGGAATTTCTATGGAATTTCGTACTTTTAGATTTTTATTCCTAGATATTATCTTCAGGCCGTGAATTTTTCCGGTGGTTATAAACAGCTTCAAAACCGTTTATATTGGGTCAAGTACTTTGTTAAGCCTGACCTTATAATTACTGCTATATAGGTCGAGTATATACCGGGGCTAATTTTAACTGTTTAGGTCGACCGTGAAATCGGTCGGGGAAATGGTGGCTCAGTTGAACTTGTCACCCATGTTGCTTCGAAACGAAAAATGGCCCGAAAAGTGATTATGTTAGAAGTTAATGAAGAAATTCGCCGACAAATTATTCGCGAGCTGAAAGTTTTAGGTACTATACAAATGTTTTCCATATAATTTGTAATAATTTTTAACATACGAGTTTTTGCCATTGTGGAGCGTATTCCTCCTAGGCCATTTATGATACTAGTACCAATTCAATTTAAATATATTAAAGTCCCTAATATTCATGGGTTTAAACGCAGCTGGGCCTTTTTTGTACTTAAACCGGTTACATAAACCTGATCGGTCCAAGACCCAGCGGCGTTTCAAGTCATGATTATAAGGGACTAAATATATTTAGATTAAATTGATATCATTAATGGCCCAGGAGGAATACGGTCCACAATGGTTGGAATAATGTTAAACAAGTCGTCATACAGTTTTTACTCCCTAAAATCGACATGTCTTTCGGAAATCAAAAATGTCTCTTATTGGAGTAAGGACTGTAATCATAGTTTAAATTTCCAGTTATATGGACTTCACCGGTCGAGATAATTAATTGATTCTTAGCGCTCCCACTAGACCCGTTTAGACTTTAAAATTTTTGGTTTTCCGCAAATATTAACTCCTGCATTCCCTTTTCTAAATATTTTGAAAAAATTTAATCTGATGTTTTTGTTATTATAAGCTGGCTTTTGTCTTTGCTATTTTAAGCGACTGGAATTCTCTATAATACACCACTAGCCAGTTATCTTGGCTGTTTTTTTCTCAAAAAGTGTTCAGATGATTGGGTCGCCCCGTTCCTAAAATATTAGGAAATTGCGATACTTGTCGGACCCAAAAAGGGTTATGATAGCCCAACTTTGGTAAGATAACTGGTTGGGGTGTATTTTTGTTTTACCCGTCTGATTAGAGGATTAGTAGACTTAAAATTATTTTGTTTTGAAATTCTTATTTATAAAATACTCCTAGAACAATGCAACCACGACCGTATTGTTGCATTTTACGGCAGTTACCAGAGCCGTCAGAGCACTCAAATTTGTATGTGTATGGAGTATATGGACGGTGGAAGTCTGGATAAAATTCTCTTGCAGTATGGTAGATTGCCCGAGCTTATCACCGGTGCATGTGGTGTCGCTATAATGGACGGTTTAAGCTATCTCAAGGTGAGCCTTTGGTGAATTTAAAAGGACAACCTGCATATCTTGTTCATAATAACTTATAACATGAATAATATAACATAAGGACTCTATGAAGAAAGGTTAATTGGTCGAAGTTTTTTCGACCAACTTCATCTTCGCCAGATAAAGAATTCAAATTTGTTTATTTTAGAAAAATCATAATATTATTCACCGTGATGTGAAACCAAGCAACGTTTTGGTGAGCACCAAAGGAAACATAAAATTATGCGATTTTGGAGTGTCAGGGCAACTGGTCAATTCTATCGCCAAGTCATTTGTCGGGACACGAAGTTATATGGCTCCGGAGAGACTACAAGGCGACCAGCACGGGTATTATTTTTAACTTTTTTTTTGATTTTTTATTATGTGATACTGTATAATATACAGTGTATAGCAGCTAGTCTGATAATAACGTGTTAACTTAACGTTGACCTAAAAATCCGCATTTGGTTACATTTTCATTTGTTTTCAAGATAAATCATGTCTTTTTCACTTTTTTTTTGGGTAAATTGAGAACGGCACGGGAAATACACGGGTAATAATTTTTTATAGAAATCACGTCACTTTTTTTGGGCAAAATCATGTTTAAAAAAAACTTGACCTTATAACCAGACCCCCCTGTATAATTTTTTGAGTTGTATTTTCCCATGAAAAAATATTTTTTTAAGTATATCATCGGACATTTGGTCCCTTGGATTGTCATTGCTTGAGCTTGCTTTGGGCCGTTATCCGATTCCGGTTCTTCCACGTGATGAAATTGACCATTTGATGGGTCTTCCAGAGGGACAACCCGCTTCTGGAAATGAAGAAATTCGACAAGCGATCTTTGAATTGCTTAGTGAGATTATCGACCAGGATCCACCTAAAGTGCCATCAGATTATTTTAGTCAAGAATTTTGCGCCTTTATTGACATGTGTCTACAGGTAAGCGTAAAAATAATATTTCTTTTTATTTTATTTAATCGNTTTTTGCTACGTAAATCCAAAATTTTTGAAACGCGGAATATAGGTTCGCATTTGTGCTCCGCTCATTTTACTTAATCTGTTTTTTTGATTAATTAATTTCTCTGTTACTTACAGATCGAAATGTCTTTTTTTTCTCATCATTTGCGATTCTCAAGAATATGACGGCAAATAAAGCAAAAAACGATTAAGTAAATTTAGCTCCCATCATTTATCTCATAGAAACATCTTTCGGACGAAAAATATAATAAAAAATACAGAAAAAATAAAAATACAGTTTGTCATGCTGTTTTGTGAAATCATGAATGTTGGATTGAAAAGAAAATGAAAACAAAAAAACCAAATCACGCGTTACTGAAAAAATATCTAGAATTTTCTGATTAAAAAGACAATTTTCTTATTCGTGAATTCAGCTAGTGGTGTAACCCCCTTAACGTTGACCTAAAAATGCGCATTTGGTTATTTTATATTTTCATTTGTTTTCAATTAAAATTTAAAAATGGTTTTAAGGTCAAGCCATTGTGTTGGAGTGTATTAAGGTCAAGTCAATTTTGGAGCTTGAACTTATAACCGGACCCGCCTGTATACTTTTTTGACTTGTATTTTCCTACGAAAAAATATTTTTTTAAAGTATATCATCGGACATTTGGTCGCTTGGATTGTCATTGCTTGAGCTTGCTTTGGGCCGTTATCCGATTCCAGTTCTTCCACGTGATGAAATTGACCATTTGATGGGTCTTCCAGAGGGACAACCCGCTTCTGGAAATGAAGAAATTCGACAAGCGATCTTTGAATTGCTTAGTGAGATTATCGACCAGGATCCACCTAAAGTGCCATCAGATTATTTTAGTCAAGAATTTTGCGCCTTTATTGACATGTGTCTACAGGTAAGCGTAAAAATAATATTTCTTTTTATTTTATTTAATCGTCACCGATGCACCCTTTCGCGCAAATTATTACAGAATAATACGGTCTAAAATACTGTTAACAGTGTAGGAAAACGGGGGAAAATGTACAAACAGGGTAATAATGTAAAACTAGAAGATGTATCTCAGCCTGCGCGTTTAAATCAAAAACGGAATGATTATTACGACTCCTCCAGGTCCCACCTAAATTTGCCCGCGTTTCCCACTCCGGTAATAAAGGCCTTTTCAAGTTCTATAAAATCATGTCTCAGACCAAGTTGTGTATTTTTGGTCGAAAATATAAGAGGTCGAAAGGTCAAAATGCATAAGTCAGAATTGGTCGAATGTTTGCGTGGAAATCTGACTCATTCCGTCTACACTTTCGACCAGTCAAATATTTACGTATATATTTATATCAATATTTGTGTGGTCGAAAGTGTAAACGGAATAAGTCAGACTTCGACGGAAATTTTCGACCAATTCTGACTTATGCATTTTGACCTTTCAACCTCTTATACTTTGGACCAAAAATACATGGCACCGAGTTCTTCGGTGCCGATATAACTTATATCCTTGTGTCAAAATAATATAGCTTTTTTTCCATTGTTTTTTTTTCAATTTAACAGCTACAGCATATTGAACTGAAATAAATCTAACATAAATTAAATTTAATATATTAAAACGTATAAATTTTAGCGTGAGCCGGGGCAGCGTGCCAGCCTAGATGATTTACTAAGTCACGATTTCTCGATACATTGTCGGGAGTACGTGTCGGTAGCCAACATTGCTGAGTTCGTCAACAAAACCGTCAAAAAATGAACACTAGAGTTCGCACAGTTCACAGACTTAGACTAAGATATTAACCTGTTGCCGATAATAACTCGCTTTCAAGCCACCATATTTACGCACTTTTAACCAATCTGTTTTTGCTTCTTTTTTTGTTATCCGTTATTTATTTATTTGCAATTCTAGTAAATATGGTTTAGCTCAGGCTGGAAATTCTGGTTAGGCCAACTTCACCAAATAACTCATACACCCCTACCTGGTTAAAGTAACAGTCAGTTTTTCCACCTAGGCACTACCTGCTTGACTACGTTTTTTTGTTCCTTTTTGGGTTAACTTTAAGCAGTAGGCGGCATTGTTACATTAAGCAGTTGGTGCGTAGGCGGAAAAACTGACTGTTACTCTAAGCAGGTAGGTGGCGTATGTTTATTCTTAAATTTCATCGTTTGCTCCAAAGATGTTTTGACGATTAGGATTTTTTAATCGAAGCTTGTTTAATTAATTGTATCTTTAACTAATTATCTTTTAATGCATTCAAAATTTTCTTTCGAGTTTCACCTTTTTACGTAACAAAAACGTAGTTTTTTTTCTTTTTCAACAAACAAATAACATGTAAACGAAGAAAATATCATTATTTAATGAGCCGATAATGCTGTAACACCACCAATTATAATTCAACTANGTTACTTTAAGCAGGTAGGTGGCGTATGTTATCAAAAATTCTTAGCCTAAGCCCCAAAACATCTGTTCTAAAATTTCATCGTTTGCTCCAAAGATGTTTTGACGATTAGGATTTTTTAATCGAAGCTTGTTTAATTAATTGTATCTTTAACACTAATTATCTTTTAATGCATTCAAAATTTTCTTTCGAATTTCACCTTTTACGTAACAAAAACGTCGTTTTTTTTTCTTTTTCAACAAACAAATAACATGTAAACGAAGAAAATATCATTATTTAATGAGCCGATAATGCTGTAAAACCACCAATTATAATTCAACTAACACAACTCCATTCGATCACGTTTTCGAGAAGTTCATTTTTTCGGCGCATTTCGCCGACTTTTCAATTGCTCGACTTCTTCAAAAATGATTCCCTTTTGAATTGAAATTTTCTATTTTTTCGGTTATCAACCCCAAAGACGCTTTAGTGTTTTTTTTTCTTCCGAATTTTTATATTATTTATTACAGTTTTAGTGTGTGACAATCGTAAGAATAATAATACGAATAATTGATACTCCACCCTGTACTTAATAAATCGTGCTTCCTGTAAATGCTTTACATGGGATTAATGAGGCTTTAATTGAATGGTTTAATATAGTAATCGAAACGTTGGCCAACGTACCCCAACGCTTCCAAAAAATTCTATTCCAAAATTAAAGCCACGATAACCTTTCCCTCTTGTCGATTTTCGATATTGACCTTTTCAAGGTGGTTCAAATTTATGGACACTTTTTCTATGTGAAATGTCCAAATATATGATTTTGTTTGCCAAGTGAAGCTAAATTTATTTATTATCTGTTTCTAATGGAGCACTTTTTTCAATTGGGTTTTCGTACGCCGACAAATCACAAATATATGCCGGGTTTCCGGGATCCAACCGGTCAATTTAGCGGCTTACAAAGACCCAATCGTAAAAAATGCTTCGTTAGAAACAAATAATAAATAAATTTAGCTTCACTTGGCAAACAAAATCATATTTTTGGACAACTATTTCATCTAGAAAATATTCAATTGAGACACCTTAAAAACAGCCGTCATTGCGAATTAACTGTCCCAAATAAATTTTTGCTTTAGACTCGCATCGGCCATGATCGAGAAACAAAATGTGAAAAATTTGAGCCGAAATTTGCGCTCGATGAAGTTTATGCGGCGCGGTGAAAACGCGCTCGATTTGGATGCCGAGGCGTCCGAGCTCAAGACGCGTCCCGAGCAATGGTTCCGCGAGGTGGCGCCCATTGAAACCGACAACGCCCAAACTGAGAGCATCTCCATTTCAGAGTGCATGAATTTAAGGTAGCGTCCGTGGAATATAAATGACACTCACCAAAAAANTTTCGGTGTTAAGAAATTTAATCCTGTCACAAGGAATTTCTTGAAACCGATATTTTTGTTCTTGTATTTTTGCCTCACATCCAGTACTAGATTCGAAAATTGAGTCCGTAGAAGATGTGCTTAATTTGATTCTGTGTATGTACTGCAAATTTTGATTATATTGAACTGGCTATCGCTGGAATTTTCGTACCGGTTAAAAAAACCCTATGAAAGAGGACGAGGAAGACGAAGACATGGGTGAAGATATTGATGCCAGCGAGGTCGCCCGACGGTTAAAACTGATTCGTTCCGGAGATTACCATCCAGAGGAAACGGCGGACTCCGATGACGGCAACGAAGAAACACACGACGTACCCCAGAAGAAAAAGGCGAAATTAGAACGCGAAGACCCTGACCCTGAATGTGACACTTTGCACTTTAAAAAACCAACGTAGCCGAAGACCTTTTATTCTGGTCAAAACTTTTCCCTCAAAATAGTACGGTCTGGTCTTTTTTTAACGATATCGTCACAAAAATTTTTCGGCGGATTTACCTTTATGTGCAAGAAAATAAAATTATGCCAAGAGTCGTGGCCAAGACGTACTCGTTTGTGAGAAATAGGCTTACCAAAATAATTACTTTTCTAAACATTTTTTTGTTTGTTTTAGAATGAGTGTATCATTTCAAGTAAAAGGTTCTGATTGGGCGGCACAGCAACAGCAAGGTTGCTCGGGCGACGCCGCCGAATATTGGAGTAAATTAGAATTATATTCCAAAAAGAAGCTTTGGCATCAAATGACACAGGTAAAG
>SCLG01000077.1:600702-615783 GCA_004367875.1 Oikopleura albicans
TCCCCTGTCTTTTTTTCTTTTTGTTTTTCATCAAGTCGCCTGAAGGCATGACGACGTTTTTTGAATGTGGCTCGTTTGAATATTGTTTATAGACGAAATAGTTGTCCAAAAAGCGTGATTTTTGTTTGATGAGTGAATCTAAAAATATATTTTGACGGGTTTTTTTTTTCATCAACGCGCCAATACTTTTACAACTCCTCCTAGACGAAACATGCTTTGAATTTAATTCCAACGGTAATCAACGCCCAAAGGATGGGCCTAGTGCGTACGGGGGGTCCCAAAACGATATCCGGCAACTACCGGTTTTTATAACCGGTCAAGTATTACATATAAATAGTACTGTACTAACCATTTTCAGCCTGGTTTATCGATTCTATAACCGATATTTTCACTAACAATGGTCTAAATCATATGATTAAAGCATGACGTTAATAATTCATGCAAAAAACTGCGATTGACTCCAAAAACGACGAATTTGAAATTTTCCAAATGTAGGGTTTGTATTTCTAGAAACCGACAATTTTCCACTTTAACCGGTAATAAAAACCGGTAGGTACGTTTCATGGTTTTGCGACCCCCCGTACGCACTAGGCCCATCCTTTGGGCGTCGTTTACCGTTGGAATTAAATTCATAGCATGTTTCGTCTAGGAGGAGTTCCAAAAGTATTGCTGCGTTGATGAAAAAAAACCCCGACAAATGTCTTTATAACGGAGCACTTTTTACTATAAGAACTTCGTACGCCGACAAATTGACCGGTTGGATCGCGAAAAACCGGAGTTTTTTTTGTCAACGTATGAAGATCTAATAGACAAAGTGCTTCGTGCTATAAATACAGGATAGAGCTTTTGCTTCCTTTTGCAAAAAAAATCATAGTTTTTGGAAAAGTATTTCATATAGAACAACTGCGTACAAATTTGAAACATCGCAAAAAATCCGTCCATATCCTTTTGATAATTTGATAATTATCCAACGTTATTTAACGTTTACATCTAGGACGTTTACAATATGGGCGAACTGTTACAGCACGACATTCTTAACTCGCTACAGAACTCAAAAGACGCCTGGCTCATTCATTTATTGCAAGCTTTTAACTGTGGTGATATTAAAACATTCAAATCGACCTCGGCACAGTGGAGATCTCAACCAGATTTAAAGGTTAATAATTTAAAATATAACATTATTTATTTGATGATTTACAGAATGATTAAGATATTATACCAAATATAAGTATTCAATGGGTCGCCCAGTCCCGAGGCTAAGGTCACGACATTTCTTACTTTAAGGTCATGATTACTTTCAAGTTTTTAGTGCAAAAAATCATGATTATTTGATGAATATGAGGGTTTACCCTAAAGGAAAATGTCCCGAACATATGCGAAAATTATTGAGAAAATGATAAATATTTTCATGCCAAATATTTCATGCCATATTTCGATTTATTTTGGCTAAAAAGCGACACGTAGGTCGCCCCTATTTGACCTTTGGGCGAATTCAGTTAAAAATATATTAATAAGCTAAAAAATGGCGACCTATATTTCAATTTGTAGCCAAACTAAATCGAAATATATGCCATGAAAATATTTATCATTTTCTCAATAATTTTCGCATATGTTTGGGACATTTCCCTTTAGGGTAAACCCTCATGTTTATCAAAAAATCATGATTTTTTGCACAAAAAAAAACTTGAAAGTAATCATAACCTTAAGGTCAAGCTATTTTTTCACTCGAACAACGTAAAACGTGCATTTTTGCCAAAGAGAACGGTAAATCGGGCAAAATAACATATGTATAAATAATAACTATTAAATAACTATAAATAATAACTATTTATACTTATAAATAATAAATAATAATATATTATTTTAGGCAAAAGAAACTGAATTGCTCGAAAAAATGTGTTTGATGTGCTTGATGGAAATGACCTTCGTGCGACCAGCCAATGATCGCGCAATTTCATTCAACGAAATTGCCGAAAAGACAAATTTGCCAAAAAAGGGTAAGTGGTCGGAAATACGCTTCACTAATGTTCTTGCCAATTTTACGNGACCATTGTTAGAGAAAATATCGGTTATAAAATCCATAAAATAGGCTGAAAATGGTTAGTACAGTACTATTTATATGTAATACTTGACCGGTTATAAAAACCGGTAGTTGCCGGATATCGTTTTGGGACCCCCCGTACGCACTAGACCCATCCTTTGGGGCCCAAAGTTTGGGCGTCATTTACCGTTGGAATTAAATTCATATCTTGTTTCGTCTGGGAAGAGTTGAAAAAGTATTGTTCGTATAGTGAAAGAAAAAACCCGTCAAAGAATTTAAGACCAGTTCTTTGGGGTGCTTTGCAAAATGCTTGGCATTTTTTCGCGCCACACATTATTTTTTTTCTATTTTTCATTCAAAATACTTTGGGGCGACCGGAAAATAATTACTGATTTTTAGCCGTTTCTACGATTTGGCAGCGTCATTTTATCAATTAGAAGCTCAACATGGCCAATATTATCGCAATTCGTTAAAATATTTGGGAGTTGCGGATATTAGCAGGATGACTTTGGAGGAAAAACAAGTAAAAGCCTTTTCAATTGGTATTTCGGCTCTACTTGCCAAGGTATGATATTTCTGCTTGTGGTTTTATATATGACGTATAATCGGTAGCATTTCGTGGGGATATAGCTCAGTGGTAGAGCATTCGACTGCAGATCGAGAGGTCCCCGGTTCAAACCCGGGTGTCCCCTGTCTTTTTTTCTTTTTGTTTTTCATCAAGTCGCCTGAAGGCATGGCGACGTTTTTTTAAATGTGGCTCATTTGAATATTTTTTATACAGATATAGATGAAATAGTTGCCCTAAAAGTGTGACTTTTGTTTGCTTCAGCACTCAAGTGAAGATAAAAATATATTTTGTGTTTATAACGGAGGAGTTTTTACTATAATAACTTCGTAAGCCGACAAATTGGCCGGTTGGATCCCGAAAAACCGGAGTTTTTTTGCCGGTGATTTGTTAACGTATGAAGATCTAATAGAAAAAAGTGTTACGCTATAAGTACAGGATAGATCTTTTGCTTCCTTTTACAAAAACATCATAGTTTTTGGTACTTCATATAGAACAACTGCGGACGAATTTGAATCATCTCAAAAAATCCGTCCATATCCTTCGATTTGATAATTACCAAACGTTATTTAACGTTTACATCTAGGATGTTTACAATATGGGCGAACTGTTACAGCACGACATTCTTAACTCGCTACAAAACTCAAAAGACGCCTGGCTCATTCATTTATTGCAAGCGTTTAACTGTGGTGATATTAAAACATTCAAATCGACCTCGGCACAGTGGAGATCTCAACCAGATTTAAAGGTTAATAGTTTAAAATATTTTTAATTTGATGATTGTGAGAAATTACGTTAAATTAGAGAAGAGTAAATAAGGGACCGGAATAGACGTCCACCCCCATGCTCAGGGATTTGCTAAATACTAGGGCTTGGGGTTAAGGTGATGATTAGGTCGTGATTTAGAGCAAAACATCATGATTTTTTGGATCAACATGAGGGTTAGGGAAATTTCCCCACCATGGGGGATTAGCTCTAAGGGCCAAATGAGTTAAAATGTATTAAAGGCCAAGCTAGTTTTTCACTCGAACAACGTAAAACGTGCATTTTTGCCAAAGAGAACGGTAAATTTGTCGTAATAACGTATCATTTTAGGCAAAAGAAACTGAATTGCTCGAAAAAATGTGTTTGATGTGCTTGATGGAAATGACCTTCGTGCGACCAGCCAATGATCGCGCAATTTCATTCAACGAAATTGCCGAAAAGACAAATTTGCCAAAAAAGGGTAAGTGATCGGAAACACGCTGCACTTATGTTCGTGGCAATTTTACTGCAAAAATTGACGAATTTTTTAGACGTCGAAATGTTAGTGATGCGAGCATTGTCACTTGGTCTGGTTAAGGGCGTCATCGATGAAGTTGACGAAAAAGTTCATATGACTTGGGTACAGCCAAGAGTGTTGAACACAGAACAGGTACGGATAATATTTTCAACTCACGCGGGACATCAGTAGGGGTTGGGTTATTTTTTTTTCGGACAAAACCAAAATGTAATTTTGACTTTAGGTCACCAGAAGTCCGATGTAAAAACCGGAAAGGTGACGGGTTATCTTACCACCAGTTATCTTACCGTTAGGTTATCTTTCCGCTTTTTAGCGTTTATAAAGGTAAGATAAGGTGATGTACACTATAATTACAGTACTTTAACAAGGACCACATCTACGGTATACTCGGGAAGACGATAATCGGGTCATTTTTCTCGTGATCCGCGTGGGGTTACATAACACAAAATAGGGCAACGTTACAATTGTGTGCCTAATATGACCTAGGGGGTTAAACTAGGCGAACTAAAAACACCAAAGATTATCATTTTGGGAGCACCTTTGACTAAGCCTGAGGGGTCAAATCACATTATAATACACCCCCTGCGCTGTTATCTTGTCACCCGTTATCTTGCGGATTTTTTTCGGCCAATTTTCCGGGAATCCCTTTCTTTATGTGTTAACCACTGCGCTGTTATCTTACAGATGTCCCCGTTTGCTTCGTGATCTTGCGGATTTTTTTCATGCGAAGGTTGCGAGATAACAGCGCAGGGGGTGTATGATTAATGTCCATATTGGTAATTATGACACGCAACCCCCAACAAATATTTGTGTATAAAACTTATTAATGTTAGATCGATCGCATGCGTGGCCGCCTTGACTGTTGGGTGCGCGAAGTCTGTGAAACGGAGAAATTAATGGAAACTCACGCCCAGCCAATCCTCACCCATTGATAGTTCACTTCCCAACGAACAATACCTTCAATGTACATTTTATTGGGTCTTATTTTTAGATATTTCGTCACTGTCATAAGTGGCATCAAGTGATTTGCGGAAAACTCAGTTTGAGGGTAAAACCAATTTTAGCTGTTTTAAATAACAGTTTTCATAATTTGCTCGAAATCGATTTTTCGGACGAATCATTCGGAGCCCCATAAGTTCTTACATTGGTGGCTTATTTTGTCGACTTTTGTGAAATGCTTTCAAATCGCATTTACAATTGATTATATAAATTTAGATGACCAAGCAGTGATTTTTTGGTCGTTTTCACGTCGTGGCCTTTTTTCTCTATATTGCCAAGTCTTTTACTTTTAAGCCGCGATCCAACGGGTTTTTGTTTTTGAAGTAGTATAAAAAAAAATCCGAAGTTTACGAGTATTTTTTTAACCATTTCACTCTGGACCACCATTAATTTTTTATTCGAGAAACCGGTAATTTTGTACCTTTTCCGGTACATCTAGACAGATATTGTAATTTTACTTATAACCAACAAGGCTGAGCATTATATAGAAAAACGGCTTGACCTAAAAATGACCTATATTTTCTCAAACCGAAGAAAAAATATAAACATTTCCCAATTCATGCCTTATTTCGTGGCATACTTCGCTTTGTCGTACTTAACCCCTTTATGCGCTAACGGACACAGTATTTATTTTAATCGCGGATTGAGGCGTTAAGTATGAACAAAATCCGGTTTGTTTTTCCCATGTTTCAATCATTCACTTTTTTTACATTTTTTCTCTCGGGTACATGTATGTAAGGGGCTAAAATTCGAGTTGCTGTTTTGCGTATTCTAAAGAAAATATCGACATGTAAGAAAACGCCACCATGTTTTTTCTCGTTTCTTTTTTTTTTATATCCTGGTTTGTTAACAACACACATGTCCTAGCAATTGACAAGTTAAAGAAAATAAATTCTGTATTAAAAAAATGAAGATGACTTCTGTCACTTTACTCACTATAGCATATGCACTTATCTTGTCATTTTGCCGACCAAAAAATTGAAAACAAAAGTGCAAACGATTAGATAAACGCACAATGCGTAACATATACAGATGTGTTATTGGATAATATTTTTTGTAAACATTGACAAGATATGTGCATCAATGTCTTGTCACTTTTTAAACAAAGAAAACATTTGTCTAAAAATTGGCAAGATAATGGTGCAAATATCTTGTCAATGTTCACAAAATATTATATAGGAAGTTCCTATAAAATAGGAACTTCCTATTAAGAACACATCTTTTTATGTTACGCACTACAGTTACACATGTGTTTATCTTGTCTGTTTTTTTTTTGTTTTCAATTTTTTGGGCAGCGAAAAGACAAAATGATAATTTATTACGTAACGAATTTAACCTCCATTTGGTATGAATTTAGAATGGCGCCAGCGGCTAAACGTTCTAAGCACTCCAATTCGTTGGAGGCCTTGCGTGGCTTGACAACGGTCGTCGCCGATACTGCCGATTTTTCAACAATGGAAACCTACAAACCAACAGGTAACGACAAATATCTTATCTATATTTATAGCTTTAGCTGTCATTGCTTTAAAAAATATACAGGGGTTTGGTTAAAAGGTCAGCTATTTGGACCGTTAAGAGTTCAAGTCAGTTTTTGCAGCATGTTTTTTTTGGGAAAATTTTTTTAAATCATGTCTTTTAACTTTTGTTTTTTTTTTGGTGAAGACCTCCCCCATAAAGGCACATTTTTCGTATATAAATCATGTCTTTTTGAACTTTTGTACCCAGCCTTATTACCAGGCCCCTGTAGTCAAAAATGTAATCTGGTCTATGAATCTAAAAAAAATTTCCAGACGCAACAACCAATCCCTCATTGGTGCTGGCCGTCATGAAACAAGAAAGCTATCAAACGCATATTGCGGCTGCGGCTGAATACGCCAAGAAATCGACCGCCGACGATAAACTCGAAATGGCCGCCGACCATTTATTTGTGGCGGTTGGACACTCCGTACTCGAAAAAATTCCCGGTCGTGTTTCAGTCGAGTGCGATGCACGATTGAGCTACGACAAGGAGGCAACCCTCAAACGCGCCCGACGAATTATTGCCCTTTTTAAGGAACGAGGTGTTGGTGAGTTCATTTTGTGTAGGTTGTTAACAAAATTTAACATCTAAAATAGAGAAGGAACGAATCTTGATCAAAATTGCCTCTACATGGGAAGGAATTCAAGCAGCACGAGAATTGGAACTCGAAGGAATCCATTGCAACCTCACACTTTTATTTTCGTAAGTATTTTTTATTCGTTAAATTGCAATTTTTCGAGTCAGTTCCAACAGAGCTTACTAAAGTTCCTATATATATGAGTCATATCAGTTTTATAATATGACTCCTTTACTCTTAGGGTGTAATTTGACACCTCAAAGATAGGGTCATCAACGTCCTTAAGCTGTTAATTATTTTAATGTATGTTTTTTTAGTTTTGCTCAAGCTGTTGCTTGTGCCGAAGCTGGAGTTACACTCATTTCCCCATTTGTTGGTCGCATCTTCGATTGGCATGTAAAGAAAGGCAACTTTGAAAAGGACGGCAAAAGTGAAAATGATCCAGGCGTCATTTCCGTACGACAAATATTCAATTATTACAAAAAGTTTGGATACAAAACCCAAGTGATGGGCGCATCCTTTAGAAATACCGGTCAAATTATCGCCCTGGCCGGCTGCGATCTGCTCACAATTGCGCCGAGCTTATTAGAGAAACTCAAAGCAGACGAAGAGAATAATTCACTCAATGCTGCTTTGAATGAGGAAGATGCCAAAAAAGATACTGCCGAACGAGGTACGCATATATCAGAGTGGGAAACGTGGGAAAATTTTGGTGGGACTCTGAGGAATCGTAACGTAAAATTCATTATAGTCCCCCACCCAAATAAGTTACAAAATGACGTAATTACCCAAATAAGTTAACTTAAACGACTACATAAATAAGTTTCATTTTTTTCAGACAGAAGTTGTAACTTATTTGTGTGGGGGACTGTATTTAATTTAGGCCCTAGCACATATACACCACTTGACGGGTTATCTTACCAAACAAGTATACTTTTTGCGTAATGAGCGCATAACGACCTTCAAATAAGGGGAGTTGGGTACTTTATAGACCATTTGGCGCCGCCAAGAATTTGAAATTTACCTCATGTACGGTTTGTATTTCGAGAAACCGGTAATAAAAACCGGTATTTACGTTTCATGGTTTTAGGACCCCCGCTCGCACTAGCCCTCAATCCTTCGGGGTTGGTTATGAGGTCAAGTCAGTTTTTTGACCTTGACCTTATAACCAACCCCTGTACTAAAAGTATTGCCGGTTGGATGAAACAAAACACCCGTCAGTACACGTTTTTTTTTATAAATTGAAACTTAGCGGAAATATCTAAGGTCGTTTTTTACCGGCCAAAAAATTGAAGTGAATGGGTCTCCAATATTAATGAAGATATATCTTCCATATGGGGTTGTGGTTTTAGGCAGACAACTGGAAATTGTTAAGGAAAATTATTCCGCCAGATTTTTTTTATACCGGAACCGGAAGTACCGGTAATTTTCCGTTAAAGTACAAAAAACAGCATTTCTCGAAAAATCCTCGGCAAAAGTTTTTTAAATTTTGGTCATATACTTCAATTTTCGAGGCGGATTTTTTGGTGGGGTCAAAAAATGTCATATGACCCCCCTAAGGGGGTCAAATTACAAGTTGCTCGTATGAGAATGGTAGACCCCTCATTCGATTGCATTTTTCATGGCACCCCATATATTCATATTGGAGACCCATTCAATTCAATTTTGTGGGCCGTTAAAAAATAAATTAAGATTTATTGATAAAAATCAATGTCTTTAGTTGAATTAAACGAAGCTGGATTTCGCTGGTCACATAATACCGATCCGTGTGCAGTTGACTTACTATCCAATGGCATCGTACGGTTCGCAAACGATGCCAAGAAATTAGACGAAATGTTACTTGCCAAACTTAAGTAACTGACGAAAAAAAAAACTGCTGCCATTTTTGTTAGCCAAAAAGTTACAATTGTGCACACAACAGCATTGTGATTTTAGTAGAATTTTTTTGTGGGTCTAGTGATTATTTTTTTAACTCCTCAAATGTCCCACTCAAATCTTGCACGCCATCAATGAACCACCCGGACAACCCAAAGGCGCAGCAGTACATAGAATTCCCGGTACGATAATTTTAATGTTTTTGAGACATTCATTTATTCATCAATACAATTTTATTCTGATATTTCAGCTTACGCCATTTTCAAAAAATCAGTCGCAAAATCTTGAAAATGACGTTTACTTAAGCCAAAATATCAGAATAAAATTGTATTTGTGAATTTTAAAATATGTGGTGAAAAGTCAGGTATAAAACTACATGTAATATCATGTTAAAAATCACATGATAAAAATTCACATGTTAAACATCACGTGAAAAATTGGCATAAAAATCATGTGGTAAAAATCCCGAAAACACGTGATAAATAATAAAATCCACGATCAAAACAATAAGTGGTAAAAAAAAATCTCGTTAAAAATATTTTACCGGAATTCATACATACATGACTAGGTAGACCGCCTGGGACCACGACCACAAAAAATTGTAGCCTGAACACCCGCAAACTTTCAGATCATGTACAAAATATATGATAATAATAATGTAAACAAAAAGTTGGACCGATTCGACCAAACCGGTTCAAGTTAAACCGGTTTTACGTTTTTTTTAGTTTTTCTTAATATTCTCGTAAGTATGAGCGATATGAATTCGATTTTTTTTTGAAATATTGTGTTTTGACACCAACTTCAAAAAAATTTGAACGAAGATGCAATACAAAAAAATTTACCGGTTATTTTCACGAATTTTGACCAAAATAACGGGAAAGTTGCCGGTTTTACCATTTTATGTTTACCAAATAGCCTCAAAACGGTTATAGGCGTTTTTGGCAGGTAGAAAAACCTGGGAAAGTTTTTTGGAAGTAAATGGATATGACCACGTGGTGCACCACNACGAGCTCTACAACTTGGCTTTACCAGTTTTTTTGAATTATTGCGAATAAATGTGAATTTTTTAAGTGCGTGTTTATTTACACGCATTTTCCCCCTACGGGTTCCCAAAAACTCCTTCCCCCTAAGAGTTAAATTGCGATATTTCGAGTCAGTTCCAACAGGGCTTTTTAAGGTTCATATGAGTCATATCAGTTTTATAATATGACTCCTTTACACTTGGGGTGTAATTTGACACCTCAAAGATAGGGTCATCAACGTCCTTAAGCTGTTAATTATTTTAATATGTTTTTTTAGTTTTGCTCAAGCTGTTGCCTGTGCTGAAGCCGGAGTTACTCTTATTTCCCCATTTGTTGGCCGCATCTTCGATTGGCATGTAAAGAAAGGCAACTTTGAAAAAGACGGCAAAAGTGAAAATGACCCAGGCGTCATTTCCGTGCGACAAATCTTCAATTATTACAAAAAGTTTGGATACAAAACACAAGTGATGGGCGCATCATTTAGAAATACCGGTCAAATTATCGCCCTGGCCGGCTGCGATCTGCTCACAATTGCGCCAAGCTTATTAGAGAAACTCAAAGCAGACGAAGAGAATAATTCACTCAATGCTGCTTTGAATGAAGAAGATGCCAAAAAAGATACTGCCGAACGAGGTACGCATATATCAGACTCTGATAATCAGAGTGGGAAACGTGGGAAAATTTTGGTGGGACTCGGAGGAATCGTAACGTAAAATTCAGTATTTGATTTAAACGCCTAGATTAGGCCCTAGCACATATACACCACTTGACGGGTTATCTTACCAAACAACTATACTTTTTGCGTAATGAGCGCATAACGACCTTCAAATAAGGGGAGTTGGGTACTTTAGAGACCATTTGGCGCCACCAAGGACGAATTTGAAATTTACCACATGTACGGTTTGTATTTCGAGAAACCGGTATTTACGTTTCATGGTTTTAGGACCCGCCGTCCGCAAGTGCTAGTTAGCCTTAAGCCTTCGGGGTTGGTTATAAGGTCAAGTCAGTTTTTATGACCTTGACCTTATAACCAACCCCTGTACTAAAAGTATTACCGGTTGGATGAAACACAGTAGACGTTTTTTTCTATAAATTGAAACTTTTAGCGGAAATATCTAAGGTCGTTTTTTATAACAGCCCACAAAATTGAAGTGAATGGGTCTCCAATATGAATGAAGATATGGGGTTGTGGTTTTCGGTAGACAACTGGAAATTGTTAAAGGAAATTATTCCGCCAGAATTTTTTTTTAAACGGAAGTACGGGTAATTTCCGGTTAAACTACAAAAAACAGGATTTCTCGAAAAATCCTCGGTAAAAGTTTTTTTTTAATTTTGGTCATATACTTCAATTTTCGAGGCGGATTTTTGGTGGGGTCAAAAAATGTCATATGACCCCCGAAGGGGGTCAAATTACAAGTTGCTCGTATGAGAATGGTAGGCCCCTCATTCGATTGCATTTTCATGGCACCCCATATCTTCATTCATATTGGAGACCCATTCAATTCAACTTAAAAAAAAACGACCAAAATCATTTTTATATGGAACCAAGATCCGTACAAATTAGTTTAAGAGATGAAGCTTTCATTAATACAAAAATTAAGATTTATTGATAAAAATCAATGTCTTTAGTTGAATTAAACGAAGCTGGATTTCGCTGGTCACATAATACCGATCCGTGTGCAGTTGACTTACTATCCAATGGCATCGTACGGTTCGCAAACGATGCCAAGAAATTAGACGAAATGTTACTTGCCAAACTTAAGTAACTGACGAAAAAAAAAACTGCTGCCATTTTTGTTAGCCAAAAAGTTACAATTGTGCACACAACAGCATTGTGATTTTAGTAGAATTTTTTTGTGGGTCTAGTGATTATTTTTTTTAACTCCTCAAATGTCCCACTCAAATCTTGCACGCCATTAATGAACCACCTGGACAACCCAAAGGCGCAGCAGTACATAGAATTCCCGGTACGATAATTTTAATGTTTTTTTTTTGAATATTTTAAAGATATTGTGACCATGTATCATTCGAGACATTCATTTATTCATAAATACAATTTATTCTGATATTTCGGCTTACGCCATTTTCAAAAAATCAGTCGCAAAATCTTGAAAATTACCTAAGCCAAAATATCAGAATAAAATTGTATATGTGAATTTTAAAATATGTGGTGAAAAGTCAGATATAAAACTACATGTAATATCATGTTAAAAAATCACATGATAAAAATTCACATGTTAAACATCACGTGATGAAAAATTGGCATAAAAAATCCCGAAAACACGTGATAAATAATAAAATCCACGATCAAAACAATAAGTGGTAAAAAAAACATCTCGTTAAAAATATTTTACCGGAATTCATACATACATGACAAACAGTTGCTCATCATTTTCAAATCGCTCACTGATTATAAAGTCTACGAAATAGAACTTTTTTTGATTACTTTTAATGTTTCTTCATTTGTTTTCCCAATTTTCAATTACTCCCGTTGTTTTTGTGTTTTCTTCACAGTGCCCACACAACGATTTAGTGAAGAAAATGCAATATTTTTTTTTACTTCGATAATGTTTCGAATTTTTGATTCTACGCGTTTTCATTTGGCACCGTCTTAATCCGAATATTGTGTTTTATGGAGAAAGGGTAACCCGCCGATAGTTTATATATACAAGTGTTTATATATACAGTTGTCGGCGGGGAACCCTTTCTCCATAAAGCACCATATCTGGATTGAGACGGTGCCGTCCATTTATGTGTTATTTTTTCTCGCGGTGATTACAATTGGTGCCAAAAGTACAAAATAAGCCATTTTTTGTTCTAAACCAAATTTTGGCATTTTCAATCTCATGTCCAAATTCGCACATCTTTTTTTAATTTGTCTAAAAAGTTCATGTGAACCTCGCTCCCTTGTTCCTGATTGGTGTTTAATAAATCGTTTTCGATTTTTAAAATTCAAATTTTTTTAAAGTTATATTTTTTTTTTCTAGAATGATGGAAAGATATCCCGAGTGGTCGGACAAATATTCTGTACAAATATTAGTGGCGATCGGTGGTGGAAGTTGGAAAGATCATTTCAAGCTAGTCGAAGGAAATGACGCACGGGGATTTGTTGCCGAATTAATTTACCCTGAAAATAAACATGTTTATAAGGTGAGAGACCAGAAAATTTAGGGTCCGAGATTTTAGTCGCGATGAAATCATAAGGCCTCTTGCGCCAACGGTCTTGACATAAAGGGCTTTTGTAGCAAAATCGTGTCTTTTGGGGGAAAACCCTATAAAATCACAAAAATTTTTGAAAAAAAAGACTTGATTTTATCGGATTTTTCTCCAGAAAGACCTGATTTTACATGATTTTTTTTTCAAAAAAAAAAACAGATTTTGCCACAAAAATTGCGTATAAACATAAAGTTCCAGGACTTCAATTTGTTTCAGTTTAAGAATTTAACCTTAAAATTTTAAGGTCATATAAGATAAACGTCATATTTTCAGGGTACCGGATCGAGTAAGCGAGAGGCGCTGCATAAAGCCAGTTTTAATCTGATCAAAACCGAGGACATTTCACCCGAAAAAATCAAAGAAAAAGTGCTGGACATTCTCGAATTGGCAAATGGCTTCGGTGCCGCGATCGACGCGAAAGAAATCAAAGAGAAAAAGATCGGAGATAAGTTCGTATCGACCTATTTCGAGAGTGACCCAGCGAAATTCAAACAGGGTAAGGAGGCACCCGACAAGAAATCAGCAAAAAAGAATCTTGTCTATGAGCTCCTCCAGCCCCTATGGGAGAATCTAGGTAGCTTTTTTTAGATTGCTCTAAAATTGATATTATTAGGCATCCTAAGCTATAACTACAGTAGGGGGCATTCCTAATTTTTCCGTCACAATAAAGTGTTAATATGTTTCTTAAAAAACGCCGTCTATGGGTAATCGACCACGGCGCATATGATTTTTCTCCTTAGAAACGCCAAAAACAACCGGTTAGGAGAAAATGACCAAAAACACTAAAATTTGAGTTTTTGGCTCTAGTACATCAGCTCATTGCTCCGCACACGCGATTTTCTGCAGTTGTAATTATTACGGTATGTGAATGTAAAAGTTAAAACGACTTTTAGGGACATTACCGGTTTAAACCGATAAAAATATTAATGTAGTACTATTAACATGTAACCTGACTGGTTTTTACTGTATAAAGCCGTAACACGGTGATACCGACCCCTAACCCGGCTGCTACACTAGTCTACCATGTCTGATCATAGCAGTTCACCTAATAGAACCCATTTTTGAGCAGCCTAAAAAACGCTACCTTAGAGAAGCAAAAACGAAAGAGTTCAATAGGGCCGGCAGTGACTGTACAGCAGCGTCCCATGGCGGCCCAATTTCCGGTCGCCAACGATCGAAACCGCGGACGTCAAAATGACACCAATAGTTCAACAAAAATCCATCACCAACATCATCAGTCGCCACCTGGCTCCGCCTACTCGAGTCAGGGCACACTGAGCCATATGCATAATATTCAAAATATGAAGAATAATATTCAAAATATGAAGAAGAATTATAATAATGCGCCGGGTCGAGTAGTGGTCGACTCGGCATATCAAGCCGACCCCCATAATACAATAAATCGCTTTATGGAAACTATGAAGCCAAATTCGAGCACGGAATCACAAAAACAGGAGCATCGTCGCGGCTCAGCTGGCCCAATCATGGAGGAGTTTCAGGTAGTTTTATTAAGCTGCCCTAAAAACACTATCTCCGAGCATTTCCTCAGTTTTTTCGCGAACAAGCAACTAATGAAATGACATTGCTTATATACAGGGGGCTGGTTATAAGGTTAGCCATTTGGACCGTTATAAGGTCAATTCAGTTTTTTTGCACTGAGGTCGAGTCAGATTTTTTGAGAAGCATGCTTTTTGAAAAAAAAATCTTTAGAATGATGTCTTTTTCTGGATGAAAATTTTTGTAACTTACATAACTGCACCCATTCGCCGTAATCTCGGCACTATCACAATATTTAACCTCTGCAAGATATCAGCGTAATGCTTCAGTATTTAAAAAAACAATGTTAAAATCTACAAGAGAACGGAACGGACGAAAAACCTGTTTTTTTGTGATTTGCTAGGGCATTTAAAAAAACTACCTAAGTCAAATTCATCGCGCTCCTGCCCCAAGTCGGCAAATATATCACTTCCGATTGATCAGTCCGA
>SCLG01000078.1:0-13107 GCA_004367875.1 Oikopleura albicans
AATTACTGCTCTATCTAACATTTTACCCCTATCTATATGACTCAAAACTATATTATTACGTATAGATCAATTTTCATTAAAACGTACACCTGCCATGTTGTTGTTTTTGAGTGATCGATTTTTTAACCAAATTTTTTCTTAAACCTGTCAGCCGTCAAAAAATATTTTTCGCCAAATACCGTCCTGTTAGTAAAAGACAATAAGAACAAATACGTACTCACCGGTATTGAAAGCATTATTTACTATCATTAACTGTCGTACACATTTTTTATTCAACTATAACACAAAAATCTGTGTTACATTATCACATAGGATCATTTTTGCCAACTAGAGCAAATTGTTCCAACATTTTGGCGTTAGAGAGCATTTTCGAGGTGGAAAAGAGCCCTTCACTGAAACTACTATTTTGAAGTTACGTTTTGATTTTTTCGTAAACACATTGTAATGAAAACGTTTTGTTAGAGTTAACTGTAAAAAAAAACATTGATGACTTTTTAACATCGTGGAAGTGAGGGGTTTTTGCGTTAACTCCTGCAGCTTTGTTATAATATTTTTTCTATTCACGTGCTTGCGGTCACGTAACTGGTTAGCTACAATATATTTTTGGTTAATAGACTAGACTATATTCTACTTTGTATCTATATAAACCTGACAATTTGGCCGTAACTAGGAAAGCAGGTCACATCGCGGTAGGGTATCAACTTGTTCTTTCGCGTGTACTACCGCGGCTGACCGAAATTGAATATTTTTTGTCATGGTAATTTTCATAAAATTTGTAATTTTTTTCTATATACTTTTGTTCATTTTAGGCGCTATCGAATTAGTCTTTTCCAAAAATTTATAAAAATTTTCGCGCTCAAGAATTAAAACGGTCAAAAAGCGGCAAAATAGTTGTCGCGTGCTATCCTAAGAGAAAGAAAAAATTTTTTCATTGATAATTCGACGTAAAATTGAAAAGTGGATTGTAGTGGCTTAATCCAGTTTTGGCTCAAGTTCACCCAGTCACGTGATAAATTAGATTTAAGGCTTAAAAAAGGCCTTTCTTTCTTCCACTTAAAAAGTGTCTTATTTTTTTTTTCAAAATTTGTGGTTATGGCTAATTTTTTTTTTCTTATCTTGTAGTACCGGTGTAATTTTAACTAACTTTTTGGGCGTATATAAGAACAATATCTAATTTACCTGTTATGTCATGTTTACTCCGTAAACCAGATCTAATATGCATACACAAATATTTAACATGTAAAAACATCTTCACGTTCAACGCCATCTTTCGCGGTAGAGGGCAGAAGTTTTGACATAAGTACAAATACAATTATCAGTTTGAAGGTGTTATCACTCTTCTCCTTTCACTGTGTGACACATTTTTTTTCACGTACCAAAGCGTTTGTTGTAGCATGGCCACATTCTTGTCCGAAACTGATTTAAATATCTTTGCACAAAATATGTTGAATAACAAACACCCGTTGACCCAAAGTGAGACAATATTTTTTCTACAAAAAGATACGAATAAACAAGGTTACGTTAATAATGTTGGTACTGGACTGTAAGATTGTGTGTTAAGATAATTGAATTTAGACTTACTTTTTAGGGAGTTCTATATAAAAAACTGGAAATTTGTCATGAATTTTCAGAAGTGGTACATACATTTTTTATACTACTCATTTTTAATACTACTAAGTTGATTACCTTGAGTATTGTCAATACGTGCGCACCCTGTGCTGTTATTTTATCACCCATTATAATGCGATATCTTGCCGTGTTTTCTATTCGTTTCGTTATCTTGTAAATTTTTAGGCCACTTTTCCGGGAATATTCATTTTGTATGATAATCACTGCGCTCTTATTTTGAATTTTTCATGCCGGCTCCTTTGTATAGTTTCCAAAATAGTTTTACTTTAAATTTTTGATGAAGAAGTTTATCAAATGTATTTGTATAGTGCACATAGAAACCGTTGGGACTCCCGATTCGGATGGTTGACGTACAGTAGTATATACAATATCACCGTAACCCTACCCCTTTAAGCACATTTTTAATGTTAAAACTGGTTCTGACTGAGATTGATCAGATGAAATTGTGAATTTGAAGATTTTGGCTATAAATATGAAATCCTGAAAAATGTACTTTAAGCGGATAGTCCGTGGATGGAAAAATGACGAGTTTTTGAAAAAATATTAACTGTAACTTTGAATGATTAGTGTTACTTTCAGCGGTCTTACTTTAAGAAGATAGCTTGTGTATAAAATTGATGGCACCGACTAAATTGGTATCATGTATTTTGGTCGAAAGTATAATAGGCTGAAAGGTCAAAATGAATAAAAGAGAATTCGACGCAAATTTGCGTCCAATTCAGAGTTATTCCGTTTCCACTTTCGACCAGCCAAATATTAACGTGTGTATATATGACAATATTTGGTAAAAATTTGCGTCGAATTCGGCTTTATTCCGTTTACACTTTCGACATTTTATGATTTAGACCTCTTATACGTTCGAACAAAACTTCATGATACCAATTTAGTCGGTGCCAAATTGATATATTTTGAACGCGCACAGCCTACTTATAGCGTGTCCATATTCGTGTTTGAAACTGATTTAAATAGTTTTGCACAAAAAAATGTTGTACAACAAACACCACTGACCCAGAGCAAGACAATATTTTTTCTTTAAAAAATAAGTATAAACAAGGTTACATAAATATTGTAAATTAACTATATGAGTATTGGTTGATTATTGACGTTTGAAGAGTTAAATAACTGTCTCGCTCTTGTGGTTTTGCTTTCGGTTAGGTTAACTGAGTTTAACTTAACTTGCTGTTTTACTCACATTAATGTGGTAAATTGGGGATGTGGTCTAAAGCCATTTATTTGGTTACATATTTTTTTACTCGATATATTACTTGTTATGATACCGTAGTCATATTTTTTATTATTTATTTTAGCAAATGGTGCAAAACGATTGTGAAATTTTGAACACAGAAAATAGCCTAGAGGTCTATTTTTCGAAAGATGTGCTTCTTGGATGACCGAAAAAGTTGAGTAGAGGAAATCTGACAGGCTTCATGGGAAAAAATCAGCCGTATAACTGCACAGGGCATCAGATAACTGCCCAGGGCGTTAACGGAATAGGAGAAAATATTAAAAAAAAATTGCCGGATAACTGCACAGAGCGTAGGCGGAAACGCGAAAGAATTTTACAATAAAACCCCTGCCGGATAATACCGAGCAAAACTGCTGGATAACTGTATGCCAGATATATGCTGAAACTACGACTTGCAGCTCGGACATACGGTACAAGATACTGCCACATAAATGTATAAACTAACCTCTAGATTAATTGGATTTTTTGGAATGGCTAATTTGATATTCTGTGCTTTAATTGTTGGGCCCGCTTTCGCCGTGTCGTGATCTGGGATGCCATTTGAATTAAATAAGTAAAATCTGCCAACTTCATCGATATTGACATTGCAAACGTCACTGTACGACGATTTTCGAATTTGATATTGTCCATTTCGACATGTGAAGGCCCGTCGCTCGGAATGTTTTAGACCTGAACAAGAATGTTAAAGAAATGTGTAGCAGATTGAGAGACATTACTGTCAATCAACAAAAAATAAAAATAAATAATTTCAAATCATAACATTTACCCCACTAATAAAAATAAATTAGGTGAAAATGAAGGCGCTACAGTTAATCTTGAATTATTGTTCACATCATTATTGGAAACTGGAGGTTAATTTAGACCACAATTTGCTAAACGTTATAAAAAACCAACATTTTTGAAACGATAACAAAGTACACCGCTTGAGAGTTTATCAGGCCACTTTGCCCGCTCGTGCGCGTATCAGGCCAGTTTTCTCCCAAAAGCTTGTCGCCTATCCCGCCTACGCACTGAGGGTTATCAGGCCACCTGAGGGTTTATTAGGCCACCTGTGCTGTTAATTTATACCCGCGAATGGGTTTATGATAAACCGTTTATCCGACATTTTTCCCGCTTGTCGGGAACCTGCATTTATCGGGCACCGTCTGAAAAACATAAATAGTATCCGGTATCTCCGAGATATGGGCTTAACTTGATCATACACTCTAAAGATGTCTCTTTTAGCCCATTGAATAATGAATCGAAAAAAAATTATTTTCTCCGCGACATGATCTTAAAACCTTTTATAATGTATTTTGACAATTATTAAAAAATGAGAATTTGGAAAGAAATAATAAGACATCCAGGTAAGTATTTTAAACATGATTTCAAACAATGCTCGGTTAAACTGACCAGATTAGTTTGAAATTTTTATGATCAAAGGTACCGAACATAATTAACCGTATAATAACGAAAATTAAGGTAATTTTTATTTTATTTTACGTTTTTTCCATATTTTTCTCACAAAAATGAATAGCTGACATTCAGCTCAACACAGTGATAAATTTTTTTTTTTCAAAGGAAGAATATATGGCTCATTACCATAAAATTGGAGCCATTTTTCATTTGCCATTTGTAAAAAACTGAAGACGGAGATCTATTTTTTAACGAAACGAAATATTTTTGACGAAAAAAGAACGTATGCTGCTGTCACAAAAAGTTTCACAAAAAGTTTCACAAAAAGTTTCACAAAAATTTTCACAAAAAGTTTTAGAAAAAGTTTTAGGAAAAGTTTCAGAAAAAGTTTTAGAAAAAGTTTTAGAAAAAGTTTTAGAAAAGGTTTTAGAAAAAGTTTTAGAAGAAGTTTTAGAAAAAGTTTAAAAAAAAAGTTTTAGAAAAGGTTTTAGAAAAAGTTTTAGAAGAAGTTTTAGAAAAAGTTTAAAAAAAAAGTTTTACAAAAAGATTTCCAAAACGATTTCCAAAACGATTTCCAAAAAGATTTCCAAAATAACTTGGTTCTGAATTTTTTTAAGATTTTAATTTTTAATGTTTTTCCAGGAAAAGTTAGTCTTATATATTATAACTACAGAAGTTAAAACGGATGTTCAAACATATTTTGTCAATTAGGCGACGCAAGAAAGTAATTATAGGCCCTTCTTTAACGTCTACATCTAGGCGTTTCTAATTAGTGATTTACAAAAAAATGATTAATTGCAAGAAAAAAATACATCGGGGTAATCAGCGGTGCCTGCTGCTTTCATTTTTTCAGAAGAAAACTTCGTAAAACGTAAAATAAAAAATATTTTTTCGATATTACGGCTTAATTATGACGATCTTTATCAAATCTCACTATGAGATCATATTTNTCATATTTTTGAAATCGTCGAACAAATCCATGTTTGCACGTACTTGTTCGATCGAACAAGTACGCATAGACCTGGATTTGTTCGACTCTTCTCAAAAAAAGAAAAGATCGAACAAATCCACGGCTCCCTTTGAAACTTGGTGTTGTTGATACCGGCGGCGTGGCTGTAATTAAACATTTAAAACACAAATTATATAAGATTACGTGAAGTTTTGCACATTTGATTTCTCCGAAATAATGGAAAGTGTTTGTTATGTGTAAGGTGGTCAGTCTAACTCGCCACAAAAGATGTTCGCTCGCGACCAATCATAACCCCCATGTGACATGTCAATGAATAGTAACATCCATCACAAAAAGCGGATTGTCCGCGTGTAATAAATTACACAATGATACCAGTCGTCCCTGTTTTAAGTCCTACGAAAGCAAAATTCTCATTATGCCCAAATATTGGACAAGTCAAATTTTCGAAAAAAAACTGTTTTGGCCAAAATGTTCGCCTCGAAAAGTTAGCTTTTAATATTTTTGAAAAATCAAGGCCAAGTTCAACGGGGCACGTGATAAATTAGGATTAAGGCATGGTTTTTGGCCAAACGAAAAACACGATATCTAGGGGTTAAATAGTTTTTTCAACTTTTTATGCGTTTTTTGAGGAAAATAAGAAAATCTCAAATCCGCCGGAAGAATTTTACCGTAGGTCCTTCAGAACTCCTATGGGAGAATCGTATGGAAATCTCCTGATTTTCACTCAATTACGTTAAAATTGTAGTTTGATACTTGGAAACACCAAAAAAAATATACCATCACTCTCCAGAACTCATATACATGTATAGAAAGCGTATGAAATTCTCCATAATTTTTTTCAAATATGCTTAAACTGAGAATTGCTTTTAAACTGGAAAAACGGAATTTGAAGAAGATTTATTTATCAGATTATTTCCAATACTAGTTTTATGCACAATTTTTCAATTTTGTTTTTTAACAAAAGTTTATCAACTTGTGTTAAACATAAATTTATTGACATGTTATTTTAGTTGCCCCTGAAATAAATATATTTATTTCACATTTGATTTGATTTATTTCAAAAGTTCTGAGCTGAAAAGCTCAAAAAAGTATATTTACATTCATGTCAGCACTTACATGTTACAATATTGAATAGTTAATCAATTTGGTGTACCGAAGGATGTTTTTAATTAATTTATCAAGCAAATGAGATTTTGTGGAATCTACCAAGATTCACGTCGCGATTTGAAAGCAGCCAGAATTTGAGTGCTATCACATCAACTAGACGCACATTTTATGGATTTATCGTTAACGGATAAAGAAGTACACTTCAACTAATCGTTTGAATCATCTAAGGTAAAATTAATTAAAATGTGGTACGTTTATGTATCGATGAAAACTCTTGTAAAGAAAATCTATGCATTTATCCCAAATATACCGCTATATGGTCAATATACTACACCGCCTACGGGCTTATCCGACCACTTTAATCTCTCAAAAGTGGCCGGATAAACCCTAAGGGTGTAGGCGGAATAGCTCTAAAATATGCTAAACAAAGTGGCCAGATTAGCGCACGAGCGAGGAATTATGCAATATCAAATTGTTATTATCCAATGAGAGAACGGCCTAGTTAGCGCACGAGCGAGAAATTTCTAAACACTAAAATTGAAAAACACCGAATTTTTATCGGATATTTTCAATTACAAAGTTTCGGCTCAAATAATATGTTTACGGATTTAAAGAGTTTGACAAATGTATTTCTAAACAGTACAATAATCCAATTTTAGACACACTGACTATGTCGAACTTTTAGGTAGAAGAAATTTAATCTCTCGAAACTTTGTCGCCATACGTGGGATAATGTTGTTATATAATTGTTCCGCATTCAGAAAATACTGTTTTCTCACGGTATTGTAAACAGACAAAATGCTGTATTTTAACATTTGCGCAGTATGTAAAAAGTATCGAGTTAAACGCTGAGAAGAATTTTCGTTTATTTCCTGAAAACTTGAATTTTAAGTTTTCTTCAAATTATGTCATAATTCTTGTCATTTTCCATAACTCTGTCTAGGCCGCCGTTTATGAGACAATTTATCAAAAAGTTATGAAAACCCACCAGAGAATATCTAACTCGTCCTCGTTTGCGAAAATATACACTGTTTTAACTAAACGTTATGTTTATATTAACCTGTATTATATAGGCTATATAGGATCTGTAAAATTAAAAAAAAACAATAATTAAATCTCTAACTACTTTTATATTCTTCACGCGATTATTTTAATTTTTTCACCAAAATGCTCTAATTATCACGGAAAACAATTATATGAAGGGTTTTTTTAAATAATAACGCCAGGACTCGATTAATGCTGAAAAAGTTAAGAACGGGGGATTTGCAAGAATTGATTATCTTGAAAATAATCAAATATTTTCGGAACATTTTTTTGGCATTTTCAGTGAAATGAACCTGTACATACTACACAATTACTAAAAAACCTTCAACATAATGCCATTAAAAAAAATGATTTTGACTAAAATTTACTTTCCTAATTGTTGATTTTAATTACATTGTAATGAACAACTGTACTGATCCCTCCTTAAGTCCGAAGTTAGTCTATTGTTTTAACCGGAAACTGTCAGCTTATTAATTTTTCTCCGATATACTCGTGGTGTCTAAATTTTTTCTAGGATATACTGGTGGTGTCTAAAATTGGATTTCTAGGCTTTTTAGAAACATATATGCCAAACTCTGTTTAAGTGCGCCAAATAGTTATTAAAATTATTTCAACATGGTTTTTGTTTATGTTATGTCGACTTTCGAGGCAAACAGAAAATGTCATTGATGACCCAACATATTGATAAACAACACAGATTTTGATATTCTTTAGATGGGGCGCTGTCAACAAACGATTTAAACCGATAACGAATATTATATTATTCGGTTTTTGTGCAAATGTAAAAAAACATTGGGTCGGTTAATTAATCTAATTTCTGAGTACACTGACATTGTAAAACGTGTTGTGATTATAAAATTGTATATTTTCATTAAACTACACGACCTACCTAGTTAACCCGCCCATTCGAATGACACAAAAACAAAATAAAGAAATGCTTGGTCCAGATGAAAATTGGGTTGGAAAATGAATTAAATAGGGACCATTATATGGTCGGTAGGAACAATATTGATTAATGGTATCCATTCAAAAAGTTTCTGACATTAACACCTGCGCTCCCGTTTTTAACGTCCTGTGGCGCGCCATGGCGCTCCCGATAGTGCCATATAGCACTGTTTTTGAAACATATTTATATAATTTTTATTTTTCTATTTATTATTTTATTCCAAAACAATGTCGAAAAGAAAAACATTTTTTGAAAATTCCTATGAAAAAACCATCAGATTAATTTTCAACGGGAAAACATATTTTTAGGGGTTAATCGTTTTTGACATTCATTTACATTTTAGTTTCGAGTACCACCCTTCAATTAATCCGTACTTTTGAAACTTTGCAAAATTTGGAACATTGCAAAATAAAAATTTTTCAAAAAAGAGTTTATATGAACTTAGAAATTGTCAAAAACCATTTTCCTAACAAGTAAAGGGTCAATTAGTTTTTGGAAAATTACCCAAAAAGCCGATTTCTAAATTGAAAGAAAATTATCAAATAATCCGTTCCGTCATTAACTGATACAATCAGTATCCGATATAAAATGGAACCATAATAATAATAATAGTTCCATTTAAATGACGATAATTTAAGAAGAAGAAGCACTATCAGCAATACAAATTACACTTTAGCAGATGTGTTTTACAAATTAATCAGCTAAGTACACAATTCGCTGAAATCTGAATTTTAGAAAAGCCTACTTGTAACGCGACACGTTTAGAATTGGCAAGAATAAAAAGCTGAATAATGTATAAATTAGTTAAGGACCGGCCAGTCATGTTGTTTACAAACTTTACGTTCGGGGGAAAACCGCAGCAGGATCGGTAAAGTCCACCAGTTAAAATTTTTGTTCCAGTCTGAGTGTCACATGAATTCCCGGCGAGAAAACGTAGTTTTTTATACAGGTTTAGCCCCATGAAAATCGGCTGACCCTTTCTAGAATAGAGCAATTTTCTTCTTTTTTTCTTGCAATGGGGTGCTCCTATGGCCATATTGGCCAATATCATTTTAAAATATACCGACACGGTAAACTAGAAACGCGCAGCCGATTTTCATGAGACTAAACCAGTAAGAGTCATATGACTGCATAATCTATCTTAAAAAAAATGGAAAATATGATCGTCAACTCATATGAAATGCTCAGAATTAAAAGTTCAATCTTCCGAATACAAATGAAAAACAGTCAATTTTGAGCTAGGATAATTTACTACAATAATTTAATGAGTATTTTTTTGTAATTTGTTGACAAAATGCTAGTCAAATCATTTAACAAAACCACAGTTACTAAGTGCGGCGTGTTTAAAAGTGAACGATAAGCATATTAATTCAACAATAATCCCCCATCTTAAATGTTAAACCACAAAAATTAGATGTAATGGGTTTGACACTTTTTCAATTGCAGGTTGATAAATACGTGACAAATAAACAAAAATACATTGATGAAGCCATAACTTCAGAACCTAAAGTTGTTCCAAAATTCATTTTCAAACTTGGATAAATCGTTAAAATGAGAGTATATTTATGAAATAATCACGTAAAAGGCTATATTTTTAAAATACCGTCTGAATTTATAGTAAGTTAAAAATAACACATATGAAGGTCGATAAGTAAGACACCCACCTGAGATTTTGACCTGATTTTAGACGATAAGTTTAAGGAGGTAAGCTCACGTAGAGCCTACAATTTTGGTTAATTTTTCAATGCCGAATGCGAAGAAAATGTAATGGGTTTAGAAAACTTCGGCGGAGTCACCTTTTTCGTAAGGTTTTTAAATAAATGCGTATCTAAAACCACTTTTGACGGCGTCGTTAAAGCTATCGAAACATTTGTTTTAGTTAAGAACTGTTTAGTAAGTTAATAATGCTATATACTGTATAAGGCATAAAATTGAAAAACCAATTATTTATTTTGAAAAACCTATTGCACGTCGCGCCTATCCGTCAACCAAAATCTTCCAATTAGCATAATAATTTATTAAATTTTGGCTTCATAAAAACGGACGTTTCTGAACGCTACGAGGAAAACGATCAGAACACTTTATTGCGCATGTTTATTGTCAAAATCCTTTATTGTATAATTATCAGTATGAGTTGATGGATTTAGAAACGCGATACGTATATGATGCAAATACGGTTTTAAGGAACGGTTAATCATGATTATTATTACATAAATTCTGTAGCAAATTGGCTAGATTCAGCAGACTGTGGACTCTCCTGTATAATTTTTAATCTACATTTTGGACATGATGAATAGCGTTCTATAGTATACCAAATGAATGCATCCAGTTTATAAATTTTTGTAGTTTCAAATCTATTGGCACGTTTTCAAATTGAAAAGTTCGCCAACGGTAACATGTAAGGTTCTTGCCAATTAAATTCAAACAAAATACACCGCCTGAGGGTTTATCAGGCCACTTTCACCTTCCAAAACCGGCCTGATAAACCCTCAGACGGCCTGATGAACTCCAAGGGCGTAGGCGGAATAACTGAAAAATGTGCAAAACGAGTGTGCAAAGTGGCCTGATAAAGGGGGCCTGATAAACCCTCAGGCCGCGTAGTTCTATTCATTTGATATAGAATCGATTTCGAGATTTGAAGTTACAGTTTTTTTTCTCATTTTATTAGTTTAACACGGGAACTATGTGTTGCTTACGGGAGCAAGCATAATGTTTATAAACATGCCGTGAAATTTACTTTAGAAGCTTCAATTTAGCATACGTTTCAATCTAATTTTTATAGTTTATTATGGAATAAATTACCGTTGTTTGTTGGCCAACTGTTGTCACCAAAAAACGTAAAACCGAAAAAGTGTTAACATAACGGCAATTTATTAATATAAGTGGTTATATGATGTATAATTATTTGAACTCTTTCACAGTTCTCCCTTTATTTGCAAAAATAATGATTGACCAAGTGGATATTGTGTTTAACCATGGTGCACCAGTGCCTTAAAGAAAAAAACAACACACCCTAAAATAAGCATAAGGCTTACGAAATAGGAAGAGAGGAGACAGACCAATAAGATGCCGCCATTTTAACACGTGACAAACGAATTAGGGTATTTAGTATCAATCTGCAGAGTAAAATAATCCTCATTATTGCTGCAGCAATGCTTATTTGTGAAAATAAAATTTGATCATTAGTCGAAAGAAAAAAAATAGTTAACCTATTTTACAAGTAACAACATAAACGTTCATAAAATCGAATTCATATAGTAATCTTTGGCGATGTGAGTTTTTAGTAAGTTTTATAGTCTGGGATTAATTTGCTTTAAAATCTTCATATCATAAAATTTCCCACCCATCCGCACAATAAAAGTATCCAAACTTGTTTTTTTCTTGTAAAACTAATCTAAATCAATTATTGAATACTTATTATTGTCGTATTGTTTGCAAGTATCTTCGAATAAAGCACAAGTTTGAATCCTTTACGATAAGGACTGAAATGTTTACGAGCAATAAAAATTTATCTTGAAAGCAAATGTTTTTGGGGAATTTGCAAAGAACCCTCAAAATCATATTTTAACACGGAGCNAAATGAACTTGACAATGCTTGATATCAATAACTAACGCCTTAAATAAAAATAAAAACATAAAATATGCGGATGAAATGAGGTATATGGATTTTTGAGTTTAGTTTGTACACAACATGACTGACCGGTCCTTAAATTTTATAAAGTGTTAACATAGTTAGATAACAATCAAAAAGGAAAACCGCAGCAGGATCGGTAAAGTCCACCAGTTAAAAAAATTTTCCCATCTGAGTGTCACATGAATTCCCGACGAGAAAACGTAGTTTTTCATAAGAATCATATGACTGCATAATCTATCTAAAAAAAAACTGGAAAATAACATCGTCAACTCATATGAAATGCTCAGTATTAAAAGTTCAATCTTCCAAATACAAATGAAAAAACAGTCAATTTTGAGCTAGGATAATTTACTACAATAATTTAATGAGTATTTTTTTGTAATTTGTTGACAAAATGCTAGTCAAATCATTTAACAAAACCACAGTTACTAAGTGCGGCGTGTTTAAAAGTGAACGATAAGCATATTAATTCAACAATAATCCCCCATCTTAAATGTTAAACCACAAAAATTAGATGTAATGGGTTTGACACTTTTTCAATTGCAGGTTGATAAATACGTGACAAATAAACAAAAATACATTGATGAAGCCATAACTTCAGAACCTAAAGTTGTTCCAAAATTCATTTTCAAACTTGGATAAATCGTTAAAATGAGAGTATATTTATGAAATAATCACGTAAAAGGCTATATTTTTAAAATACCGTCTGAATTTATAGTAAGTTAAAAATAACACATATGAAGGTCGATAAGTAAGACACCCACCTGAGATTTTGACCTGATTTTAGACGATAAGTTTAAGGAGGTAAGCTCACGTAGAGCCTACAATTTTGGTTAATTTTTCAATGCCGAATGCGAAGAAAATGTAATGGGTTTAGAAAACTTCGGCGGAGTCACCTTTTTCGTAAGGTTTTTAAATAAATGCGTATCTAAAACCACTTTTGACGGCGTCGTTAAAGCTATCGAAACATTTGTTTTAGTTAAGAACTGTTTAGTAAGTTAATAATGCTATATACTGTATAACGCATAAAATTGAAAAACCAATTATTTATTTTGAAAAACCTATTACACGTCGCTCCTATCCGTCAACGAAAATCTTCCAATTAGCATAATAATTTATTAAATTTTGGCTTCATA
>SCLG01000078.1:25748-39142 GCA_004367875.1 Oikopleura albicans
TAAGGTTCTACGGATGACATTGATTAAACAGGTATTCAGTACACCTAATCGCTCAAGTACATTAGTAAATAAATAATGATGAAACAAACATGTACTATCTGATTGAATTTGTGTTCAAAATGGCACGTTTTTTCGGAAAGTAAAACTAGGTACAGAACTGTCACTGTCAGATTAAGTTCACATCATTAATCACGGACAGCGCAGATCAAGGATTTTGAGAAAAATCATAAATCAATTTAATTCATAGCTAGTTGTTTTCCGATTGTCGACGGGGAATGTAGTTTTGTTTGAGTTTAAAACGTTTATTACTGCAATGACATATGGTCGTATTATGATATATCGTCATATACTGACAAAATATACCGGGAACATTTGTGTATATTATTAGGGTTAGAAACGTTGGCTACCGTAGCATTTTTTCAAAACGTCAAACGAAATCACAAACCCAACATATCACTTTTATGTTAGTTATATTTTGACAGAATGTTCGATGCCGATTTTTCCCAAAATAGTTACTGGTGTGGGTCGTCAGTTTGTCACCGAGCTCGACGGGGATCTTACCATAGATAAGACCGAGTACTGTTTCAAACCTACAAGCGAAATTTTCTCGGTGACACTTTTTTTCTCACTCCAGTACTAGGCCCTGATTATCAGGACATACAAATACCTATTTTGGATTTAGCTATGATTTTGTTGATAATTTCAAGGGCCCATAAATGAGCACCATATAAAGCTGTTCGTTAAGGGATACATACAAGTATGGGAGTACAAAAAAACATACTAAAAGATTGAGCTTTATATTTAACCTGGCATGTAACTCTGATGATTAAGGGCTCATTTCTTGGCGGTGATCGGCTATAATCTGCCTCGCTAAAACGAACAAAAGTCATAACTAAGTTAAAGCTGTCAGACAAAATAACCCAACTTCTTTAAGACCATATATGTGCACATCCGAGTAGATTAACGTTGACATAACATTAGAAGACGCAAGTATTACCCTAAACGTATTTTGCATAAGAAACCGATTGAAGATTGCATTTCTCGATTCTTATCACTCTAGGGACACATTTTGTTTTTTAGAATAAATCTCATTGTTTTCTGTCATCGTAGTAATTGGGGGTTACACTGCATAGATAATACAAAAAATTTTCTGAAAACGTGCATTTTGAAAATATGCATTCTGAAATCGTGCACTTTGAAAAATGTTTAAAACCGTTGAATTCAAACACGATTAAGTATGGAACTAGAATGTAACGACAAATAATGTTCAAAGTTACCATAGTATAGGTCCTACATATCGTAGGATCCAAATGCATAGGATGCAGAGTTAACCGGCCATTTTTGGGCCGAGAAAGTTTCAAAAATGAGACCAACACAATTTATCCGGCCGTCTTTCAGGCTAGCCTTTTAAAACAATACTATCTTCGTTACCAAAATGCTAAATAGTTAAAAAATAAATTTATTTCTTTGATGTATTTAACTAAAAAAATTTGACTCAAATTTTTTTTTCCGAACCAAATGATTTTAAAAGGTCATTTTTTGTCTTTTATTGAATAGTGTTGTATGATGTGTTGTTTTACGTAGATAATAAAGAAAAAAAGCCCGTGATTTTCGAAAACGTGCATTAACCTAGCTAGTTTGAGAATATTGGAAGATATTTGAGTTCAAACACTGCGCAGCTTGTTTAGCAAAAAAATAAGTGACTGAGCAAGCATAATCTCAGCTTAACATTTTCACAGGTTCTCCTGAAAGTGTGGAACATTTTTTAGTTTGTTCAGCGTTAATTATGCTTATTTATTGACATACTTATTATATCAGGTTGGAAGCGCCTGGCAGATAATTTCCGCGGAACAAAAAAAAGGAAGAACTTATTACATTTTGTTTCGCGTTGCTACGGTAACGTGCCAAATCAAAATTGGCAGCGCGAGAGAATTAAGGTGTTCCGCGGATAGTTATATTTGTCAAAAAGTGTGTAACATATTTGTGTTCGAAATCCTCTGTCGATGAGTTTTTAAACAGGCACCATAAATGCTGTTCTCGTCGATATCGCAAAAAAAGTTTCTGAAATCAATACCACCAGTGAAAATATACCGGTAAACGAAAAACAAAATATGTATTACACCCCCTGCGCAGTGATGTTACCGAAGTATTTTAAAAAACGGCAACATAACTGCGCAGTGTGTAGGTGACGCTTATTTGAGGACCCGATCATGTTTACGCACTAGAACTTTTCCGATATATGGTAAATAGTACTTACTAAGTACACGATATATTTTGGTGTTTTAAAGAAATTTTTTTAGTTGCGTAAGTTTTTCAAGAAATCTGAAAAACGTTAATAAAATAAATGGAAAAGTGAACCACGGTTATCGTTGGATCGCTCTGAGTGACAAACTTTAGCAATTCGACAGAGCCGAAAACATTTTTTTTTTGTTTGTCAATGATTATACTATACCGACGGTAAAATGAACACAGGATAACGGGGCATTTTCATTTGCGTGCATTAAAAAATAAAGATTCGTATTGAATTATCTAGATTAAGAAATATCGAAAAAAAATGACCAACAATTGCGAACAACTCCCCTGAAAAAATTGTAAACCTTTATATCCCATCACGCGCATACGAAACCGCTGGCTTAGTAGTATGGCCCACATCTTTTACGTGAACTGTTAATACAATGCTATTCCCTTAAGCGGATATCTAAACTAGCGGGTTAGCAAACAATTATGACTCCACATGTTTTAGTGTGCAAAAAAAACACTCAACAAAAAACGTTAACTGTGTAGTAACCTTGAATAGAACCTCTATTATCAGTAAGAGGCCTAGACTCTAGAGTACTAGTATATTATATTTTATACGTTTACTGTATATATTAGTTTAGATTATTTTGAAGTTTTGTTATACATCGTAATGTAAAAAAAAATCGTACAAAGTGTGCTTCACCGTTTTTCGGTGAAGATAGATAACCCAGCTGAATTTATGGAGAGACGTGTATTCATTACTGCAACAGATTGTAGTTTGGAATAGTAATGATTACCGGGGCTTAGGCTCTTCAAGCTAAATAAAAATCAAATAAGGTCAATACAACGATTTGATGCTATTTTTGACGTTTTAAAACAGCCTGTCTTTCACTCAGGATAACGGTAAATTGTTAAGATAACGGAGTAGTGCGTGGTAAAAATAATAATTGTCGTGCAAAAATGTAGTAATATTTATAACTCCATCACATGGGCCTACACAAAATATCGATTATTTTTTTTACGTAATCATTCGTTTTTTCAGCCTCTTGAATCCTTTGCACGTTACTCCTTCCGAACTGCCGATAAAATTAAAAACTATAAGTGGATAATTCTACTGTGTCAGAAAAGAAGCCCTCGACTACGATAAAAGAACCCAACTATAAATTAGGGCAATCGGTTAGGTCACTCGGTCGACAACCTTTTACACAAACAAGCATTTGTTTGTTTGTTTGTTTTTTGATCACATTTTTTTTTGTCCCAATACTGGGCAGCGTAATAATTTTTTGATTGAGTCCCCATGATTTTCAGCTATATCATTTTATGATTTTTTTTTAATTTCGGGCCGTTATTGTTTATTAAATTTGAATTAAAAAAATTAGTAGTAATATTTCTTGGCTAAAAGTTATGATACACAATTTTAACACAAAATTCTGCCAAAAGCTTTTGCTTAAAATTTTTATCTACATACATTTATCTACATGTATTATAATAAATAATTTTTCAAAAAGTTAAAAAATGCCTGAAAGTTATTTCAGAATCAATGTTAAAAGTTTTTTCAAGAGAATTGTCAGATTTCTTTTTTTAGTGTCAAATACTTTTTTTTTGAAAAGTTGTCATATTTTTTTCTCAAAAAAAAACGAAAAAAATATCAAAAAATGTCATTAAGGGTTTCAAAACTTTTAGTCAGAAAAGTTTGTAAAATGTTTATTTCAAAGAGTTTGGTCAACAAAACATTACTAAGCAAATTGCATTATGCGGTATAAAAATATTTCCGTATTTTTGTGTTCTTACTTTTTGCGTGTACACCTCAACTGTTTTGTTTCTGTATCTATGCATCTGGCCTTTTTCCGGNCTCGGTCGACAACCTTTTACACAAACAAGCATTTGTTTGTTTGTTTGTTTTTTGATCACATTTTTTTTGTCCCAATACTGGGCAGCGTAATAATTTTTTGATTGAGTCCCCATGATTTTCAGCTATATCATTTTATGATTTTTTTTAATTTCGGGCCGTTATTGTTTATTAAATTTGAATTAAAAAAATTAGTAGTAATATTTCTTGGCTAAAAGTTATGATACACAATTTTAACACAAAATTCTGCCAAAAGCTTTTGCTTAAAATTTTTATCTACATACATTTATCTACATGTATTATAATAAATAATTTTTCAAAAAGTTAAAAAATGCCTGAAAGTTATTTCAGAATCAATGTTAAAAGTTTTTTCAAGTTTTTTTGAAAAGTTGTCATATTTTTTTCTCAAAAAAAAACGAAAAAAATATCAAAAAATGTCATTAAGGGTTTCAAAACTTTTAGTCAGAAAAGTTTGTAAAATGTTTATTTCAAAGAGTTTGGTCAACAAAACATTACTAAGCAAATTGCATTATGCGGTATAAAAATATTTCCGTATTTTTGTGTTCTTACTTTTTGCGGGTACACCTCAACTGTTTTGTTTCTGTATCTATGCATCTGGCCTTTTTCCGGCGACCGAAGATGCGTAAAATTATTTACATCATTATGTAAAAAGTAGCCGACCTTTAAAATACGTCTTCGATAATGTAGTTTCCGTGGTTTATCTTTATTTTAAATCCAGTATTTATCGCTTATCACCTATTCTTGTTTTGGTTTCTAACAAACTTGAGCAAAAAAACTGCATTTATACGTTTGTTGGCTTTAACTTAGTAATTTTGGTTAAGGTGGTTGAGATGGCTTCCTGCGAAAATTGAATGCCCCTCTCAGTCGTCATCTTTCTTTCGGAAAAGATTACAACCTCGAATTTCCAGGCATTTTAATTCACAACTATTAGAACCTCGACGGCAAATAAGTTTTGTTCGATTCAAGAAAAAAAAGGGGGAAATATCTTACGTAAATTGAACGGCATAAAACTCGATAATCGTCACGAATCTGATTAGAGGTTTTTCAGCAAAACAAAAAGAAAATGGTTGAGTTGGATATCTCGTTGTATATACGAAGTATTTATGGAATTAGAGGTGATCATGATAGCTGGGCGCAAACCATATATGGTTACTTGAAATTAATGCAATGGAACAAACGCCGATTAATCAAATTGGAGACATTTTTTTTTTGATCCAGCCAACCACTGAATTGTATATAAATTTTCCTTGGACATTATTATTTTGTCCTGCTCATCCGGATTTGAGGTAAACAGTAGGCACGAGACATTAAAAGTCATGTCGAAAATGTAATCAAAAATTTTTTTTTTCAAGTTTTCTTTCAATTTCTCATCCAAAAATTTCTAGAAACGCTCGGCCGATTTCCATGAAACTCAACCGGTAATACCTGAAAACGACCCGGGGTTTTTAATTGTAAAATTGTAAGCATCAATTCATACAGAGTTCAACCATTAGACTTCCGAAGCTTTCTCCCAAATTTTTTAGAAATTTTTTTGTCCAAATTAGGTTGCAACAATTTAGAATTATGAGGATTTTGGATTATATTTAATTAAAAAATGTTCGACATACTCGATGCTGCAAATTTTCTCAGTAGATTAATTAGTAGAAAAATGTAATTCATGAAAAAAAAAATAATTCCTCGTCAGATTACATAAACGCAAAACGAAGTAGTCCACAGAAGATTTGTCGAATTAACCGTGTGAAAAATGGCGGAACATTTTCACAACTTTTTTTCTGGTTAATTTGATCTAAAAGTTGTATAGTGAGAAATGCGCTTACTATGTACAAGGGTTTCGCTCTTATGTTTCACAAAACAAATATAGAAAAAAAAATGAAACATTAGAGCGCGGGTGTACAGTACACCGTGTATTCCCTAAATTTGTAGGAAATTTCTATAAATCGAAAATTGGCTTTAGTATAAACTCGAAAACCTTTCCGATAAAATTGAAAGATAACTGTATTAAATACAGTCCCCACTCCCATAAGTGCCGCGCCCATAAGTGCCACGACTCCCATAAGTGCCGCGTTTTTTTCGATTTGAAAAATTACCCCATAAGTGCCATTTTTTTTCAATTTCAAAATTTTTTTTTTGTCTCTATCAAAGATGGGAATATATTGATCTGTTGATGTTATTTAGCTTGAAAACAACAAAGTTCCAGATAATTTGTTTACATTTGTTTTTTTTTCAATTTTTGTTGACAAAAAATTAATGAATCTAGATTTTCTCTAGATGTTTTACAATCTAACAAGTACATCTTATAAAACATTCANAGGCAGAAAAAAACGGCAACATAACTGCGCAGTGTGTAGGCGGGTTTGCAAAAATGTATATGACGAAATTTCGCAATAAAATGACGAAATATTACGAAAATATGACGAAATATTACAAATCGGCAACATAACTGCCGGCAACATAACTGCGCAAGTGGTGTAATTCACCTTTAAAACGCAGACGCCACTGTTCCGGGTCCTATGACCAGGGCCCTGCAGGGTGGGCGCAGTCGAAATGCGAAAGTGGACACTAGTGGAGAAAGGCAAATGTGGAGAAATGCTAAATTGGATAAAGGCTATTTTGACGCAAATTTTCGACAAAAATCATGTATGTCTAGGGGGTGGACGGGGAAAAAATCGAAATGTCCGATTTATCCGGAACCCGGATTATCAAATCCATAACTTGTTTCGTTCAAGTCGACATTTTTCTCCGTCCACCCCCTATCATCGAAGTTTTTTGTGAACAAAGACTAAAGTGGATAAAGGCAAATACGGAAACAGGAGAAATTATGTCAAAGTCACCTTCGACCATTTCGACATGATACCCATTCAGTCTGTGCCTAATAATGATAAATCATGATACCACATCAACAATTTTAGACAACAAAAAANAAAAAATCCAAGTTAGGCTTAGAGCGTTTTCATAAACATCTTATTAGTCAAAATCTTATTTCCCTCGGCTACTAAGTCGGTATTGACATTATACACGCTTCTGTAAAAGACGATTTCGTTACAACCAGTTAGAATGGTGAAAAATGTTGTTTTAGATGGCGAGCTCTAGACCAAATTTATCAATGTTGATTATTAAAATAAAACTAGCACACTAGAACGCCAAACAGTTTTTAATATGCCCGTTTTCGTATTTAGGAATTAATCACGTTCGGTCTTTAAAATAGACTTTATGATGACTTCACACCGTTTGAATTTGTATAAAGTACAAACTGAATAAACTTATGTCACCAAATTAACTCCATTAATCCGATTTTTTATGTAAACCATGAAAATGAAAATGCTGACGAAACGTGAATTGGTTGACGCAATAATATTGTTGGTGTAAAGCTTTATGTTACAAGACGTTACCGTACAGAATTTCGGTGTTCAATTTATGTCACGAAATTAGGACGATATTTATGAGAGAACGTTTCTAAAAAGGAAAAAAAATCTTAAGACTAAATTTTTTGACATGATTTCCTGTCTCCAATTAAAGACATATTTTGCACCATTGTCCTGTAGGCAATTTATTTAATTTTTAAATCAAAACTTGTCCTTTTTTCAAAAAAACAATTTTTTTGGCTGGATAACTGTTGGATTAAGGACGGGTCCATAGGGTTGTTTACTTATACAAACTGAAAACCAGAAAATAACGTCGCACATACCATTCCAAAAAAAAAACTAACAGAAAATTACTTGTCAAACATTTTGTAATTCAAGATAATCCGAATGTGCTGTTATTACGTCGTGTTAGAAACTCGTGGACCCAAAGACAGGTCACACGTTGGAAGTGGAGGGTTAAAATAATGTTTATATAAATGCGATTTTCTTTTTTTTCTGTCTGTTTGTTATATACCTTTTATACAAATTAGTGTCCATTTTATGTGTTGGTTGACTTAAAATGCATCATTTTTTTTTTCACTCAAAATATCTAAAAGGTCAAACACAGTTGCTAAGCAGTAGCCCAAAACATAGCCTTCACCACGAAAAAAAAAACTCGAAAAACATTCGGATTAATTATTTATTCAACATAATTATACAACTAGTAACTATATTAAAGGGACTCCAGATGACCTTTTTTAATTTTCTAAAAAACGTGCATACAGAGAGACATGCACATCTATAGATACTTTTTGTGCTAAAAAATTTATAATATGAGTCTTAACATGATACAGCTTTTTATTTGATTCTGAACATGTATTTTTGGGCACCCCGGTATCTTACAGAAAAAGCCATTTGTGTTTTTTCGCAGAAAACGTATTTCGCCTTATTTTCCCAAAAATACTTCTTCAGAGCTGCTATTTGTGGCTTTTTGCGGAAAATGTATTTAGCAGAAATTCGACTAAAAACTTTTTCTGCGAGATGCTGCGGTGCTGTATTTCTGGTGGGAGAGAAATTTGAGCATTTTTTTACTTTCAATTTTTATAAAAAAAAACTACAGTCCATACAATATACTATAGTGCTCTAAAAATTAATAGAAACGTGCTTGTGAACAGTTTTTGGAAATTAATTTCATCCAAAAGTAATAACACGTTGTGTTGAACACTCAGAGGCCCAAAAAAGATCACACATTTAATGCGGCATGTAAAATAATGTGTTTAAAATTGAAATTGTTTTTTCTTGCCTAGGCAAATTATATGTTCTCAATACAACTGCGTGTTGATTCTATGTTACTACTTATTTTAGTACTTATTTTTAGTAAACGTGTTTTAACGATTACAGGTTTTTTAGCATTTTCGGCAAATAAAACATCGGAATTCAGCACCGATTAGACTGGTAGAAAGTACAACTTGGATAAGACTTGATGTTTCGCTCGGATGGAATTCCGGTTGAATGTTCTTTATATTTTTCATGATATTTTTAGAAGTTTTTTACACCGAATTGGACTGTATTTTTATTGAACCTACAGATAACATATTTAAGCCATAAAAAATTTAAGGAAAAAAACAATGCAGGCAAAAATCCGAAACAAATATTGCATGGCAAACCAAATCGGATACATATTTTCGCCGAAAAGGGGGGGCATCGGACTGAGGGGCAAAACTCAGGTTTTTCATTTTTTTTTTGTTTTTGCCCGCCACTCTGTAGTCCTCCGAAAATGACGATACCGGGAAAGCCATGGTAATTGAATATAAGGAAAACTGAAACTCGCAAATTTCCTTGAAAAGTCATATCTCGAACATTTTTCTAAATAACCCCAGCGTGCGTTAATTCACCGGCGGTAAAAACTCACGGACCCAAAGACAGGTCACACGTTGGAAACTGGTGGTTAAAATAATGTTTATAAAATTGGAATAGTTTCTTTTTTGTATGTGTGTGTTTGGCTTTTTTCACCGTGGTCTATCATTTTACCGCGACACAGCCACACTTATATTTTCGTTTCGTTTTAGACACCATTTAAATTTATTTTGCTTTGGTGATGCATTTCGTTGTTAAAATTTCACTTCCGTTTAGATTGCTGTTTAAAGAATAATAATAGGACTCATTTTTATTTCGGTTTTAATTAGTGGCGGTTTCTGTAATGACGGGTGGTTTTTGTTTGCGTTGTGAACAATAAACTTTGGATCAAAAAATGTAATACATTTAACAAACACAGAATACATAAACAAGCAGTTATACTGTAATAAAGGTAAAAACAGTGTACTCGTGGACTTTCCTTACAAAATCCAGTTCATCAGTTCAATACTGTATTTAAAAATGACACAAAGGTTTGTGAAAAATTTTTTTTTATTTTAATCTGAGCTTTATCCAATTTAAATCCAATTATTTGATCCTTCAAGTCTTACGTTTAACTCCTAGAGGGAAGGAGTTTTTGGGAACCCGTAGGGGGAAATCGTATGTAAATAAACACGCACTTAAAAAATTCACATTAATTCCCAATAATTAAAAAAACTGGTGAACCCAAATTGTAGAGCTCGTCAAACTACGTGGATCGGACTATTCAGAAATTGATTTGGGCCACCAGGGCCCCCTAGAGAGCTGTTTGAAATCTACAAGCTACGCAAAAAATAAGACCGTCAATCGAATTTTCTCGAAAAGTTGAGGGGGTCACCAATACCCGTTTTGCCCTACGGGCCTCCAAATGCCTTAAGTCGACGTAAAAAACAAATTGCGTGTCTATTTACACGCACTTCCCCTGGGAGTTAATTATTATATGTTATACAAATGCGCCGCTATCTTCAAACTTTCCCGCGAAAAAAAAAATCCGTAATATAACGTAGGAAATGGGGACATCTATAAGATAGTAGCGCAGTGCTAAACGTAGAAAAGTTGGGATTCCTGGAAAATTGGCCGAAAAAGAACGAGTAACAACATAACAACGTAGGGAGTGTATTTTACGATTCCCAGTGGAACTTATCAACGTGCAGTGTGGGTAAATTATTATAAATGCGCGTTTTCTAAAGCACGTTAAAAAGTGCATAGTACAACCTATTATGCACACTGTAGGGTGCCAACATAAATTTCACCCATTGCAATTTGTAATGATAAAAAACCCAGACTAGCGGAAGTATAGCAAAACTGTTAATATGATTACATGTTGATGTTTGACTTCCTTTTAGATTGTAGGTCAAATGTATAACATTTGTAACTGGCCTTAATCACGTAGTCGGAAGTTAACAGTTCGTGTCACATTGCGCCGTACTTAAATCAAACGTTTTCATTGACAAATTACGACCATCAATTTCACCTAAGGCTCATAAATCAAAATCGCCAATATAATATTACATATACAATTTGTATATGAATAGAAAACAGACTGGGTAGGGTAACCTGACGCACCCCGATTTATATTAGGGTATTCGTAATTGTCAAATATTACGATTTTTTACCATTTTTAGAAGCTTAGCCCTCAAATCGAAGAAGTGCTTTCGTTTGATACTGCCGGGGTTGTCAAATAATTGCCATTTTTAGTGTCATTAAAAACTAACCCTTATATTATATATATTTGATTTTACCAATTGATAGATTAAATTTGAGTTCACTAACAATTTAGATAAATTATATCGAAAAACACTATTAGTAAGGACTACTACAGTCAGGGGTCTCTCGATGTGCATTTTAAATTTCCGAAAAACGTGCACATCGAGAGGAATATGCACATCGAGAGAGACATGCACATCGAGATAGAGAAAAAGTGCACATCGAGAGAGACATGCACATCGAGAGAGTGCACATCGAGAGACCCCTGACTGTAATTAAAGTGTTTACTAATAGTGTTTATTGGGAGTCTATTAATAAACACTATTACTAAAACTATTGGTAATAGTATATTAATAAAAACTAGTGAAAATCTGTATAGGTAACAATGTTAAAATAAACAATACTATTTTCCTAGAACACAGCGACCCTTATTTGGCGCCATCGACCGTTATTTTGTAAAACCGACCATTATTTGAAGGGCCGGTATTTAGCGACCCTCTTGTACTTGTATTGAGTTTACTTTTATAGGATTTTTTTACAGTTCTCAGTGGGGTGTAATTTCAAAAATAAAACAATAATCTGATTAAAAATGAGTTTAATGTTTATTCTGATTTTATTTCATTTGTAATTTTGTTTTTCGTTGCGGACCCTTTAACGACGAATCGTGATATTATTTAAAATAGCCTTTTCATCTTCGTTAGCTGATTATTCAATGTTTTGACTTTCAAAGTCACATTCCCACAGAAAACGAAAATAAAATGAAAATTTTCTTCAACGTAATTGAATTATTGTCAAGGTAGTTGATATTAACCGCACATTGAAAAGTACAACACCATAAAATTTAAGGCTTATTAAAGATAATGAAATGTACTAAAAGCCTGTCTAATCAATAAAAAAACAAAACTTTGGCAATTTTCATTGTCTTTTTGTATTACGTGGTCGCAGCGGCTCAATTTAATTTTTCCTCTGCCAGATTTGATTAGCATTATATTGTCTGCTCTTTTTTTATAATTTATATCATTACTAAATCCAACATAATCCATCCAAAAAAAAAATCTGAGCCGTGATTGGCCAACATCAGTGACGCGATGGAGACGGGCCAATCAGGAGAGCGCGCTTGCACACTGATCAAGTAAATAAAAAAACCTTATTTTAAATAACGTTAATAACGTTACAAAGGATATTTTTTAGTTACATTATGTAATTCGTAATGATTTTTGATGAAATATCTGGTCTTGTATTTTTTAGAATATTCGACTCAGTTTATGTTTGTTTATTTAAGTGTTATCTAAGTACGTTGGGTGAAATAAATTGTAGATTCAAAACCTTTGTGGCCAAAGTCATAATTTTCAGCTTGTTTTTATCTCAACGTTTTACGATTCTAACAACAAAAATAAGTGGTTGTCATTTTTACACATACAGTTTTTGTATTCAGTTTTTTTGTGGCGTTTCTCTTATTTTTTAACATAATGTTAATTTAATGACTTTATTTTTCAACATTCCAATCAGAAGCTGGAATAATGCGAGGTTTATACTTTCCAAACGAACTGTCGAGAAATTGAATTTAGATAAGTGTTTTTTTATGTTGCTGTTCGAACAATAACGAGCCATTTGCTAACGGTTTTAACATTTCAATTGATAAATTCACAAAAAATGCCTTTTCATCTGTGACCTTATAAAACGTATGGTAAATGTGTTTCACGTTGCACATGTTTCCTGTAAGCTTTTATATCACACTAGGAAAAAATTCAAGTTATTCGTTAATTGCCGAATTTGTCCACTTCTTTATTTTTAACTCGTAGAACGCGTGGATTTTTTTATTTCGGCGCGCAAAAGTACTTCCTAGTTCCAATAGTGTAAACCTTGAAAAACTACTTATTAAATTTATGTATAAGTCAGAACTGGCATTTTTATAAAAATTATTATGAATTACACAGGGTGCGAATGTAGCACAAAATTTCTATAAATGTATGAAATTAATTATTTCTTTAATGTTTGAGGTCCAAATTTTGTATACTCTTAAAACCCGATATTTCAATCCCTTACCATTTTTAGCGAAGAATATATTTCAAACATAGCGGCGCAGTCTGCACCGCGCAGAGTTTATCCTTTATTTTCCCCATTTATCTGTTAATAACTCAAAAGTTTGCTATTAAGGACGGGTCTATATTGTTGTGTACAAAAAACCCGAAATTTCGAAAGTAAGTTTTTATATTATTAATAGTAATTTTACGTTAAAAACGAACCTGCAACAATTCCAAGAAGCGAAAAGAAGCGATGTTTCATCTCTGTCTTATGATTCTCTTAAATCCGATTGCTTTGCCATGTCGCTCGTGACTTTTTTT
>SCLG01000078.1:48947-60208 GCA_004367875.1 Oikopleura albicans
AAAAGTCCAATTCCTCAAACTCGCAAAGCGTTCCGGAATTAGCCTACCTTCTGTACTAAAGTAATTGTTTATTGCGGTGCAGTGGCTGTGGTAGAACTTAAACAACGCACATAAAACGGATTTATTAAAAATGTGTTTTGTTCGTTACGTTCCGCTAGCTTAAACGTTAATCGCTAAAAGACCCCTAGATTGTTCAGTTTATTATGATCATGCCCAATGAGCATCGCCCATACTTGATTAAGGACTGCATCCGGATGTATGTGTCATATGACCATAATCGCCCGCGTACACCATAGCAGAATGACCAAAATCATTTTGTTTACATGCGATAGACGGTCACCGCTGCCCGTACCACCCAAATTAAATTATGTTCTAAGTAACATAGGATCGAAGCGGGCTGCCGATGTCAGTCCCTTTCGTCACAAAATACAAAATAGAGAAATTGAACGTTCTTTCAAATAACCCCCTGCGTTGTTATTTGCCACCCGTTATTTTGAAATTTGCCCGTTCCTTCCGTTATCTTTCAGATTTTTCTTTGCCTTTTTTATCAGAAAAACACCCACGCACTAGACCTAATTTTCAATTTTAATTTTATAATCCCATTTCAGAATTACAAAAAAAAATTATGATTTTCTGCTTCCGTTTGTTGCGTTATCATGCAGACGCCTTATCTTTGCTCCGTTATTTTGCGGATTATTTTCGCGAAAGTTGCAAGATAACAGCACAGGCGGTTTAATATGTTTTTGAGGAAGACAACAAATGCAATCAAAAGCCAGATACAGTCGTGGAAGGGAAAACGTAACAGAAAAAGTCGACATGCAACTAAACTTTAACACGACACTTTCTCCCTTTACGCTTTATTTTTTTGCGTATTAGTGACAGCGTAACAGTTTTTGACAAATAAAAGTGTTACATTCTCGCTTCCACGACTGTACAGTGCAAAACTCGAGGCTGTCTGTTAATTATCGATTTTTTTGACCTGGCAAGCGGGCCATTTCATTGGCTCAACTCCCAGTATGTCACATTACACGACGTGGTAATTGACCAATCACAAACTTTCACACATTTTCAAACTTACTGGAAGACGCGAAGTACGAAAAAACATATCGCTTATAATATACCATGTTATATACAGTATACATGATACAAATTAAATTAGTAAGAGTAAATAATTCAAATTAACCTTTTTGGTTATTTTAGTCATTATTTTTTTTCAATTTTAAACCTTTTATATTTGGGGAATTTTATAAATTGGGGAAAAACATTGTGTATTTGAAGCCCTAAAGAACACTAAATAGTATATAAAAATAAAAAAATAAATCAGTCGAAATATTACTCGGTTCGTCATCTACAAAATTCATATTAGGTGTCATAATATGATTCCTAGTGGTTTAGCCATAATAACTGTTCAAGCGGTGGAAAGTAAAATAGTTGATAATTAAGAAAAAAAANTGACCAGCTTATCTGGATGATAAGGTTGCACAAAAACTGACAGACATTTTTTTTTCTGTCAAAAGGAACTGGACTTAATTTAATGCCATTATAAAAAGATGTCGAATGAGAACATCGAAAAGTATGGTTCATTTAAAAATGCTGTAATCAACCAAACAATTTTAATCTTTCGTAAAAATGACACTCAAATTGGATTTTAAACGGTTACGCATAACTAGGGTGGTCATTTGGAATTAAACTTGAACGAAATAATAGAGTAACGTTACAGACTGAATATAGTGAATATGAAAATATGGTTGTCTGAGTTCGAAACGGTAATTGATTCGGTCGTGTGTTAAGTTAACTGTGAACTGTGAAAGTGCTAAATTGAGACTGTTAACGAAACGAAAAATATAATGCGGTATACACCACCTGCACATTTATCGTGCAGTGTAGGTTTATCGGGTCGGTTTTGGAAAGGGAAACTGGTCCGATAAACGCGCAAGGGTTATACTACAAGGGTATTTTGTGTGTATAATTAACTTACTTGTAGATAATTCAAATTTTTAATCCAAGGGTTTCAAAACAAAGTGCTAGCCCTAGACTGTCTAGGCTAGACATGACGATTCTAAACAATAAGCTCTATTGAACACTTCCTTCTTCAAAAACACCTGACATTTTATAACCGTTTTGATACATGTTTCGTGCATTGACGCAATATACAATTACTATTCAAATTTTAATAATTGAAGTTGACGGTAAGTACTGGTGGTAAATTATAATGACGACAAGAAACTAAATTTGTTAATTCTCTGGGCGGCTGTTTTGGGCATATCTTATTTATTTCACGAATAGAAGGACGTACATAGAAATACAGAGCAGATGCGTTTGGATGAAATTTACAACCATAAAAACTGTAGGAGAATTTATAGTATGAATTACTTTCTGCTATACTTGATGGAATCTCCGACCGGGTCGGACCGACCGTACTACTTGCCTATTCTTAAGGGTAGTACGGTCAATTTGTTTACAGAAAAATGCAAAAAAGAAAGGCTTCCTGGAGACAGGGCATACATTATATCAGTTTGGGACAGGTTACTGCAATATGTAATTTTTGGACACGATTTTTTGAGTAAAAATGATAATACATACTGTTTTTAGCAAATAATGCGGTCTTGGTTTTTCATCAAATTAATTGTGTACTTACTTTGAAGTCTTCTGATGATTATAAAAGTAAAATAAACTGAAACGAAATACGTAAACAAATTTAAGCAAGGACCACTATTGTGAACGATTTCGTATTTCACCCAATATTTTCAAAAATTGAAATGGTCAAAATTTCTAGAATTTTCTGGCGGAAATAAAGTTTTTGCACTTGAATCCATTCATGATACATCTAAGGTTTACTTGAAGTGAATTATACGCATACAACACGCTCAAATAAGAAAATGATGTTCATTTGTAAACAAATTGACCGTAGTACCCTTAAACAATAAGGGTAGGCACAAAAAAAGTAAAAAAAAAACTATAATTAAATATAACTAGAACGAATATAACCGTCAATCACTCAGCGAATCATTAGAACGAGGTAAGTATGAAATAATTATTCTTTATGAATAAAATTGGGACTCGAAGTATACCTAGAATAAATCTCCACACACCTACAGAATATATTGTGAATAAGAACACACACTGGGTTATTAAATTTTGTGTTACTTGTTTTTTGTGGACAATATGCAGCACGCAATCCAAGAATTTTTCAAATTGGTCAAGCGTTTATAATGAAATTATGGACAGTTTTATCTAAAAAGAATGTAACAAATCTAATTACAGTCTTATTATGAAAAATCCAATCCATAAAAGATTGGACGGTTTTGTTCAATTTTTTCGCTGAAATTAAATATCATGCGGTTTTAAAGGCTCGTTTCGGTGTTTGATGATGATTGATCTGGAAAGAACTCAACCACAATATCCACATCATAAAAGGTTCCGACCCGGTTTTTTGTTCTGTGGCTTATTATTTTGTCACATTTGAGAGCGGTCCAAATTTCTATTTGGCGAGGGGAATCTGTATTATTAAAGCTTTACTATATTATATACACCACCTGCGTCATTATCGGGTCAAAATCCGTTATTGGGTCAATTTCGACTCAAATTTTCCAGCCACCTCGCCAGTGCATAGGCCTTTATCGGGTCAAAGTTACGCAACAAAGAAAATTTTCCCTTAAAATGTTGACTCGAGAACGGCGCAGGTAATCAAAGTTATGAAGATAGTATTAGATAGTTTTTTCTTCCATGTCAAAACTTGAACCTTTTTGTGCTTTCCGTAAAGATCTTGTTTTGTTTTCAATCGAATTGGCTACAATTTTTACACTATGAAAATCAACAAAATTTACGAATATTGTTCCCGCCACGATAATTATAATCGCAAGTTTGTGTTCGAAAGTTACAATTTTCGATTTGTTAATGGAACTGTGAAATAACCGCCATTTGCTAGTTTATTTTATGAGCCGCGTTTGTTTGTTGTTGTACGTAATTGTGCAACTAGCATGATTTAACCCAATAATAATTGTAAATATATTATTTTTGATACGAATTTGGACGATCCGCATATTTTAGTAGGGTACAGTGTAGGGTACAGGGTAGTAACAAGTTACAGTCTACGGTAATTCTCGATCTTGCCAATTTTTGCATCTCCCATTATTTAAGCTTAAGTAAGAAAATTAGCAGTAAAGAAAAGTTTATTATTTTCCTGAGTATAGACCTGATAATCTCAGGATTCTAACACTTATTCAAATAAAAACACCCCTCTATATTTATCGTTGATAGGGTTTTGGGAAATCGGGTAGACTCCACACGGCAAACAATTTGAACACGGAAGATAACTGCTGGATATGTGTACGTTTCCATATGTTCATTTTTGAAAACTTTGTACCGCTGTTTCAAAATTAAATTTCAGGAGTTACATAATTTAGAAAATTTTTCTTGTGGAACTTTTATGACAAGCAGATTCAATAAAATCTATATCTTTATTTTTTGATCTGTATCTTAATTTTTGACATAATATCCGCATTGTTAAAGCAAAGGCAAATTCGAATTTTTGAATTTAATTCAAATAATATTCGTAAGGCGGGCATACAATCATTGAGGCTTTATACCTAAATAAGCCTTAAACCTTAATAAGTTATAGTCTATAATCTAAATGGTCTTTAACTTAGACTAAGGTTGCGTTATGAGAACCGACAGGTCTCCCCTAAATATACTAGTAGACGATGAACTTGTGTCAATGAGTTTCCGTGTGGCACGCTACAAATCATGGCCTACGAATCATAGCATACAAAATTACGCTACAATGTCGCTACAAAATTACTCAAAAGCGGAGCCGTCACATATTTGATTCTCAATAGACTCATAGTATAATACTTTTTGAAGTATAATACGTTTTCATTAGATGAAAAAATTCCATCGCGTTTGACGTCAATTTTCATAAATTTTCTTCTTTTTCCATCATTTTCTTCCATCATGTTTGTTGCATTATATACCTGCAGGATGGAAAAAATGAATAGTTTTATCGTTCAATGAATGAAATGAATAGTTATATTGTATACGTTATAGAATATAATTTATAGTATATGTATTGAATAGCTGCTCCAGTTGTTAAATGTCTTCTGCAGCTGACAACATCACATATTCCTAGATTATCTATTTCCGCACTATAGACATTAAGGTAGTCTCTTAAAAATTCTTAATATACCAGATTGTTTTCCTTTATTTTATCTTGTTTTAACCTTTTATTGGAGATAGTATCTTCCGTTATTGTGGTTAATTTTAGCTTCAAGTTTTCCCAAGACAAAGTACCAGTCTGATGTACTCGTTGCTTAATTTTGTTTGAAAAAATGCTAATTTAGCGTCATGATTAAAAACAAATTTTTCACTGCTTCTCAACGACTCATTATGCCTAGTTATTAACCTTGAAATTTAAGGGTGTGAGTGACGATTTGTGTACAAAGAAAAAAACGTTCTAGACTGCCCAATTTCATTTTGTTTATTAGCGCGAATTTTTTTTTCAGTAAAACGAGAAACTAAATGTGAATGCTACATGTTATTCGTTTTTCGCCGTTTATACGTTTTTTTTGATGATTTTTTTTCCTTTTTTTGTTCATTTAGGTTTGTATCAGACTTTGATGCTTTCAATGTTTGATTAGTGATTGTTTCTTTTTGGTCAATATCATTAACCAATAGCTCGGGATGAGAAAGGCATAGTTTATCTAATTTTCGGCGAATTGCATTTCTGCTTCTCTTCAATTTATTTTCTAACACCGTATTTTTCCCTTGTTTGTACATTGGCAATCTTGTGGTATCATCCGGTTTTATCTGATTGCAAATGGCATTTTTGTTACGTTTCGCACGAATTGCGGAAGAGGATATTTGAGTTAATTTTCTTGTATGTCGGTGTTTTTCTTGTGTTTTCATAAAATCGATTGTTGCGCCTGACAAACGCCATCCCAATTTAACCGATAAATTCCCAGCCAAGAACAAAAAATTTTCAAATTGAAGGTTTGAAAGAGACGCTAAAATTACCTACCTTAATCGCGTGAGAAAATTTGCCAGAAACGTAATATAACCATTTTATATGTTATACGTCATAAGCTATAGCCTATAGGCTATAGACTATAAGTTTAATAAACCTTTTCTATAAACTATAGGCTATATGCAAGGGAAACTGAGTCTTAAAGTGAAGTTTTATAAAGTTTGGTTTTTGGGATGTCTGATAAACATAAAACCCCATAAAACCCAATATGGGGGTTTATGCGCCCAAATTTTAAAATTTCATCTTATTACTGAGGTCAAACTGCACGTATTCCTAAATTTTCATCGCTCTAGCTTGTTGGGTTTTCGAGATAGCAAATTAGATGCACCTAGTTATAGCCTATAGACTATAGGCCAGGGCTCGGCATAATTCAAAATAAAAACGAGCTGTGCTGAACTGTCCTCTCGAGCTCAAAATTAAAAACTGGCTGTTGCCGAGCCCTGCTATAGGCTAAAGTCTATAGATTATAACCTATTACTTATAGGCTATAAGTTATAGGGTATAAATATACAATGAAAAAATAAGGTAGTAGTTCTCATTTTCAATTTTCGTTATGTATTTTTCAGTATCACGAATTATCGCTAAATCAAACCCTGATCATTATATAAGACGGTCCCCGCATTATACCGCATCATACTTTTTTGAAAAGTAATAGATGAATTTTTATCCACATAGTTTCTGGCCACGAGTAAAGCATGGAAAGACTCGTTTGCGGAAGTGCTACCAGACAGTTTCAATAATTCTAATCGTTCTTCTGACATAATATAATTGTCAAATAATAGAAGTCTGACCGCTTTCAAGGTGTCTTAGAGTGAATTCATAATCGTAATATTATAAAAAACATCACATAGAATCGGTGCCGGTCCACCATTTCGTTATACGTACCATAACTTTTATTTTTTTGAATAAAACGAACGGATTAAATCTGGACCATTAATTAGACCAGGTACATCAAGAACACTGACTTATTCTCGACACTGCCATTGCAATTCTCCAGAGTGATATGATAAGTACCAGAATCTGACCACATTTTATTTTTCTTATTCTTTTTTGAGCTTTTGATCAGTTTTATAATAGCATTTGACTCAAAAATATAAAGTTATCGTACGACTTATAAATTTTTTTTTATCAAATTATGAACCCCAGTCTTCACCCATTATTTCTGAATTAAAAATTGGTTGATATTGAACATCGGGGGTTTTCAATGCAGAACATTTGTCTACCTGGCAAGCTGTATGTTTTTTTGGCTCAACACATGTCAAATGTTGATAATGCCCTTCCATAGTTTCCCGATAAACCGAAAAATCCCCTGTTTGTTTTTTTGCCCAAGTTCTATCAGCAATTTGAACTGTCTGGACAATTGAAATAATAGAGGAATTATTGACATTTCCTATAGTCTTGCTGTTTAACGGAAATATATCATCCAAAATATTTCGGACTTGGCGAAAAACATTTTTGTTCAAATCAGGGTTCAAAATAAATCGATAAAAAGCCAAACTTCTACAAAATAACCACATTCCAGACGTTTTTTTCAAATAGGTATAGGGACTATACATCTCACATGAATTTCCGGCATTTTTTACCTAATTTATAGATGTTTGAAAATATTTCTAACCCTGGGTCAAATGGGCAAGATCGCGCACTATTATAGGGGTTCTGACGCATCCTTTATCATCTTCTATAAATACGGTCTGAACAGTTCGAAAACTATTTATTATTCATTTTTCCCGTTTGTCCCGTTATCTTTCACATTGTGGTCCATTTTATGGACAATTACGCACTATGCAGTTATCTTTCACTTTTTTTGCAATTTGATTTCAAACTGTTCAGACCCTATCTATAACTGATGAACCAACCAGTGAGCTTGATATACCAAAATTTTCTACATCGGACTCATCAAACGTCATTGTTGATGGAATTTTTCCTAAACTAAGGTCACCGTCTGTGGCCACAATGTCAGGGAAAATACTGTCACACACAAGGTCCTTATACGTCTGTATAAAGATTTTGCTCTCCATTGTTTTCGATGTACCAGAATGAAAAGCCATGTTAGTTTCCTTTGTTTTTCCATTATTCCGGAAAACAACTCTTTGAGCCAAAATTTTCGGTTTTTCTAAATTTTGGCTTATCATGGTCCCTATGGTTGGTATGTTCAAACTGAAAAACCCAAAAATCGCGCGGTGAGACGCGGTGCTATATTTTTTTTCCAATAAGGACGCTTTTTGTAAAAAAATGTCCCCAAAACAGTCGAAAAATGGACACTTAATGACAATTCACCCCAATACGGACGCTATTTTCGAGAATCGAAAACGTCCGTATTGGAAGTAAGGACTGTAGGTCAATTGTTACATGAAAAAATGAAAGTATTTTTCAGATGCTGCACGGAGCTGCAAGAATCCCATTTTGCAAGTTCAAAGTAAAAAAATGACCCATTTTGGCATCAGTTTGAACATACCACCTATCGCTGCCTGAGCATTCATTCTATATGAATTAGGGATTCAAATAAGACAAACAAAATAAATATTCGCGGCCCATTCCTCCAATAAAGACTTTTCAAAAATGTTTTCAAAAATGTTTACAAAAATGTTTTCAAAAATGTTTTCAAAAATGTTTACAAAAATGTTTTCAAAAATGTTTTCAAAAATGTGCTTTGCGATTTGCGGTACAGATGGCATTTGATTGTCCTATTTGAAAACCTAATGTGAATAACTGCCGTCGAAACTAACCGACGTTTTTTTTGCTCCATTTTTAGTGTCATCTTTGGAAATCTTCCGCCATTTTTTCAAATTTTCTTTTTTTAATTCGGCAATGTGTTCTTCAACAGCGTCATACAGTTTGTCAGTGAATACAGTTCTACGAAAGTGAACATTTACGACTGTGAATAAATTTTGAACTCTTGTCCATCGGCACCCGCTAATTACTAGGGACATTACGAAAGCAGCATTGAAAGTATCGTCCACATTTCGCCATTCGTATGAATTGGATTTTTGACAAGAACATTGCAAATTTAACGATACTTGTAAAAATTTTCGGCCCATAGATGGCATTCGAAGTACGGGCTTGCCAAGACATGATGGACAAATACAAAAAAAATGCAAAAGCTTTTAACATTATAGCTTTTAAAAAGCTTTTTATTGTGTAAATTTTCACGAATCGCTCTAAAATTCCCAAACTTGGTTGCAAACGAGGGAATGACATTTCGGGTTTATAGTCCATAATACCAGAAACCTCATATAATGGTAATAACACGGTTTCGGGCAAATTTTCAAGATTTTCTTCCTACGGGTTAAGTGGATAACTTTCAAAAAGTTTTTATTTTAGAGCTTTCAAAAAGCGATATATTTGAAGCTGTCAAAAATCTACATATTTGCTGCTTTTACAAAGCGTTTATTTTAGAGTCTTCAAAAGACTTTTTTGTAGCTTTTAAAAAGCTTTTATTTTAAAGCTTTCAAAAAGCTTGATTTTTTAGCTTTCAAAAAGCTGCAAGTTTTCAAAAAACTTATATTTTAAAGCTTTCAAAAAGCTTGATTTTTAGCTTTCTAAAAGCTTCAAGTTTTCAAAAAACTTATATTTTAAAGCTTTCAAAAAGCTTGATTTGTTAGCTTTCTAAAAGCTTCAAGTTTTCAAAAAACTTAGATTTTAAAGCTTTCAAAAAGCTTGATTTTTAAGCTTTCAAAAAGCTTCAAATTTTCAAAAAACTTATATTTTACAGCTTTCAAAAAGCTATTATAATCACTTTGTAAACAAATCTATGTCGAAGTCCTAAAAGCTTTTGCATCTCTGATATGAATGGTCCGGTTTCAATCAATTCTTTAAGATTTTTGAGACTAACAATAATATGTTCTTCATCCGGCGTAAATTGCGAACAATTAGATGCGGTCCCGGACGTTTTGATATCTTCATTGGACGCTTTGATATCTCTATCACGCGATAAGCGCGATAAACGCAGCGAAACAGATTTTTTCAATTTAGGCATTTTTATATTTAATGTGTATAATTTACCAGGAATCAAATTCCCGCAATGATCTAGAACAGGAATGAGTCATATCCGCTTTGAAACTTAGACCAAAACATTTTATTTCATAAATTCACGTTTTTTTAGAGCGCCATTCTGGCATACCGTATTTTTATTTTTTGAGCAGTTTTGGTGTTATTAATTTTATTTTTTTTGTAATAGTTGCTCTAAAGCAAGGAGGAAAAAATGTTTGACGCCGATTTTTGATATCTGTTTTTTATCATTAAAATTCATGGTCGCCAATCTGGATTTTTTGAGGTTGTTTTTTGATTTTTGCGATTATTTTTTTTATCAGACATTTTTTCAAAAATCGAAGTCAACAGTTTTGTGCTCCTTGTTAAAACAAATCTTTTAAAACGATAAACAACTCAATAGCATCAAAATTGTAAAACAAGATCCAATATCCGATTTGATTTTTAGCAAAGTTCATGGCTGTGTGGGCGGCCTATGGTGAAAGTTTTGCTTCGGTAAAATAAATGAGCTGATGCGCGGGACTTTCGTTAGTATGTTTCAAAAAAGTTCATTGAAATTCACAGTCTAGAACGTCTTTTACGATCACTTTTTTGGCATGACATATTTGTACACAGAGGGTCACTCACCTCCTTAATAAATAATAATCGATATCAAAAAAGACTGAATGTGTACTCCATAAAAATTTCAATAATAAGCTAAAATAGCTGAAGTCGTGACACCAATAGTACTCAGTTGATGATTGGCATTTTGTTCCATATAAACTTGCGTACAAAAGTTTGTCACGATGTACCGTTAGCACGGTGGGAATATAACTTATGTTTGCTGCTTCGCTCTATTCTGCTTCGCTCTATTTTACGCTCCAATAATCACCATCACAAATACGGAATAAACTCACAATCGGATTCATTCGCCTCTTCTTAATGGTGACTGAACTGGGATAAGAACCCACGCCCCCCCCCCCCCAAGAGATTGGAAGGGAATTTGTTCTTGCCGTGAAAAAATGTCGCAATATTATTCTTCCCCAAATACATCCAATATTAAAAATGAGTTTATAGCTCAGATCCAAAAAAAAACAGGTGCAAGTCGGGCGATTCCTTTGAATCGATTTCCCTAAATGAACTGGTGCCCGCTACGCCCATTGTACAAACCCAATTTATCGCTAAAAATAATGAAATTTAAATTAACGATCGAACAACCAGACGAAAGTCAGATTCTACTACATAAAACTTTACTCAAACTAACATGTAAAAA
>SCLG01000078.1:81040-91144 GCA_004367875.1 Oikopleura albicans
AACTGTAATCGCAACACTTTTTGATAGTCTATGAAGGCATGTGGAATTTATGTTGTTTCAGGCTTGATCAGAAAACTCTTCCTCGCTAAAAACAAAATAGTTTAACTTAAATTGTTGAAGATAATTTTTAATAAAACTCGATACATGTACAAAGGTATGCAAGTAAATTTAATTGTAAATTGGTAGGCGCTTACCGTGGTCAAATTTGTTTACCAAGAGGCATTTTAGTCTAACAGTGCACATATGACAATTTACCGAAATATTTTCGAAAATCAAACGTCTCTATTAAGAGTTAAGAGTGAAAACTGTAAATCACTTTACGCGCTGCCAACTGATGAAAATCAAACCTCAAATGGCCCATATGATACAGGACAAATTCTCGAACAAGTAATTTTAGCGTCAAATAACGGTCTCTAATTAACCCTAGTATCAGTGTTGAAAAAGTTGGCCAATCTTGTCGGCGAACCCTGAACCAGTTTTCAGACCACAAAACTTACCCTGAAGGTTCCAGGTCTTCGAGGGTTTCGTCTAGCATGAGTGAAAGATGATCAACCTCGCTTAGGTCCGTATTAATTGACAAGCGTTGGTTTGACGGCGCATCATCTTCCCCATCCGAATTGGAGTCATAATAAACCGATCGAATTGAGCCGCGATTCGTCGAGCTAAACCGATGAAGAATAGCGGCAACTTTACCGGGACGAATGATNCCCATCCGGCATTGAAACTCGACACGGCGGGGGCGGCGAGCCGGCAACTTCTAATCGCGTCACATTTGACGGGCGCGGCAGCGATTGGACGTGGCGTTGTGGCGACTCGGGCATATTACGCGAGTGACTTCGGATATCTAAGTAAGATTGTAAATTATTGTGTACATGTAATTGTGTAATCCATATAATTTTTTAATTACGAAACCGAGAACATTTGTGCATCTCAATATATTTAAAATAGTCTCGGAATAAGTTTTTCGGTATGTGTGAAAAAGATAACACTAATCCTAAAAATTTGTAAAACCGGTAGGGCAAAACTTTTTCGCAAAAAAAAAAATATATTTTTTTCCCAAAATCCTGACAGATTATATTTTTGAGTATAATTAATTGTATACTAAATAATATCTTAGACAAAAACTGTTTTGCTTCTTCTGCATCACTACGATAAAACCCTAATCCGATTGATAAAATGCAATCGCCACGACGTCTCGTAATAAATACAGCCCTTGGCCCGTGACACACAGCTTATTACCGCATGGATAAAACAGTAACAACTTTTTGTTGATTATCCCATATTACTAAATTTACAATTTTGGCAGAAATAAAAGTTAATTTTAAGGCAATACAGTCTAGCACGTTGTTGTGAAAGAAAAATATACAGAACTGCAAATGTACATATTCTCAATAGCAAGGCGCCCTTATAGGTATTTAAAACTATGATCATATTCTTAAATGTTTGTGTTTTTCTAGTTTTGTATTCCCAAATTCTTTGACTTTATATACAGTCAGGGATCTCTCGATGTGCATTTTCAATCTCAGAAAAACGTGCACATCGAGAAAGGCATGCAAATCGAGAGACACCTGACTGTAGTATACAAGCCCTACATAAGTTATATCATTTTAGCCATTAAAACTGATCAGATAACTAATTTTAAGGTAATACAGTTTTGAAAGCTTATGATAAAACCGAAATAATTGGGAAATATAAAATGGAAAAATAGAAAACGAGAAATTAGCGAAAATATGCTATTAGCTTAGTCGGTTCAAGAACGTGGATTAATTAGAATCCTATATTTTTGGACATGAACACTTTTTTTCGCCCGCACGATAAATTTCAGTGTTCGAAAACCGACAANCCCATCCGGCATTGAACCTCGACACGGCGGGGGCGGCGAGCCGGCAACTTCTAATCGCGTCACATTTGACGGGCGCGGCAGCGATTGGACGTGGCGTTGTGGCGACTCGGGCATATTACGCGAGTGGCTTCGGATATCTAAGTAAGATTGTAAATTAATGTGTACATGTACCATGGATTATTTCTATATCTTGCTGAAATCTTGCTCCGTTAAACTCAGCTTAAATTTGGCGCGCTTATTGGACGTTGATTTAAATGGCCGCTTTTGATTGGCTGAATAAACCTACGGTTCTCGCGTGAGAACATTAGCACGATATAGAAATAACCCATGGTAATTGTGTAATATCATTATTAATTAGGAAACCGAGAACATTTGCCCATCTCAATATATTTAAAATAGTTTCGGAATAAGTTTTTCGGTATGTGTGAAAAAAGAAAACACTAATCCTAAAAATGTGTAAAACCGGTAGGGCAAAACTTTTCCGCAAAAAAAAAATATATTTTTTCCCAAAATCCTGACAGATTATATTTTTGAGTATAATTAATTGTATACTTAATAATATCTTAGACAAAAACTGTTTTGCTTCTTCTGCATCACTACGATAAAACCCTAATCCGATTGATAAAAATGCAATCGCCACGACGTCTCGTAATAAATACAGCCCTTGGCCCGTGACACACAGCTTATTACCGCATGGATAAAACAGTAACAACTTTTTGTTGATTATCCCATATTACTAAATTTACAAATTTTGGCAGAAATAAAAGTTAATTTTAAGGCAATACAGTCTAGCACGTTGTTGCGAAAGAAAAATATACAGAACTGCAAATGTGCATATTCTCAATAGCAAGGCGCCCTTAGGTACCCTTAGGTATTTAAAACTATGATCATATTCTTAAATGTTTGTGTGTTTCTAGTTTTGAATTACCAAATTCTTTGACTTTATATACAGTCAGGGATCTCTCGATGGCACCGTCTGAATCGGTCTCTTTTCTTTTGTGGCGAAAGGGTAATCCGCCGAAATTTCTCCATTTCTGGCCAATCACAATGCTTAAAAGGGGAAAATTTCGGCGGATTAACCTTTCGCCACAAAAGAATAGAGACCGATTCAGACGGTGCCCTCTCGATGTGCATTTTCAATCTCAGAAAAACGTGCACATCGAGAAAGGCATGCTGCATGCAAATCGAGAGACACCTGACTGTAGTATACAAGCCCTACATAAGTTATATCATTTTAGCCATTAAAACTCATCAGATAACTATTTTACCTTTAAGGTAATACAGTTTTGAAGCCTTATGATAAAACCGAAATAATTGGGAAAAATAAAATGGAAAAATGGAAAACGAGAAATTAGCGAAAATATGCTATTAGCTTAGTCGGTTCAAGAATGTGGATAATTAGAATCCTATATTTTTTGGACATGAACACTTTTTTTTCGCACGCACGATAAATTTCAGTGTTCGAAAACCGACAAATTTCGTTTAAAATACACAAACAATGTGTTTACCTCGCATGCTGCGTCGTTTCTTGTCACGGTCGAGAATTGGCAAACTTGACATGCGGGAAAGTCGGCGATTTGGGCGGCCGGCCAAATCAGCTAAAAACGAATAAAATAAATTATTTGGAAACAAATACTGAGCGGAGCAGAACTCCTCTTGGTTCTTCTTTTCGCTCTATTTTATCAATTTGTAATTTAGCCTTCAAAATAAATTTATCCATAAACCCACTAGAAATCGTAATAAAGTCTGTTGTGTTCACCTACGAATAAACTGAGCGGTTCCACCGGTAGTAGCGCTTTGCAGAATTTTTGGCAATTTAGCAAGTTTTATTTTAATTTATACGAATGCAGCCTCTATGCTCTTTCTGATCTATGTTATCATTCTCTTGTTTTAAGCGAACATTTTAAATAAATTTTTATTTGTTAAAAGATAATGTACACGTTACATGTATCATGAACCCGACCGTATAATACAACAATTTTTTCGCGTTTTATTTTTAAAATTGGAGCTCATTTTGGTCGCAACTTGTGACAGCCACAAAAAATTCAAATACACAGAAAATGAATGTATTTGAACCAGTATCGAAGATTAAAATTTAAATAAAAAAAAATCGTCCAAAAGCTTAACTTTGTGAAAATATTTTTAATTTTTAACCCAGGGGAGGCCTCTTTTTTGTGCCCCGTCAGGGGTCTCTAGATGTGCACTCTCTAGATGGACAAGTTTCCCCAGATGTGCATGACTATCTAGTTATGAGCGTTTTTCCGAAATCGAAAATTCAGATCTAGAGACCCCTGACAGCCAGGGCCGGAAATCAGAAAATTCAGACTGTATTTTAAGAGAAAAAGCCGCTACATTTTTATTGCGAGCACTAATACTTGTTCTGTATATTCTAAGATTATTCTAAAATGTCACTGACAACATCTTTCCTAATAATATTATTATGATACCGTACGTCACAGCTAGAATCACAATCCTCGTTTAACGTTCGATTGAGATATGCATTATTCTACCTGTCAACTGTAGGGATTCGTGTATTTTTGACGTACTACTGTTAGATATTTTTTTCTTGCTATGCCGCGGAAGAATACCAAGTAAATAATTATGAGAAATCTTGAGCAAAAAACGCTGCCATTAACAACTGAGTGCGTAGGCGTTCTAGGTGGAAAGTTTTCGAATAAGAACTTGCCCTAAAGAATTTTTACTCGTTTAAGTAGGCCTACACCGTGACTGGTTTTGACAGTGAACTTGTCCCGTTATGTACACATCAACTGTATGCGTTTTTCTACTAAAATAACGGTTCACAGAATGCCATTGGGAACTATCGGGACGCGAAGGTCCGCTAACATTTGGGGTACAGCCTGTGCCGCACAGGTGTTAAATATTCGACGCGGCGGTAAATTTAACAGTCCCGCTTCATCAGCTTAAATATTACTTTTAAGACCCTTCAGCCACATTTATGTCCGAAATAATCCAGCATATTAGAAAAATAAGTCCAAAAGTACACGCTTCAAAGAACGATTAGATTTTTAAGTATTTTGGGTCAAGTCCAATAAAAAAATTTGCAATTGACATTAATGTGTTTTTTAATCAATCAATGAGCAATGAAAAATATTAAAAATGAAAATATTTGAAGAATGAAATTAAATTAAACGTGACTGGCGCTTCACCCAGAGGAGGAGCGAATATACCTCAAAAATCCGGAAACACGCGTTTGTGGTCAACCACCAAAGATGCTGGCAAAGATGATTTTTTGGATAAAAAAATATGTATTAGAGTGAACGGGTCTATGAAATGGTATGACTATGCTGGTTCTTATGTACATGGTTATTTTATGAACGAAATAAATCAAAGTCAAAATTATTATTTGAAAAAAGTCAACCACTAGGTTTTGAACTTTCCCAAATGACAACTGTCTTTGATTTATAAACCATATATTTAACCAAGGCACAGCGATTGTTCGAAAAAAAACTTTTTTCGGAGAACGTTTTCAATGAAAAAAAACTGTCATTCGAAAAACGTTTTCTTCGAATGAAAAAAACCCAAAATGGTTAACCAGGCGCTTATTTGAAACTTTTCCCGAAAAACGTATTACCTTTCATGAACCCTAATCGCAACACTTTCACATTCCAAAAACTGATAGCAAATATTTTTTTCCGGTTACGGGCATTTTTGGGCCCGTTTTTTCTCCATTTTGTCAAAAAACTGTTACGATTTGAATATTTTGTTACGATTTTGCTTCTACAAAAGTCATCGTTAAAAATTCTATGAAAAACTTTTTGTTATTATCTTTTTTTTTACAAAAAAAAATTGAGGGTGCCAGGCTGGCAGCAGCGTCGATTTGCCTATTTATACCTTATATAGACTAAAAAAGAGTCGTGTGCATATACACACACATTTCTCCCTGGGAGCTTTCATCCTCAATTTAATTACAGAGACGCCCCGAATTGATAAGCAACGACTAGTACTGTACTACATTATTGATTTTTTTTTATTTAAACGGTACTCCATAAATATAACTAACGGGCGATAGACGAAAGGTTATCCCATTTGATTGGTCAGCATTTGAGACATAACATTTCTGTCTTTTAGTGAGTAAACACCAAAATTATAGAGTTCCGCGTGTTCAATTAACGGCTTTGAATAAAAACAAAGTTAAGATCTCGAAACGAACAGTGATTGTACTTTCATGGTGCCAATTGTCCACTCTAATGTCTGTCGTGCGTTAAATTCAAGGAGGCCAGCGCAAAAATGAACAAAAAAAAACTTTGAAAACTTCTGATGGGAAAGTTCATGATTCAGAGGGTGCTTTTGTCATAGGTGCCTGTTATAGCCCAAAATCTAAACACTTAACTCGCTGCTGGGTAAGCAGTCAGAGAGTGGTACTTGACCAAATCTGTGCCAGATAAAACCACCCTCGTATTNTTTTTTTTCATTTTAAAACGGTACTCCATAAAATCTCACTAGCGGGCGATAGACGAAAAGTTCTGGCATTCGATTGGTAAACATTTGAGACATAACATTTCTATCTTCTAGTGAGTAAACACCAAAATTATACAGTTCCGCGTGTTCAATTAACGGCTTTGAATAAAAACAAAGTTAAGATCTCGAAACGAACAGTGATTGTACTTTCATGGTGCCAATTGTCCACTCTAATGTCTGTCGTGCTTTAAATTCAAGGAGGCTAGCGCAAAAATGAACAAAAAAAAACTTTGAAAACTTCTGATGGGAAAGTTCATGATTCAGAGGGTGCTTTTGTCATAGGTGCCTGTTATAGCCCAAAATCTAAACACTTAACTCGCTGCTGGGTAAGCAGTCAGAGAGTGGTACTTGACCAAATCTGTGCCAGATAAAACCACCCTCGTATTTCAGCATTAAGAAAAATATAAACAAAACATTATTTTTGACGCGTTTTTGGGCGCATGCCAACTTGAGGCTGACGAATTCAGATTTTGAAAGACACCTTTAAGACTAAAAGTTTTAGAATTATAGAAGTTTCAATCTTTTCTTTAGGATTTCTTTTTAAACTTTATAATGCATGACTCATAATAACATTGATTATGGATAATAATATAGAACGCAGAAAACGGTGTCATAATCTGAATAGGCCTGAACTTTTTTTTCGTTGTAAACGAACTTTTATTCGTATATTGCCTACCTAATTAAGGGGCACGATGTTTAATTTCAAGATATCCGGTCTTTATATAGGGACTGTCCTGAATATCAAAAACAAACTGTAATTCTTATAAGTCTCGAAAGACCGAAATTAAAAAAAATATTGGAATCATTAGACAGGACCTCGCTTGCTCAAATAGCTATACTTTTGGTGGTCCATGCGTCAGCCTCTGATGTGGCTAGTCTTGCTCGTCCAAATTTTTGGACAAAACAGTCGATCTACTTGAAACATAACAGATTCGCCGCATATCTCAGCACTGTAAAACTTAAACAAACATAAAAAAACTGGCCTAGAAAAAGAAAAACAAACGTGTTCAATATATGACACATCTCTGGACAGGCGCCAACTTTAACTCGTTCCCTTTTCCTCACACCACAGATAATGTCGGAAATAACTTGATTCAGCTGAGTTTAAAGTTAACAGAATTGCGCATGCTTTTTTCAAATGACATTTCTTATTCCTTCTCAAAGATGTTTAGTGCAGTTGTGGGAAAGTGCACAATCGATTTTTAACGTAAATTATAAATATCTTGTATTCATAAATCGCAAACGAAAATAGCGTCCGAAAAAGGAGCATCGTCACAAAAAGGATCACTTTTCTATTAGAATAGCCCCATTTTGGCCGAAAAATCGTCCCAATAAGAGCAATCGTTCGAAAAAGGAGCGTCCGAAAAAGGAGTGAGGACTGTATGGAGTCCCCAGTGGGACTCCCTACATCGAAGTTAAAAATTATTCCGAATAAACATATGATATGTAAAACTACATTTGAGTTAGTAAGAACACGACAAACATTCTGCATATCCGAATTCAACTCCTTATTTGTTTACAATTCGTGTACGTAATAGTTTAACACACGACACTTATCGTTAAAACCACGAAAAAAGTTTTCTCAGAAGATGTCATATAAAGAACAAAATAAACGAGTGTAATCGCTTGCACCCTGATCAAATAGTGTAAATAAATACGAAATAAACTGGCATAACGCCAAACCGCGTCAAAATACGACGAAATTATGTTAGGATGGCCCATAGATTAAAATTTACCCGAGGTGTTTTTAGATGAAAACTGTTCATTATATCGCTTGGGGCTATATAAAAAATTATCCTAATGCGCCCCAACAGTACCATATCATATTGCCCATATGACACTGCTTGAAACTAAATGATAAAGACGTGTCTAATTATTTCTATAAGTTTATAAAAACAAAATGATGGGATCGCTTTTATATTCATATTGGAATTATTAGACATGGTCAGCTTTGCGTATTATAAGAGGTAATAAAACTAATAAAACCGGTAACCGTATGTCAATTACCGGTTAATCGGATACTAATTTTGACACCACATAAGGGTGAGAGACATATCAAACGAATACAAAAACCAGATCGGAAATAACTCCGAGCTATTAGCGAAATGAATGAAAACAGTGCCATATGGCACCCTCGGGAGCGCTGGATATATGATGAGTGGCAGCCGTCAAAAAATATCTGCAAATCGTAATCGCGTTAACAATAACACAGTTCAGCTTCAACTTTCGCGCCTACGCCAAACTAGTGCAGAGTACTTTTTTGTAATTCATGACAAGTGTCGCGTAAACCACCAAAAAATTAACAATTCTGAGAAGGCTAGAATAATATAAAACGAGGGCGTAATCTCCCGCACCCTGATCAAACAGTGGAAATGAAAACAAAATGCATTGGCCCCATGCCAAGTGTACGATGGCGTCACAAATTTAGCTTGGCGATTTTTTTTTTGTGTGATGAAATCGGTGGTGAAAAGGCCCGGTCTCCCGAAACAGCAAAATTTATGTCAAACAAACAATGCCGACAAAGAAATAGACACCCCCTCCAAAAAATGTCATATTCTGCACCAACAATAAATTGTTGACCTTGGACATTTGTCCGATATACTTTTTCGAACAATATTCAAATTGAAGATTATCTGGATTTTCTAAGCCTAGGTCTGTATTACCTCAGAAAGGATTTACACAGGGTGCGCAGTTAAACGGCCAGCAAAGTGTCCAAAAGGTTACCGGTTAATTGCTCAATGCATAGATGATTTGCCGGAAAAAACAAAAGTGGCGGCTTAAAAGTGCTTAAAAGTTAACGGCAAATTGCGCAATACTGGATGCTTAATTGTGCACCCTTGGTGTAAAGAGCAACCTCTCCTGTTTGTTAAGTAAAAGTTTGGTATAATGAGTCATTAATAATGACTGTTCATGCACAGGCTCGTAGATTTAAACGATGTCATTTTCGTGAAATTTGATTTTTGACGCTAAATTTATTTTTTCCGGAAATAGACGGGTCTCTTATCGCGTCAATTAGAGGATGGAAACTTGTTAGCGAACGTTTCGTTTTTGGGAGGTTTTAAGTCTTACACCCCTTGTGCATTTATCGGGCTATTTTATCGTGGTAAAATTGGCCCAATAATAGTACAAGGGCCTGTAATAGTAATGTCTGACAATGTTTGATACGAAGACAACAAAAGTTCGGCAATATACTTTTTCTTCATATACATATTCGACCTTGGTCAGTTTTTACTAGATACTCACAGAAGAAAGTGTTACAAAATATACCAAAAAACGCGTAGCCTTAGCGCACCGTGTATACCAAAGTAATTTTTACTTACAATTCAAAATTTTCGACTTTGCGTGACTCGGCACCGGCGCCGGATGATTTTCCATCATTAACCGCTTCAACTGATGACACCATAGTTTCTTTTCCTCGAGCGACTCGGCGGTTAAATTGACCTAGAAAGTACCAACTTGACAATCGGAGAAAATAACTAATTTGAAAAAAGTTCGTAAATCACACTAAGCCCGGCGTGTGTATTTAAGTTCACGGCATTATAAAATCAGCCGGCAACAAATATTATGACACGATTTTATGGCCCATTGATCACTAAATGTCCGTACTCGGAATGAGATAAAAGTGATCTTTAACCCGTAATTATCAGTAGTAATTACACTAGCCACGTGTGCCGCGTCGTTAATAACCGGACATGATACGTGATCGACCAAATTAATGTCGGAATGGTTCGCACAATGTCGCTGGATAATTTATGACAAAAAGGTACATTACAAGAGCGACT
>SCLG01000078.1:91351-103676 GCA_004367875.1 Oikopleura albicans
TCGGTTTCGGGCCCTTCGAGTACGATCAGATTATCGGTTGGAATTTTCAGCTTCACCTCTAGCCGATCATGATGCTCCTTGAGGAGCATGAAAAGCTTATGAAATAGAATGATGTGTTTTGTCGTCTTGCCCTGTTGGACCATGCCATCCATAACAAACTCGCCCAGACAGCACAGATCTGGCCCGTCATAATTGAGCAGGAGGGCCTGTACCTTTTGCAGCTGAAGTTGATCTTCGTGGTCGCGTTTAACGTCGTTGACATGATCTGCAACCTCTTTCATCGCGTTATACGCCGTGTCAACACGCGATGACGACACACCACACAGCTTTTTCGATAAATTCTAGTAATAAAAGTGTAAATGTGAGAACAATTTGAGACGTAAAAAATTAAACCTGCGAAAAATATCCACCACTCGCGCAGTGAACGTAGTTTTTAAAAATGACAAGATAACTGCGCAGGACGTAGGCGTAAAATAACGAAATATTACATTTCGGCAAGATAACTGCGCAAGTGGTGTATAAGTTTGATAACTAATTTGTCATGAATTCGAATTAAAAAAGAGTGGCAAGATGCATCTATAAAAATATCTCATCGTAGGTTAGCTTGGAAATATTCATGTTAAAATACATTTTTTATCATGACTGGAATAGGCCTTCTTTGACAAACACAGATAATACAGTCAATCAGATCCGTGTCTGTCAAAAGGTGCCAAATCACGTTATGATAAACAAAAAACTAGTAAAATCAGAATAACGGTCTTTATATGCTTTCAGCTATGATTTTGATAAAAAAAAAACCTACAGAATTTGACGCATTAAACATCCATTATTCCTCAGTCATGAGTCATGGACTGTAGACAAATACAATAAATAACAAAATAAACCCAGAAAAGTTCTATTTTAAACGCGTTTACGGCCACATGAAAAATAATTAAACGTGATAATTTACGAGTCGTTCCTGTGCCTTTTGAGAAACACGAGTTGTATATTCAAATGGCTTGTTACACAATCCTCGAAACAGCCCCGCAAATTGGGGGTAAACCTTTTTGCCAAAAAAAAATTATTATTGTTCAACTCACTAGAGCTCATCTAAAAAAACGACCGTGTCTAGAAAACAACCGGAGGTCTAAAATGCGGACTCTAAACGATAAACCTATTAGATTAACCAATTGGTAACACAATCATTTTCGATCAATTTTAAGTAACCGAAAATTCGTAATGAAAGACTATAGGCCTGGCTTTAGAAACAACAAGAATTATGTATCATTCACACTCTAGCATCGCTTTAGGTTGTCGTCGCATAAAATCACCCTTGCTTCTCAATTTTGGTATTTCATTGATTATATTATATAATTTATATAACATGCACCCTGGGAGTTTCAGACTTATGTGCAAAGCTGAAAATTTTTAATAAGGGATCAGATATGATTTATCCATCATATTAAATGTCCTCTAGCACGTGACATAGACTTCCAAATGGTCTCTTTGTTTCATACAGTAGTACAACTCTTCAGCTTTTATTGGCGTCTACTTGCTTCAAATAGCTCTTTAGGGACCCCTAGAGGGCCTAAACAAACTTTCGATCAGTCAGATCGACGTAGTTTGATGAGCTCTAGAACTTGGCTTTGCCAGTTTTTTGCGATAAATTCGTGAATTCACCATTTCTACGAAATCTACCAATAGATCTCCCTATATTACTAGCCGAGCATCATGGTGTTTTTATATTGCACCACAAATCGGATAAATAGACAACCCCATAGATGAATTTACGGGTCTTGAAATTTTCTGCATCGAATCAAATTCGTTCAATAAGTCGAAAAAATAATCCGGTANAAAATCACCCTTGCTTCTCAATTTTGGTATTTCATTGATTATATTATATAATTTATATAACATGCACCCTGGGAGTTTCAGACTTATGTGCAAAGCTGAAAATTTTTAATAAGGGATCAGATATGATTTATCCATCATATTAAATGTCCTCTAGCACGTGACATAGACTTCCAAATGGTCTCTTTGTTTCATACAGTAGTACAACTCTTCAGCTTTTATTGGCGTCTACTTGCTTCAAATAGCTCTTTAGGGACCCCTAGAGGGCCTAAACAAACTTTCGATCAGTCAGATCGACGTAGTTTGATGAGCTCTAGAACTTGGCTTTGCCAGTTTTTTGCGATAAATTCGTGAATTCACCATTTCTACGAAATCTACCAATAGATCTCCCTATATTACTAGCCGAGCATCATGGTGTTTTTATATTGCACCACAAATCGGATAAATAGACAACCCCATAGATGAATTTACGGGTCTTGAAATTTTCTGCATCGAATCAAATTCGTTCAATAAGTCGAAAAAATAATCCGGTAGTATAAGCATACAATCTGGATTTTGCAAGACCCTTGGCAGTCAACCAAGAGAATTGATCAAATTTTCCTCCGTCAAAATAAAAATAGCATACGATTGTTACACCTTCTGACATGACATGAGTCACCTGCGCCAAAACATGGAAACGTTCAAATTGCGCAATTCTAGATTTGGGCTTTACGGGTTATCAAAACAAATTGTGTTCCGTCAAGTTAGTCAGGTCAAAATGTGTCGAAAAAGTTAGAAACGACATTTTTTTTTGACTATTTATTTTCCTTTAAAATTTTCTATGCAGTAAAATGGCAAAAATAGTATATGGGTTAACGCATTTTTCCCGCTGGCAGCCTAGGACCATAATTTTGAAAAATTAAATTCACTGCTGTCGGCGTTAAAACCTAAAAAAAATCCGGCTGCTTTTACTACAGGTGTTTTCGAAAAAGCAATTTATGGGAGCACATTTGTGTTAACAATTCAAAACACAAAATGACCGTAAAAGCACCAATTTACCGACATATTCTTATCAAATTTCGCGAATACAGTCAGGGGTCCCTGGATTCTGAAAAAGGTCCTTCTTAGAAACGTTCCTGACTGTATTTCACTAAAAAAAATCCAGGAAAAAAAACGAAAAAACCGAAAGGAGAACAAGGACTGTAAACGGTAGTTTTTGTTGAACTAAAAATAAACACCCGCTGTATTAAAACACGTTTTATAATTAGAACAAAATAACGATTATTTGTATCGTGGGAATTTCCAAAAAGGTCCCATTTTTTTTTTGTCTAATGCCATTGAAAGTCAATATCGTATGTTCTCAGCCGGTCGGTATCACGACAAACGATATATCGGCAACAAACGCCTAGACGAGTGAGAACGCGCAATTCAATAAATTCTTCCTCTAAGTCAACATGAAATTGAATAGATCGCTTAAAATCATCCGGTTGTTTGGCAAAAAAATATGATTTTTAAAGTAATAATTCCGATTAATGTGAAAAAAATACTTTTAGCAACGAATGTTTAGTTAGGCGAAACTTTTTTTGTAGATCCATTTTCTGTACGGTCGAATTTTGAAAAATCAAGCTTGGCCCCAATAAAATTGGTACAGTCTATGCGCCCATAACGCGACACTTTCATTGAACCAAAACCTGTCGCTTAAGGGGGTATACGGTATACCGGTATACCGTTGGGCACACACTTTTCATTCGGCCAAAACCTGTCGCATTATGGCCGCGTTGTTGTTGGCGCATGGAATGTACCTTATATTTTGTTTCTCTGAGAATTTTGTCACTATAGATAGCATTGTTGTTTTTTGTAGAGAACGTGTTTCATAAAACAGGTTTTCGGCAAAATTTTCAAAAAATGGAAAATCTTTCCTTAGAAAAACAAGGCGGTTTCCGTGGAATGTTTCAGAAAAAATTCGGTCCGAAAATTCTAAACTAACTACACGTGGTTTTTAATTTTTAAATTTTAAAACTACATATTAAATTAATAAATTTTATTAAAAAGTATTCGGTCGAAAAATAAGATACAAATTACGCACTTATGCACGCCCCATTACAGAGCCCATGTGTAACTGAGAGTTGTCCTAATCGGTAAATCACCACTATCTTGACTTCGACATGTGAGCTTGAGTTTTTGAACGGAATTTTATCGCTGCTGGGTGGTCAGATAACGGACTCGAGAGCGTATAAAATGCCAGATTAAAAAAAAAAAGCTTTTCATTACGAAATTGCCGCATTATTACTACATGTGTCTCTTTATACCATTTTTCTTGACCCAAAATAGCTTATTTTATCTCTTAGGGGGAAAGAGTTTTTGGGAACCCCTAGGGGGAAAATGTGTGAAAATAAACACGCACTTAAAAAAATCACAATAATTTGCAATAATCCAAAAAAAACTGGTAAAGCCAAGTTGTAGAGCTCGGCAAACTACGTCTATATGACTATCAAGAAATTGATATGGGCCACCAGGGCCCCCTAGAGAGCTGTTTGAAATTTACAACCTACGCAAAAAAACACGGTCAATCGAATTTTCTCGAAAAGTTAAGGGGGGGGTCAGCAACACCCGTTTTGCCCAGGGGTCCTCCATATGCCTTAAATCGACGAAAAAAAAACAAGTTGCGTGTCTATATACACGCACTTCCCCTTGGGAGTTAAGGGTGCACAATAACTTGCACGAAACTATACTTTGACTTATTTAAAACAAAAAATGAAAAATCGAAAAAACGTATCTAGTTTATTGCCAGGCACCCTATATTTCTATTTGTTCTCCCGCAATTTCAATTAGTATTTATTTCGATCAAGTGAGTGATTGACCTTGGTATATTACGATTGATACTAAGTCCCGACAATTCTTTTTTTACTAAAACAAAAAAAATAATGGGTTGATATTATGCCAAGAACGGTGTTCAATTGTTTGCTTTCAGACACGGCTAATTGACGCCGAACTGCTAAAACAACCAAAAAAAAAACTTAAAAAAGAGTAAAAAAAATCTTCCGGGACTCAGACAAGAAGAGGTCAATTGGCTGGCGCCATGCCAAAACACCACGCACAAAAAAAAATGAAGCACCCTTTAATTTCTGCATATAAAATTTTTACCATTTTCTTCTTGAATCTATTTATTTAACGGTGAAAAAATCCTGGATCAAAAGCGCTAAAATAAAACTTTAATATTAAAATGATCGTTTGGAAAAGAAAACATTTATATTGGCTTAAAGCAACGAGCGAAGCGCGATTCGTGGTAGGTATTATCTCAATGCAGACAAATTGCTGGCACCAAGCCGAGTGCGAAAAAAAAAACTTAACGTTATATTTTTATCGCTTTTAAGCCTTAAGTAACCCAAATGGATTAAGAAATTTGCTAGAATTTCAATGCTAGTGGGATATTCCATGGGTTTCCGTTTTGGGTTTTGTTACATAAAAATGTTACACTACAAAAAAAATGACTTATTCGGTCCCCACTCAAAAAAAGGATCCCAAAATGAGGGCCTTGAATGTTTTTAAATTGACCCGAATTTTATTAGAACTACTTTTACTCCTATTTAGGACGCTTTTCTAAAACTGCATCGTTTGATTCAGGAAAACTTAAAGTTTTCGTAAATTTCATAATACGTTAAGTTATCCTTTGGGGACGTTTTATTAGTAGCAAGCGGTAGCGTCTCGAAGCCAGATAAAGATTTTCAATTTAACGCATACATTATACACCAGCTAACCATTTGACTAACACCATTTGGCTTAACAGTTTGCATTTGACTTTTTCGGAAAAAAATGTGTTAAGTCAAATGGTTAGGTGGTGTATGTAAAATATTTGTTAAATCCCCTGAATAAGCTTGCAATTGGTTTAGACAATTTAAATTAGACCGACAACCAACACCGTTGATCATAATTTTGCTGAAACCGTTTGTTTCCCAATAAATTACATTTGCAAAAAACCCATTCAATTGTTGTTGGTAAAATTTCAAACAGTTTCGCGAGTCATTTTTTCGAACCAATTTTAAAATACTCAGCGTTTCACATAAATTCAGGACGTTTTGTCTTTCGTATTTTCTGTATGGGGGGATTTCAGTTTTAAAAGGAAAAAAAATACTTTGTAAAATCAATTTGACCCGTAAATCACGAATTACGAAATACAAAAAAAAGTAATAAAAAAAGTTTTGGCGGTAACGTGCATTTTTTACTGTATTTCTACCGCATTTTCGAAAAATGTTCGCTGGCGAATAAGTGTGAGCGCTCTTTCATATTTTTAATTTACGAATTCGTGTTATACGGGTCGAACTGCATCCTACATGTGACTTAATTCATTTTCAAATTAAGTAAAGAAATTAAAATTTCAATGCGGTACCGCTAGACATTTATATTTGAAACTAGAAGTATTAATTTACGAACAAGGGCTTCGTGGACCGCGGCGTGTTATTATTTCAATGCAGACATTGAAGCCTCCTCTTGGCAAACTTCCAGCATCCCTTGTCTGTATGACATGCCAAATCTGGCACAGACAAAGAATAAAAAATATCACCGCCAACACCCTACTCAAATGTTCAACTTGAACATTTAAAGAAAGACTTTTTTCATATTTTTGGGATATTATTTCGGATTTTTTTTGTCTTTTGAATGGAACAGACAATAGACGAGCAAAAAAATACGATGATCCGTGTTGGATGCGTTCCAGTCTTGTACAAACATTTCCGTTTTAAATATTGCTTTTGTTTCATACTAATATTTATATCAGATATCCTAATTAGGTCAGAATGTTTCAAAAAATATTTTCAGATTCTGGGTCTGTTTCCGATTTTGACTTGAAATGACTCGGTACCCTTTTAAAAATCCGACCAGTAGGCAAAAAATCGAACAAATCTACATTTTTAACGCGTTATAAAATGTCTCCCGTTTTATAGAAAGTGATTCAAAAGTAAAAAAAAAATAGGAGAAATATCATAGAAAAATTATAGTGTACATTAAATATCATTTGAAATAATCAGTTGCCCTTATTCAAACGTTCATTTTAATATTTTAAGCCAGCGAAGTGGGCTTAACCAGTAACTGCCTATTTAAATGAAAACGGAAATTATCATCAAGACTAAAAAAAAATTAAGTGACCCTTAAGAACCTAAAGATTAATAATTAATTTAAAGATCGCCGCCGGGTATAAAGTTTCTAGTATGAACTACTGTTCCGAACTGGCACATGGTCATTTAAGGGTTAAAGTTTCATTTCAGCACGCGATTAGAAATTGACTCAAAAAATATTCGGAGCCGAAAAATGCTTCCAAGCCCAAATCCCTGATGATTGAATTGTCACCAAGAAATATAAATATTTATTTCAAAATCTAAGTACTAGTAGGTGACCCGCAGTATTTATACCATATACAGGCATGTATTCGTGTTCATGTTTAGTCTAGATTTTAAACGGAAAGATTTGGATACGGATAGAAAGTGACCAAAAACGTTTTTTTTTTTATTTGGCGCAAACGTTTAAAATTATAATTAAGAATCATTTATAAAAAAAGTACAGTTGTGGAAGACCAGAGTCGCTCCGCGTTTTCATTCTTTTATGATTTTAAAACCTGAAGTGGTATTTTTTTAAAGAGTGATGTTTTTTTATTTTAAATTGTATAATTGCGGCAAAAATACGTTGCCCGTATTATACGGGCCGTATATTGAGAAATTTTAGAGTCGAAATTTGAATTTTGTCTGAAATAAAAAAGATAACCACCGAGATCCGTTGAGTACAAAAATACTTTTCCACGGTCTTTAAGAGCCATGGCCGGCCATGGCCAAGTGTTTAATGTATTCAAACACTCAAGTCAGAAAGCAACCGTAATGAATATAACACTTGGTAGTTGATGAGCAAATTTATTCATTAATGGAACTTGTTAACGTTCTGAATTCGTTGCTCAACAACACGTCGTTAGATTAGTAACCATACATTTATCCAACAGAAGGTTCACGACTTCATATGAAATTTCGGAAAATACTAACCAATTATACACAATCAATTAAATTATATCGTATGATAAATAATTAAAAACAGGACAAAAATAATTGTTTACGGAATTGATATTACTTTCGCAAAAAAAGCTTGTTTTTATACAAGTACTACTTTTTTATTCCGTAAAATATGTATGACAGTCCGTACTCTCAATACGGACGCACTCAATATGGACGAAAAATGTCCCCTGAATGAAAACATGGACACTTTATGACAGTTCACCCAATACGGACGCTATTTTCAAGAATCAAAAACGTCCTAGTTAGAAGTAAGAACTATACTTTGACTATATTTTAAAATTTGTGGAAGACCAAAGTCGCTCATTGTTAACTCACAGGGGGAATGCGTGTAAATAGACACGCAACTGGTTTTTTTCGTCGATTTAAGGCATATGAAGGCCCCGTAGGTCAAAACGGGTATTGGTGACCCCCCTCAACTTTTCGAGAAAATTCGATTGACGGTGTTATTTTTTGCGTAGGTTGAAGATTTCAAACAGCTCTCTAGGGGGCCCTGGTGGCCCAAATCGATTTCTGAATAGTCAGATCGACATAGTTTGACGAGCTCTACAACTTGGCTTTACCAGTTTTTTTGAATTATTGCGAATTATTGTGATTTTTTAAGTGCGTGTTTATTTACACGCATTTCCCCCTACGGGTTCCCAAAAACTCCTTCCCCCTGAGAGTTAATTATCATTATTAATTTAATTTTACTAAAACAAAAGGTACGGCCATAAGATATGAATTTATAGTTTTAAAAATATAACTTTTCTACGTGTTCTTACTCAAAAGAATTGTTCTTGCTATATCAAATAACATTATACTTTTTACTAACAATGGATGACTCTATGTTAATTTTTTCTGTCATGCAACTTAATCAAACCAAACACTATTATTTAATAGAAAGAAAAACGCATTCCACGTACTAGAAAATACTGATCAATTAAAATATTATATGTGTCATATCCATGTCCCAATATATTGCGATAAGAATTCGAAATTTAAAAAAAAATAATTGTATTTGATTTGCTTCTTTAGGTATTCAAGTGTTAATCCGTGTGCGCTAATGATTACCTTGAGTAACTCGGGATACTTGCAAATGCGTTGAAACGGCTTCAACAGATACGTTGAAATTGGTAGTGGATGTCCGAGCAGTTTTTGATGTTTCTAAAACAAAAAAAAATAAAAACAAAACAATTATTGAAAAGTTTTTGTTTTTTGCTGGGAAAAACGCAAATGATTAAATCTTTAAACGATTATTTTTTGCGGAACAAACGTAAAACCGACGCATTCGCGCTCCTCACTTTCATTAAAATAATCGCGAATTAGGTGGATCGTTCCAGGGCGAGTACCCTTTGTTGATAAAAAAAGCCATCGTTGTGGCACCGTCTGAATTGGTATAAAGTACAAACTGGATAAAAACAAATGAAAATTACATCATCTCGTGATTAGACCCTCTAACATGGAAAGAATTCCCAATTGTAAACAATATACAGTATATTATATATAATAAATTGTATGCCGATTCTTTCTTTCCTGCAAAAAATGGCGTTGGAATTTGCTACACCCCGTTTGATATTATACCCCCAAAATTTTTATAACAATAGAATGAAACTTTTCCCAAAAATGCACATTTTGTTAATTGTCTTTAAATGTATGCTCAAGTGGTCACTACTCCGCCGTACCAGGTAAAAGAGATTTTTTTAGTTTTTTTTTTTAACTTTACCGTGAAAAATTCGCGCAGGTCAGGTCGATCCATCATTTCGGTGAGCAAAATGTTGCCGATTGGCATGTTGGTGCAATAGAAGGAATACATTTTGAAGTTTTCTGCCTGAACAATTAGAATAAGCTAGAATTCGTATAAAGTTGACGATGTGTCAAGTGGATGTCGGTAATTTTAAAGTTGAAACATTTTCTTAAACATCAATTCCAGACGATATATGTTTACACTTGAATTCTAAGATGAACAATTGTTGGAAAGGGGCCATTTTTAGATGGCTCGCCAGCTGAGCTCAATTTAAAGGCACTTATTTTCAAGGTCATATCCGACCATCATTGCAATGATCTTAATTGCGTACCTGTTTTCACGCTTGAAATTGACACTTTTTTGAGTCAAATATAAATTATGAACAAAGGCGTGTTAAATTTCCACGTAGACCACTTATTTTTCAAAGTTGTATTCCAAAGAGCTGTCACCGGTATCTACCAACATTACTATAAACGATTACTGCTAAAAAAAATGACATACACCCCTAACTAGTTATCATGATAAAAGTCCATTATCTTAACACTTTTTGAACTGCAACATACCCTGGTTTATTTATTTAACGTTTCAGCAAAAAAGTGGTTAAAAAAATTGCTTAGGTGGTAAAATTCGGAATATTCGTTCCAAGGAACAAAATCCCGGGTCGTTCAAATTTAACCGGTAAAAATCGAAGGTTTTTTTACTTTAACCGAAGATGATTTTACATTAACCGTACCATAACGGGACAATTTATCTATGACGAGTTTAATACATATCTGTAATTGTGAAATTCACACTTTACCTAGTAAAATATTTCTTTTGAAATAGTACGTGTCAAACCACGTACATTTGCTAGCTGGTCAGCAAGAGGCAATTCCTCTGGATCGTGCTCATCACACACCCATAAAAGTATCTCTTATTTTTTACTTCCTAGAGCCACCATTAAATTAAAAATTTATATTTTTGAAAATTAAAAAAAAATGGTAAATCCGAATATTAAAATTTCAAAAGCAATGTTTATTTCGACATTGCTCCTTTTCAGCATCAACGGCAATTTTTCATAATCAAATCATAAACTATATTAAGGCCTAAGCGTTAAGTTTAACTCGCAGGGGGAAAAATACTACTGTATTTCTTAAATAATAATTAATTTATAATTTGGTTAGGATTCAGTTTTTAGACTTTCTAACCTTATCAAGCTTGGTATCTTCAAACCCAAAGTACTCAGACTCCGCAAAAATTGGTCAGTATGGTTTTTAGGCCTGTATAATTTAATGTTTTTTTTTAATCAAATTCATAGCTTCAATATTTTTCGTATGATTTTGAACCATAACTTATGCTTGGAAAACTAAAGCTAACAATGTCAAAGGCTATGCCCATTAGCCTATTACGAAAAGCTGTATATACGAAAAGGCCAATAAACTACAGTCAAAACAAACTTTTATCAATTACGTCTATTCATTCTATGAAAAAAATCTTATTAGTCAAAAAAATAAAGCCTTGAAAATCTTGACAGACTTGAAAAGCTAGTTGGTGTATCGCCGGATTAGGCTCTATAAAAATTATCTCAGAGTAGTAAAGTTTTTGGCGTGAATCAAAGCGTGTGCCAAAATAAGTGGGAGATTTTCTCATGAGCTCTCACACGGTACAATTAGAGACCGTAACTTGTCACAAAATTGATCAAACACTTACGTTTTGTATAAATAAGTCGGCAATGCTGTGAACATTTTGGCCGTTTCGTTGAAGTTCAGAATATAATGCACTAAAATAAATATATTTAAAAATTAATCAGCAGAATAAACTTAGATATGAATAATGGAAAATAGTCAATAAATGAAACACGGGAACCCATTTCTAGGTTTAAGATAAAAAGACACTTTAAATAATTCTTGAAAATCATAATAATTTCAACAAAAACACATAAATTTTCAATTAAAACACAAAAGTTTTAACATGAAATAAACAAAACATTCCAAAAAACTCAAAAGTAAAAATCAAAATAAAATAAAAACAAAAAGATTTCCCAAAAAACTGAAAATCGAAAAAAAAAAGAACAAGTTTGCCAGAAAACATTGTATTCGACCAAAAAAGCCATATTTCATTTTTGTATCTAAAAAATCGCAAAACAGAACAAAATCAAATTCTTAGCCGTATAAAATACATACATGTAGTATTATTTTTGTACTTTCAAATGTTTACTATTTGCCAGATAGAACTAATTTAGATAAGAAAAAAAAACTGTTTTTACAGCAAGTGAATTAATACGGCAAATACACACAATTTAAGGTTTCGCATAAAAAACTGAGTACTTGATAAAACACTTGAAAAAAAGAAATAGGAAATGGACATGTTCAAGTGACGCAATTTTGGAAAGAAGTATTTTTCCTTTATTTAGCGCAATATGGATGTTATCGGTCGGCGAGTGGCAGGAAATCGCCACACCTGGTATCATGCTATACATAATTTTACCAGTAAAAACAAAACTAACAGTTAGAATAGCGTGGGTAAATAAATACTTCAATCAATCTGTCTCCCTAAAACTCAAAATACAAGCCTAATCATACGGTTATAACACTTATTACTAATAAGTTATTAGAATTTTGGGAGTTTATTTGGTTGAAAAAATCGCATCAACAAGAAAATTTTCATTTCGGGAGTTTTTGAGAAAGGGTACAAGGTCCGTAAATTACCCTACTACCCATAAATGTAGTATTTCGTGTATTCTAAAACCGACCGTTATATG
>SCLG01000078.1:103686-175748 GCA_004367875.1 Oikopleura albicans
AAACTCACTATCATTTCAGTCATAACTAGAAAAAAACGATCTTCGCTTACTTTTTAATAGATTTCCAAGTATAACAATAAAGTTATCCCGACCCAAAATAGGAAATATATAGAAAAAACTACTATTGTTACATATTTTCCCGCAATATGTATGTTATCTGTTAGAGTGTGGCAGGAAATTACCACACCTGGCAGAATGCTCAAGACATATTTTTGACATTGTCAAACCACAACTGTTAACACAAAAACATAACCGTAGCAATGTTCACAAATGTCTCTTATATTTATCTTTCTTTCTGTTAAAATATAAGTACAAAAAAAAACTTCCAATGTGGATGGATAAACGTTTTCAATGTTTTTCGGTTTCTAGAGGACTTGTCCTCTCACGTGTTTTTATAGCACACATAAATTTATAGACACCGGTTTTTGGGGATTATGAAATCGGGAAAAAAACTAATAAACAAATAATAGCTGACAACCCTACTATGTAGCTGATAAATCTATAATTTGAATATATTTAAAGTTCACCTACAGATTTAGTAAACGAAGACATGATTTTGTATTTTTTTTTTCATTTCAAAATACATTATTTTCTCTATATGTTCTCTATATGTTTTCTACAGCCCCAGAAATTTCCAGTTTGTTTTGTCGACGGTTAAATTGATTTTTCTGAAACTAACATAGATGCAGTTCGACCCGTAATTAATTTTAATAATCAAGAATTTAAACGAAACAAACTAAGGGTGCACCATTTTACCCTCTTTCTTGGGTTGTTGCTTCAAATTCGTGACCTGTGGCCCATAGACTATGGGGTCGCCCTATTTAATCTACCCCTGCGGAGCCGATGGTAACATTAAAAAGAGTCAAAATTGTGCCGGTTAAAAATTAAAACACAAAAACCGTCAAAATTCTAGTTTTTTACCGGCGGTTTTCACCACGAGCGCCACTAAGCGCCATTTTTTACAAATACCACGGCATCCGCCTAAGTGTAGCGGTTTTATTTTTTGAATAAAATCAGTGGGGGCGACTGGGGGTAATATAGGGCAAGGAAAAAACTAGAATTTTATCGGTTATTGCGGTTTAATGTCTAACCGGTACAATTTGGTGACTTCTAAATACTACCATCAACTCCGCAGTGGTCGATTCCCCCTAAAAATTATCTCGATCGGTAAATTACAGCAACTTNAGGCGGGTGGCATAGACTAGGGGTTTAATCATACCATAAAGAACGCCTAGAATTCAGGTGACACGCTGAGTATAACCGATAAAAAAATTAAAGTCCAAACAAAAGAAGTTTAGAAATATATGTCAAAGTCAAACTGCTAAGCGTCTGGGCCAGAACAGAAAGTCTCGTTATCTGGTTCCGACAGCAATACCAGTCGACGTCTCATTGGTTTCAATATCTTTTGCCTTCACAGGAAATCAAAACTAGATAAGATATAACACCGCGGTCCTATCAACGGTAAACCGCGGTACCACCCGCAGTATTGAAACCACCTCACCCATGAAGCTAAAGCTGATCTGATTTAGCCGGTTCGAGAGAAAAAAAAATTGAAAAAAAAAGTTTTAAACTTTTTTTCATTGTTAAACTTCTCACGACGATCTTCTGGACCAAAGTCAATATTTTTTGTTCATGATTTTTCGGACAAAAGAAACGAAAAAAAGAGAAGAAACGTTCGAACTGGCGGAAGCTTGAGGACACTTTTTTTTTCCAGAATGACCAAATGAAGCACTTGGCAAGGAGCCGACGTCTTGGAAACTATTCTCTGCCGAATTGACCGATTTAGCGCTTTATTGTCGAATTATCAAATAGGATTAGCGAAATTTTGATTTAGTTTGTTATGACTCAGACTTACACAAAATATTTAAACGGGGTGTTTCGAAAAGGGACGTTTATGCTTGCGAAGTTTACGGCGAAATATCGCCAAATTGAAAATTCAATAATTTTTTTCATGTAAATAATCAACTAATCCCGGTAAATATCAACTAATCCCGAAAGCTTAGGGCGTCTCGTTAACGCATAGTTAGTTAGGATAGCAATAACAGTGTTGTGAATTGATAGGATAGCAATAACCGACTAATATTGCGTTTTAATGCCTTGAATGGTATAAACGTTTTTCCCGGTCTTCCGTTTGACAATTGCGGTTAACCATTTGGTTACCTAGAAAGTAAAAAAAACAATCGAAAACAAGCGTGTTTTTTTTTGTTCAAGGTCATCAGTTTTTTTAGAAACGGGGTGTCTTAAATCCAGATAAAAAAAAAAGTTGGTCTCCATTGACCCATGTAACATGGACCATGTTGTTATATAAACAAAACGGCACAAATGAATTGTGATAAACCCAAAACAGCAAATGTGTATAAACGTCTTGGATTTCACTTTAATCCTCCAGCGCCCACTTATTCAAGAGCCCCATTCCGAAGATTTTTTTTCCTTATTTAAAAGTTGCATTTTATGTAAAATAACGTGGCAAGAATTAATCTAACAGATTTTGGCACCTCGCCGAATATTCACCATATAACTTAGCACTTGACTGGTGTCACATAAATGTAATTTTAAATATAAAAACTAATATTGCGTATTGGCCAAAAAAGATGATTACATAAATGTTCATAATAAACCAGGTTTCCCGAAATTGACCTAAAAATAATCAATAATTATTTTCTGTAAAAAATTATGGTTAAGTAAATTGATTTTTTGTTTTGGTGACTTCATCCAAAAATCACAGTTAATCACAGTTTCTATATGATCCATATGATATGGCAATCGGTTATCTATTAAGCTGGTTTATTATGAAATTCATAATATGTATTATACTGTATAATTTATACATAAGGCCCAAAAACCTTAACGCGACACTTTCTGGGACTGAAGTGTCGCCTTCAGTCTCGAGTAGCGTATTTATGACACGTTCTGTTAAGTTGCCGGAATTACACAGAACTTAAAGTATATGTTCTCGATATTTTTACTGGCGTTTTCATCAGCTACGTATTTAGGTCACCCAAGCTTGGTGACCTAACTTGACAATACACATCATAAACTAATTAATTGTGGTTTCTTTACGAAAGATTGATTTTGAAACGAAAATGATGATGGGGTTTTTTTATACAAAATCAGGCACTATGTATTTTTGGATTATTTAGTTTAATGTCTAGTTGCTTATAAAACCACACTCCAAGATGAAAAAAAAATATTAAATTCAGAAGTAATTGATACAGACCGCCTACTAACGCCTAGTTCCATGCCACTAACTATAGCGTGGTTGAATACTTTTTACGAGTCATCCATATTCTCAATGAACGGCATGGAATTGAGATTTCTAGTCGGAATATACAATAGTACATTTACCTACACAATCTTTAAGCGTGGTCTGAAGACCCAAATTTTATCCGGATGTACCCTAATACTCATTCGAACTATCTAGAACTATCTAGAACTATCTAGAACTATCTATCATTCGAACTATCTAGAACAACATCTTAAAAGTAAATAAAAGAGCCCCCTCCCTACAAATAATATTTCACGATTTCGAGCCGATCAGCCAAAAACTCTGCACCTTACCCGGTCAATAAACGGATTACTTCAAAAGCATATAATGACCAATTTTGTGTGTGTGTTTTAACATAAATGGCGCCGTGAACATTTCCCTGTCTTCCGTCGGCGCTTCCGGAACGCGTTTGGGGAGGATTCGTGCCAAACGCGATAAAAAAAATAATGTAAAAAAATTATACACGTTCCGCGCGCCGCGATTTTGTTGTTTTTTTCACCGCTCTTTTTTGTACGTATTTATGACGGAAGTCACAAATTTAAGTTAAATAACTTCTTTTTTTGTCGCCGCCGATTTGATTCGAAATACCAAACTCAGATTTCTGACGACTGGGAAGGTCATTTTAACACCGAAATCGAGTGCCAACTTTTTGAACTCTATTTGACCAACAACAAAATGCCGGACAATAATAATAATAATTATAAGGCCAGCTAGACACGAGATGATTAGCCTTTTAGGGGCCGGATATGACAAAGTCATATTTTTTAATTGCACTTAACATATGTTTAACCAGTCATTAAGATTAGTACTGTTAAACTTGATAATTAAGACGAAATTCCGATGACAATTGCATTTACTCAAAAATAACAAGATTTTTCAGTTAGAGTTTGTTACTATACAACGGGTGCGCCGTTATTTTTCAAAACAAAATTCTCGAACAAACGAACCATAATGGTTCGAGCGGGAAAAATTGAAACATAATGGCGCAGTGCGTAGGCGGACTTGTGTGAAATTCATTCAAGTAACACATAACGTTTTTGTTTTGTTTTTGTGCCGACTATCGGTTTTAAGGCAGCCAAGAAAAAGGTTTTAAAGCGTCGAGAAAAACATTATTATAATTTAGTAATCGTATTTTAACTTTAGTTTTTATATTAAATGTTTTTTTGTAATTTACGTTATATAAGAGTTTTATTAATAGCGACAAAAGGCTTATATTTAACGAGAATGGTTATCTTAAAAATGTGATTGGTTAGCAAACGCGTTTAAACGGGTTGATATTTTTTTAAACAAATTTAATATCGCTGCGTCTTTCCAGACGTCACACCAAATCAAATTTTGAAACAAGTTTTTGCGGGTTTGAGGCGAAGATTTCAGAACAGATAATCAAATTTGTCACTTCTACTTCGCCCCCTTAATGTTATCATCAAGGGTTTGACCTTTTGGATTTTTCCTAATGTTGTTGTTTCTATAAATGAAAAAAAATATATGAGGATTGAGAGGTGAAAATACTAAATTTATGCAAACATGCTTTCGACCTTATCGATCCTTTTTGCTTTCTTTCGAAAAATTTAAAAGCTAAAAGGCAAGATTCCGACAGGCAGCAGGTGATATTTTTTCGTTCCAAGCACCTGGAAATTATGAAACGGCTTTCTTCAAGTACCATAAAATGTCATTTGAAAGCGACGTTTTTTATACACATATTTGAATAAAGTGTTTATGCTATAATTATTCAAAATAGTATAAGCTTGGATGAGGTTGAAATGTGGAAAACAACTCTGGCAATAGGCCAAGGGTACGTCAGAGGGTTAATTTAGACATTTGTGTGGTACCGATCATACTGGACGAGACATTCAGCTATCATTGATCTTGAATTACTTTAATTTAACTCCCAACATCATTGTCCTGGTCATTTTCTATATAAATGCTGTGAAACTGCCGATAGCTCGAAATTTTCCAGACCTCATATTTGCAAGATACGGTATCTTAGAAGATACCGCAAGAAATATAAATTTTCATATTTCGTGAAGAAAACGCAAAAAATTAACTCAAAGAAAAACCGTTTCGTCAGATATCAAATTTTCGGTTTTTTGGCAAAGTTATTCCATCCGCGTTATCGCGGTATTTATTCCTTTTCCTAGAGTAACACGTTTTTGACAAGCAAATTGGCCTCTATCCATACAAAATGAATATCTCTATGTAAAATATTACGTGCCAACCTGACAATATCAAGAAAATGTTAACGAACAATCATTTTGTCAATTATATCACCTTAAAAATGATTGAATGGATTAATTCAATGTGTGTTTTTTTCGAAAAATCTCATGATCCAATTTTCATCATTTCAGGTGAACCATGAAATTCTAGAAGTAAATTGTTTCTAAACTTGATAAAAAGATACAATGATAGTCCAAAATTGTACAAACCATGTTTCAAAATCCTAGATATGAAAATTACTGTTCTACGATATCGAGTTATTGTTATTGAACTTTTCGGCAGATGGGTAAACTCGCGGTAGTTCTGATTTACATTCGCGGTCTCGCCAGCCGCGAATGAAAAAATATTTTTTGGTGAAAATCGCGGTACGAGCCCGAGGTGTTTTTTTCTAAATCGCGTTAGAACTACCGCTAGTTTGCCCCGACCACTTTCGAGAATTCGTATTTTTATAAATTTCGAGAAAATCCGCTATAAACTGCGATTGAAATAAGCGTATGACGTAATAACTTTTAACCAAAGAACCAAAATTACAAATGATTCAATCAACAGAGTTGAAAATAAAAAAAATATTACGTAAGAAGTTATGTCATTCAAGACGGCTAAAGCTTTATTAACCATAGCAATTAATTCAGTGCGGTTTTGTGGTTGAAGTATTTTTTTTTTTCAGGTGAACCTAAGAGTTCTAGAAAAGTTAAGCCGTTATTTTTTGGAAGAAATCGTAGAAAAAAATGTATGAATTAATTGAATCAATTGGTCATTAATAATGGTGGGAATTTTACAATGCGTTTCCAAAATATACATACTAATGCGGTTAAACACCGGGATTTAAAAATCAAATCATACACTAGTAAAAAAAAAGTTTGTTGACTAGCAAAAATTAGATAACTCAAGGAGAACATTGTTTATTTGGGATGAATTTTGTTGGTAAAGTTATGCTGCCCTCGGTTTATTGAAAATTTGTATATGCTACAGTCTCTGCGTCAATTTTGAACAATTTTTTGACCAAAAGAATTTGGCCCGTTCCAGAAACTTTTTGTGTAATTTCGACGCAATATTTAGAATACAAATACAGTCCTTACTCATTTATCGGACGTTTTCAGTTCTCGAAAATAGCGTCCGAAAAAGGAGCAATCGTCCGATAAATGAGTAAGTACTGTAGATCTGATCCCGTTACGACCTTACGTTAACGCAATGTGATCTTAAATTAAGTGTTATATTGCACTTATAATATAATTTCTTCATTATAAGAAAGACCCATTTGGCAAAGGTAAAAATGTATTTTTAAACATGTTTTACATTCTTTCCTTATTTCTTAATGCAATGATTATGCAACATAAAACTTATTGAATCAATATTTTGTTCTTATTGTACTCTAGAATGTGGTACACAAGAGGTAACCTTGTCAACCACTTGGTTCCAAGGACGCCTTCCATGTCATCGTCGAATTTTGAATTTGAAAACTATTTCATGTTTTTTTTTTCACATTTTTTGGTTCTTTTGGAAAATAATTTTTTCTAAAGAAGTACTTGATCAGTTCAAGGCAGAATCGCGTAAAACAACGTTTTATTTAGATTCTACTTGATCGAAGAATGGATACAAAGCGGCATGTTTTTTAAAAACCTTAAATAATACAGCCATATATTCCTGAGATTACCATATGGAAAAATACGCGGATATTTTACGGGGAGTGGTTATAAGGTTGTTAGGATAATAATACCGGGAGTCTAAACTAGATTTGTTCAATAGTATCAAGTATTTGTCCCGTCGACACATTTTAACTCGTTAGAGTAAGTGGATAGTCTACGTTATACACGCCTAACATATGTTCTGCATCCAATATATAAACCTGCACTCTCATGCTTCATGAAAATGTAAAAAAAATAAACAGTAGAGCGTAGGGCGTAGGCTATGAACCATTGGGGTTTCCATGCGAATATATTGGAAATTTTCTTAAATATCTAATAATTTTCGTGGAAAATTCTATTATTTACCTTGAATTAGAGCAAATGGCGGAAGCGTCCATTTTTTAAAAGTGATACATCATAGAGAAAAATATTACGTCACTACCTTTATATTTAAAAAAGCAAAGTGTCGCAAGGGATTTAGAAAACATGAAAAATAAGCTTTAAAATTCATTACAAAAAACTTATTAGCCAGTTCAAGGCATTTTTTGTCTGTAAAAACGAATCCCCTATTTTTCCTAGGTTTATCTAGATCAAAGTAAAGTAACAAAGGAGGTGTGTTTCATAAAACGTATAAAAATCTCTTAAAATCGCGCTATAATAGCAAATCTTGTGGCCTTATTGCCAGCTTGATCTTTCACATCCGCTTGGTTAATAAAAGCGGAAAGTCAATTTTATCGTTTTCGATTGAAATTTTAGGTTCACTGTCCGGAAATGTTTAAAGTACGTTGCCGGTATGGCCGTTGACAAATTATTTCTCCAATCGAAATGATGATTTTCAATTTTTAGCCAATAAGTTTCCTCGCTAAATTCATATGATACTACGATTCATATGATACTGCGATAAATTGAGTATTACAACATAATTATTTCTACTGGTTTAGTCTCATGAAAATTGGCTGCGCGTTTCTTGTATCGTCGTGTCGCCGTGTCGGCATATTTTAAAATGATATTGGCGAATAGGAGCACCCCATTGCAAGAAAAAAGAAGAAAATTGCTCAATTCTAGAAATGCTCAGCCGATTTTCATGAGGCTAAACCTGTATAGTGGGTATAATATTGTTCAATCACTTAGAGTCTAAACTTTAGAGTCTGAAGGTTAAAACACTAAGAAATGAGATTTCTTATAAAAGAAAAAAACCCTTACCGAAAATTTAAAATAATTTTTTTTTCGCGAAATATGACATTAATATGTGAGATTTTTCGACGAAATATGACAACAGGCCTTTCTAGTCCGAATAAACCATATCATATTTCAAATATATTTATAAAATTATCTATAAAATGTCGCTTATTTTTAGTGTACTGATAAAATAACGGTTGCGATGAGAGTTTTGTTTATCCAACTATTTTTCGCCAACGAGTTAAGCAAAACTTTATTTTTTTTTTTTACTTTAAAGCTGTTAGTTATCAAACTTAGTATTATCAAGATGATTACTACCGTGGCCATTTTCACTTATACTAAATTTCCAATTAGTATGATAAGATAACGAAAAAAAAAAATAATAACCCAAACTTAGCAAAACCTTATATATTCCAGCTTTATTCCAACACCCAAGCGATAGAAATCGCGGTAGATCTTCTGTCCAAAATTACGGGCGATTATTTCATTTTTTCTCGTCAATTATATATGCATTTGCGTCTATATAATTGTGAATTATATGTCTTGTTTTTTTTCTATTTTATAAAAAAAAATATAAAACATATATAGGCGGAGTTAATTTTACGGTTGGGTGCGCTAATAATGAATTTAATGTTTCGAAACGGAATATTTTTCAAGGTCAAAATGGAAGCCGTTTTGTCCTATCTCCGGATGAAGAGCAATCTTTTTGTCGTTTTTTTTTTGCGACTTTCAAATTTCCGTGGTAATGACCATCGGAAGTGAAAGATCATGACCGACGATATTGCGGGCTGTGATTATAACGTGATTTCGTGAAATTATCTTATTAGTGAAAAATTTTAGTTTTAATTTAGTCGTCCAGCATAAAAGACCAACAAAAAATCTGGTCCTTAGGATTATGCTTTGCCGTTAAAAATGCTACTTTTTTGGTGATTTTTCAGATTTTTTGACAAATATTTTTTATAAAAAAAAATTGGGAGATATTTTAGAAAAAATAGGAAAAAAAATTGAGATGGATTTGTTGAGATTTTTCTGGGCGGTTTAGTAATTTTGAACACAAATAAAAAAAACTATAATTCCAAATAAAGGACATTTTAACATAAAACGACCCTTATTAGGCGACTATCAGTAAATTGCTTATGCTATTTATTGACAATGTAAAATAAATATCATCAACATTTTTAAATACCTAGAAAATGCAATAGATCTGTGATTAATGATGTAATATACACTGTATAGTATACAGTGTTTTACAATTAACCTTCAAAACAGCATAAATTATCTTCAACAAACGCTTAATATAAAACCATATTTTTGAGGAAAAGGGTAAATTTGCGTTTATGCCAGAACGACGCTTTAGTGCGTCTGGTTAACAAAGATTTATTAGAATACAAAAACGACCATAATTTCCGACACCATTGTATTGTTTATTTTCCCAAATGACTTAATTTTTCACTGACTAAATACATCTTTGTCGAGCGGCAGAATTGTATAATTTGTGTCTAATAAATTTTCCTTTATAAATTACCATTTTTCCCACCAAAATAAAATACGTTTTCACGGCGGTTTTAAACAACTTTATTAACCAGTTAATTTTTTAACGTTTTGTAATATATTTCGAAATTATAAATAAATAATGTCCGGTATACCGTATACGTTATACGGTAGAACTTAGGACCGGATAACTTATACCGTGTAAGTCAGATAAAATTATGAAAACTGTCGTATTTTTCGACGAAGAAACACACAGACCAGGGCTCGGCACGAATGGCTTTGGCACATGGCTTGGCTTGGCTTGGCTTGGCTNAAAAAAGCCAAGCCAAGCCAAGCCAAACTTTTTCAAAAGGGGAAAAAGCCAAGCCAAGCCAATGAAAATGCCTGGCTTTGCCGAGCCCTGACACAGACAATTATGTGTACTTCAAACATGTTTTATGTTTAACTCCCGAGGATCCATGCGTAAAAAACTGTGGACGCTTACGGTTTTGAGTTCACCCAGGGCCCTTGGAAGTTAATACAAAATCAATAATAAAATATGCAGTATGCAAAAAAATATACAGTACTCATACGGTCCTGATTTCCGATGTTCAAAGTTTAAGATACTCAATAGGGTATTATGTTTTTGACACATTTAATTGTTCGATAGTAATACTGCCAAGATAAATATTACCAATACCATTAATGAATGTTTATACATTTTAGTTGCTCAAGTACATCTACTCTTAAATTACCCGAGCCAGATTTCGATCCTAATGAGATTTTTTTTTTCAATTAAATCCTGAGAAAGACGGTGATTTTATAGAAACCACCTACGTCATAATCTTGAAATTTCCGCATGAAACCTGCACGATAACGGAGCGAACGGGGAAAATGAAAGATAACAGCGCAGTACTAAACAATTATGTAAAAAAGAATACATGTTTTTCGATGATTGGGCCGCTGTTAGGTCACCACCGGACGTGAATTTTGAAACAAAATGGTTAAATGATAATTACATCCGTTTGATACTTAAAATGATTTTTTTATATCGCTACATTTACTTTTTTGTGACGATTTTTAGTCGGAAACAGTTAGAAGTAAAATACTTCCGAGTTCAAGTTTTCAGTTTCTCTTCTGTGGAACTAGCGGTCACTTACAATGTGCTTGAAACGGCCACGCCTACACACTTCCGTTGTTTACGCAATTAAAGCATTGCAAATCCGTATTTAATCCTCTTTTTTCGAGGGTTAAGTCTGCAATTTTTTCTTTTGCTTTTTTGGGTGAAAGCCAATCCTCGCAGATTTAAAATTGGATAGATAATTCTAATAACATTAGCCTAACGACTCATTAGGAGCCGGGAAATCTCAAGCAAATTATTACTATTATTTGCGTTTCTTTGAGGCTTCTCGGACATATGGAAATCTTATTTTGAAAAAAGTGCTAGAATAAATTAAATCGACTATCATAAAGAGGTTGTTTAACTGATGAACAAAGTTATATAAACGATTTTCCTTTTTAACCCTTAGGTACTGAAAAAATAATTAGTAACGTAGTTGAATTTACAAAAGGAAAACTTGACATTTCCGCGACTTTTTTACGTACATTGGTGAAGGTCACCTCACACAAAAAGATGGGTGAGACAAGTTTGTTGACATCACATACGCTATGTCAATAATTAGGCCATGCAGATGACCAACATCACTTTGACCTCATTTTGACAATATTTTTTTTTTTTGGAAAATTCAAGTATTTGGCGTCGACCTTGAAAGAATTTTTGTTTTTTTTTACTAAAAATATTCGACCTCATTTGGAAGCGCCAAATATTTCAATTGTGGAGAATGCTTCTCAAGTGCATCACAAAAATATACGCACTTGACGGGTTAAAATGAGAAATGATACAAATGACGGAAATGAATGTGCTAACACATGGTTAACTCTCGTAATCGGAAAATTTTGCAAAAAAAAATCAAGATTGGGCTTTAAGCTTGGGTAATACCCAAGTTTGTAAATGGCTAGGAAACGCTCTTATAAATAAATGGAACAACTTGTTTTAACCACTTTTATTGGTTTTATCATGGTCAGTTTAGTAGTTCTATTTTTGGAACGATAAACAGGGCCCTAACCAAAACAAGGGCTGGTTTGATTAAAAATTAGCACGCGTACAAAAACAAACAATACGTAAGACTCTACTAATTCCGAGGGAAGAATCTTGGAAGGAACCAAAAAGTCACTACCAAACAACTTTTTCAATTTTTCTCGATTATTCCTTTTCTAGTGGCCTGGCAAAGATTTGTCCTCGAAAACTCATTTTAAAGAGATATTGGTCAAAAAAATATGCTCTAATCAACGACTTCCGGTAAAAATTATATAGTACCGGAAATGGGTGAAATTATTTGTTAAGTGGAAATGGGCGCAAATGATTAAAATATGCTGAGTATGTTCGATTTAAGTCAAAAGATGCGTTTTGGTATTCATTCTTAATAGCTACGAATTCTTCATTTAACTATCTAAATATGAAATCTTGATATGATAAGATTACAGTTTGATTCCTTGACTTAGGATTGATTTTCAGAAAACAAAATAGAGAATTTTTATACCCTAGAAGTTCTACGGTAGAACGTTTCATGATACCGTAGAGCATGAATAGCACCAGGGCATCTCACAGGAAAAGTTTTTCGCGGAAAAAGTTTTTCGCCAAACTTCTGCGAAAGCTCGTTATTAGAAAACAATAAAACTATATATATCTGACCGTTTTTTACTAAATATAAACTACGAAGTAAGAATAGAAAGAGTATCATATCATATGAAGTAGTTTGGATAATTAGACCCCAAAGGGGAGTCATATGACATTTTTTATGATATGGAGTCCATATTATGGACCCTTTTGATAGTCCAATTACAATTCGCTAGATCATATTATATCATACATCTACTCTTTTAACACTACACTATTCTATATGTGAAAATCTTAATTCGCGTCTGAAAGGAAATCTAATCTTGAATCAAAGCAAGAAAATTTATTGGCCAAAAATGAGGAACTTTCAGCTCTTGCAAAACAACACTCAATCTGTATACAGACGGTACATCTGAACTGGAATACATATATTTGTTGGGGAGATTTTAACCAATGGATTTCAGATATGGTTACTTACTAATCCCTTTATAAGTTTGATCTCAAGCGAAATCGATCCTCGCGCAACATCAATGATGGCCAGAAAATAACTACAATTTTGCTCAAAAAATTGACGAAATGATCTAGGCCGGGCAGTAATCGCCATGAAGCAAAAAAAAAACACCTGATTAGTGGGCGGCTTGATGAAAGCATACAAATGCATCACCGTGAGAAGACGAAGATAATTAAGATCATCTTCGCTAATTCATCACCATAAGTTAAAATTGGTAAATAAAAACAATGTTCAAATCAAACCAAATACATCAAAATGCTCAATTTTCAGGATTATGCTAGCTTTGTGGAATAATTATATTTTTTTTTCGTTTTTCGCCGAGTATAAAGTACAGAGGGTAGGCCAATTCCGAAACGCTTTGCGATTTTCAGCCAAAGTCCCCTTTTGTTCCAGAATTGGATTTTTAGCCCAAAAATCGTTCCGTAATTAGACTTTTTCGTTCCGGAAGGGGACTTTAAATCTTTTTTGAAATGAAAAGCGTTCCGGAATTGGACTTTTTTCCGGTAACTGTTCCGGAATTGGCCTACCCCCTGCAAGGCCCTGTATACATTTCTAGCGGAACACACAATTTATATTCCACAAGCAAATACCCGGACAGTTAAGATCTTTTTTCGCTGAGCATACCGTATTTAATTATTGTGGGCCTATAGGGCCTATTCATTTGAAAATTGTTTTGGCCATATTATAGAGCTGCGGCGAACTCTACACTTTTTCGAAGGTCAATTTATTTTGACTTTATAAAAATTCTCGAGCCCTTTACAGACATTTTATGAATTTCATTTTTACACTCTTTCTTACTAACTTTTTGAGCTCTACAATATGGCAAAACAGTTTTTAAATTATAGCCTATAGCCTATAGGTTATAGGCCAACAATAATTAAATACAGTATGCTCAGCGAAAAAAGATCTTAACTGTCCGGGACCGGGTCCTATGAGATATATATGATATACGGTTAAATCGCGCCAAATAAGAGTCCTTTTTGATACAAAATATTATTGCTGCATATAATTTTTGGCGCTCTATTACTTTAAATTCTTATCAAAATCAAATTTAATCTTCGAATCGTCAAAATCAAACATGTATAGTAAAAAACATAATTATGTAAGTAACAACAGTAAAATGGGTAAAAATGGGTTAAATGGGTAAAATGGGTTAATCTTGAGTTCGCGAAATAGGGGTTGTGTCGCCATATGAGGGTAGGGTTTTCAAAACCCAAAAGCGAACCCCTGTATCCGTGTTCAATGTTTTACCGTGTTTCCATTATAACACTTTTTTTCATTTTTTCACAATTATTTCGGTAACTTTTCCGTTAAAACCGAAAAAAATAACAAATACAATGACCTACCGATGGAACTCTTCGAGCTGTTCAATGTTGCCAAAGACCGTATCCAACTCGTCGATGATAATCGGCAGGGTGCGAAGATTAAGTCGTAATGGAAGCAGATAGCCCTAATTAAAATACGATTCAATTTCACTTATCGATCACACCGTTTTTCGCCCCTTTTTTTGTGTTCAGGCCGCGTTGGGAACCGATTTTTTAGGGAAAATACAAAAGAAGAAAACCGACACGTCTGTCACTAATCGATGACGTTGTGATCGGCAGTTTCGTCATTGTAGTAAAAAAAAATACGACGTGGGAATTAATTTTTAGCCATATGTTGTAGAAACTAAAAAAACCTTATAATCAATTGCGGTCAAAAATTAGGACAAATGCCAGCTTACAACAAACGTACTAAATAGAATACAATCATGGACATCATCTAGCTTGTATAGTAACAGCGAGCGTGATAACAATTTTTCACTGTTAACATAACTGAAAATAAATCTTTACTAGAATTAGTAAATACGCAATGTCATTTATTGAATTTATTGAAAATGAAACATTCGAGCTGACCCGGTGTAATTTAAAATATGGTGAAAAAGTAATGATGTCTTACTCGAATGACTTCATTGAGTGAGTTGAGATAGGAACACTCCGTTTCTATCAGTTCTTCAACGATTCGGTCAACGGCGTAGCTTTGGAGGCTATTTTCTTCGTGACGTTCTTCAGCGAGAGCACCGAGCCGTAACGAATCGGACAGGTACGAAGCCCGGCTACTACCAGACGAAACGGAACTAAAATGCAAATATGTTTTTTTTTCAAATACAGTTATGTAACACGGAACACCTTATGTAACATAAGTTATGTTGGCTGAAACATTCGCATGACTCAAAAGGCCTAAAATCTGCTAAGCTAAGACACATTTTCCACGCCTAGACGTGTCAAGTTTGGATCGATCCTATGGCCCATTGAACATAAAATGGTGGATATTTTATGCTGTAAAGATTGTATACACCGCTGGAGGATTTATCAGGTCACTTTCGCTTTCCAAAACCGGCCGGATAAACCCTAAGCAATTAGACTAAATTACGTTTATTTTTATTCACGTATAAAGCACGTTTTTCGTCATTTTGAGTTTACTTTGTTCTGAATTTGATTATAATGAATAATGAAAAAGTCAATAAATGAAGGAAATTTCCATATAAGCTTGAGATTTTGCACGTCGGCACTTATGGCTTACACAGTCTATCGACAAAGTTTAGTTTGGTGCAAAAAACGTAACTTTTTTTTAATCTAAATGTATCAACTATTGATAGAATCAAGTGATCCAAAATTATGCAAGCATCCCTAATTTGGCATACGTTCCCTAAAACGTATAGGATTTCAAACCAACCTTCCGACGCCTTTCAAATTGCTATTTTATTAAAGGTATAAAAACTAAGTGGTTTGTTTTACCATGCACCAAAAACCCGGATCGAGATTTTTTTTAACGTATTTTCAGTATCACACCATGAGATGCGCCAGCGAAAATCCCTATCTACGTAATACATTATCGCTAGATTTGGCTCACGTTTAAAAACACCATAGTAAAACATTTTTTTTAGTTTGCTAATAAGTACAAAGAACCCAGGTCATAATCGTAAAAAAATCATAATCGTTTTAAAGAGCTTTTGCGATTACCGAAACCAGGTGAATTAAATATATAAAAAATGTCACAGAAGCCGTTTACTGTTTTACTTAAATACTAAAAATTACGGTGTTCAAGGGTAAACTTCGCCAAAAATGTATTTTCAAACCCTAAATGAAACAAAAAGACTACAGTCCTTACTCTCAATACGGGGCACTCAATACGGACGATTGCTTCCAATACAGACGCTTTTCGTGAACAAATGTCCCTAAAAAAGCCGAAAATGGACACTTTTGGCAATTGATCCCAATACAGATGCTATTTTCGAGAATCAAAATCGTCCGTATTGAAAGTAAGGACTGTAATAAAGAACATATGAAAAACCAGAATATTAATCAAAAGAGATAACCTTTTTTCGGTTTTCAGAAAACAAGCCAGACAAAAAAATGTATTTCAAATCTCTTCCAGAAGTCCAAGCTACAAAAGAGTCAAATACATTTGGTAGTTTATTCCTATTACGGTTCCATATTTTCCAGATAATTTTACTAAATGGAATTTTTTAAATAATTAGAAACAAATATCAACGAACACAACAAATTTAAATGTGAAAAAGAAATAATTGATATTACGAAGACCCTCAAATACACCAGTAAAACCCTAACAAACAAACTAGTGACAAGCTTATACTTATTTTTCAAGTTTAGATTTGAAAAAAAAACGTAAATTTGGTCAAATTTGCAATTACTCAAAACTAGGACACCACTAAGTGTTTCCAAATGAAATTTGACGTAACTTAACTGTTTTAAAAAACTATTTGACAATTAGGGTAATGTAAATATACTTTTAATATTGTTTGGTTTAACTTTTGAATTTCAACAGTCTCTCCTATCCCAACAACTTTTTTGTTAACGAAAAGAAATGTTTAACAAATGTCTGATTTTTCATATAAAAAATCACTCTAAGCCATAAGACTCATCAGGTTTTCGTGATCAACCTTATCGGGACTCCTGAATTGGACTTTTGGATATTTTAAATTAACCACTCGTCCCCGAAACGGGTGGTTGTCCCCAAACGGGTGTTTTTTTTTTGCGATTTTTCCAATGACCCCGAAACGGGTGTTTTTTCAGATTATTATGAGAGAAATTATGCCCAAAAAAAAGTATGAACTTCAAAAATGTAGGGATTATCGTTATTAAAGGGGTTCACAAAATTAGAAATAAAAATATATAATTTCCGTCGCGTCGGTATAAATGAAGTATTTTTAACACCGTAAAATTATAATAGCCCTTGCTCCCAAAAAACCAAAACTATAAAAAGGTACTAATGGTCTTATCTTTATAAGGACTTTTTACGACTTTCATCTGCTCAAAGCATATAGAATATCAGATATTAAGTGTCATTAAATTTTTTATTGATGGAAACCGGTGAAAAAATGAAATTTAATGTGATTTTCCGTACGTGTGCAGCTGGATTGGATATGTGCGTTTCGCGGTTAATTAGGGCTTGGATGCAAATTTCACTCTCGCGTTTCAGGCCCAAAGCCTTTCCAAACTTGATTAACATAAAACCATTTTAATTTTGACTTTGAGGCTTTTTTGGGCTTGGATAGTATCATATTATTTGCCTGTGTGGCATTTTATCGTACCAAAATGACATTGGCCTTAGCTTCCTGCCACGGAAGCTGCACCTCTTTCCGGGACAGTTAAGCTAGCTATTAAAAAACCTAATTTACAATGCTGATCCTATTATGAGCCCATTATCTTAACTTGTATTATTTAATTTGCCCGAAATTTAAGACAATTTGGCGTGATTTGAGTAAGGTGCTAACGTTGGGGCTTTTATATCAATAGCTTTTATCAGTTAAAAATTTACCAGTTTGACTGTGAAACATTTTTATCTGATTTTTGCCAACTATTCGACGATTATAATGACACACGTGCTAGGTCTATAAATCAACAATACATTCGACAAAAATACAGAAAATGATAAACCAAGGTGAAATATATATATTTCTTACCCGGGAGAAAAAGTTAGGGTAGGTTACAATCTTGAGTAAAAATACTAGCTTAAACTGGAGTGACTTTAATTTCAGTAAGTTTTATTGTCCGCCTTACACCTTAATTGTCTCGCGCTTCCAATTTTGATTGGCCCTGTTACCATAGCCACGTGTAGACACAAATAACAATTTCTTCCTTTTTTGTTCCGCGGACAATTAGGTTGAAATATTCTAGGGTAACTTCTGAATTTAAAGGTGTAGGTAATGATTATCCGTGTTTAGCATCGCTTAGCTTTATTTCCAAAAACTAAGATATGAGAAGACCCTTTTGCTCAGGTCGGAAAGTTCAAAAATTTATAGCAAATTAGTTTTTTTTTAACGATGTCCTCATTTTTCGAAATTTTTCCCAAATGACTCATACCTGAAGGACGTTGGCCGTGGCGCCTTGCCACTGAGGCTTGGTGGTTTTCCCGAGTCGGTTGAGCCGGTGTCAATGTCACGTTGCATGTACCCAGAGTGGGGTACGATAAGACCGTCGTAGGTAAAATGACGATCACCCTCAACTGAACCCGACAGCATCTCATGCGCTGGAAAGTGGTGGTGGTGGCCCTGAAAGTCTGGCGGCCGATTCCGTGTGATCATCTTGCTTCTAAACGTAAAGACGATTAGTAACGAGTTCGAAGCGCGGTTAACCGCGGGATTCAAAATCATTTCCCTCAACTTGGACGTTAAAAAAACTAACAGATTTGGATCTAAAATGTTCTTCAAAAAACGCAATTTATACGTAGATATGATTTATGCAAATGGGGCAACAGTTATAATTAATTATTATTATAGCTTTTTATCCACATTTATGGATTTAAAATCTGAAGTTAAAATACTCAAAAACACAAATGCATGTTCAAGTTTAACAAAACATAGGATAAGCTAATATTTTGCACGTCCTTCGAATTCAAATCCTGACATTAGGGGTTCTATGATGAAAGTTATCATATGTTTAAATAATGCAACTTCGAGTGCGCGAAAACGCATTCTCACTCTAGTAATGTGATCAAAAAGAGCAAAAACACCTATCGCATTATTCGTGTGTGATTGGTAGAGCACCCGCCTAGGATTTTAGGAGTCAAAAATTAATAGTTTAACGTTGAAACTTTCGAGTTCTACAAATCAAGGGTGGCGACATTGCTTTATTTTCATAACAACATTTTTATTAGTTAATTGACGGTTCATTTTCATCAGACGAAACTGTTATCTGTTCAACCACGTAGTATAAAATAATTGTTTAAAAAAAAACGTTTGTTATTTTTTCGATATCTATTTATTTATTATTCAGATTTAAACGTTATGTTAAAAGTCTAAAAACGGTCATATCACTTTAAGGACTAATGCAATAATGTTTTGTGCGAAAATTTCTCTGGTCAGCAGTTATTACAGGATGTTTTTTATGATTATTACATCAAATTTTAATGCAATCTTTTGCTCATAAAACGGCGGCCTTCCTCAACCCCCAATAGCTTATTATAGCCCAGTTATGGCCCACAGCTAGTCCAAGTTTTGGGATTGACTATGATAAAAAAAATAAACGTAAATTTACAAAGCGTCAATCAGCATCAGTGTTAGTGAAAATCATCACGTAATTGATAATTGCCAATTACATAATTATTACCAAAAAAGTAATTTTCGTGAAAAAAAAATAAATACAGAAAATAAGCGTGGGAATGGTAGTAAAAGATATTTAAGCATATGATCATTACGCATAATTACGCAACGTGCTGATCATACTGTTTTTGATGTACTCATTTTTATACCTTTATTTCTGATTTTTATTTCTGTTTTTTCAAGAACATGAAGGGCCTTCCAGAGATGCAAAAGTTCTGTTTTTTCGCAGAACTGGAGAAATTGAGGACAGAACGCCAATAGAACAAAAGAACGCCAATAGTACAAAAGAACGCAATCTGAACAATGAACAGAGCGAACGAACGAACGTTCAATGAAAATAGAAAGTTTTTTGTGTGCAAACAGTCCTATCACATGAACATAACGTTCTATTGCCATCACACGAAAGTTGGAGAACCATCACAAAATAGAACAAGCGTTCTGTTCTGTTTTGAAATTTAGAACAGAAATTTTGCATATCTGATGAAGGCTTCCAATTTTTTCAAGATCGAATCTAGAAATCCTCCCAGATTTTTAAGGGTGGTCTGCTTGATTTGTTTACAGCTCAACATCATTTTTTTTATTACACCGTATTGAATATATATAGTTTTCTTCAGATTATCTATAAAGGTTTAGTGAATGAGTTCAAGTGCAAAAAAATAAGTTAATTCACGAATTCTAGAAATTTTGAGCATTTCAAAATTTCAAAATTTTCGATAAACTGGGAAATCACTCGCACGATTGCTATTTGCTAAAATTTGTTTGTGTTCTNGACAAAGTTGTAGAGTTTTTTATTTCACACTTTTCTACAAAAAAATGAAATTGACCCAACAAGCCGTTCAAACGAAATAAACCGAATGAGAAACCGGAAGTGCCAAGTTCAGGCTCGAGTTCAAGGTCACTGTCAATAGTTATGGTGCGTGAAAAGATGGGATATGATTGCGGAAGGTTGGAAAAATGTGTACAGGGCATTTTCAAATTGATGAAATGTATGCCTTGTCCACAATAACGTTTACTTTTTCATGCATGTTTGTAAACAAATCGAGCAGACCACCCTTAATTAGGCTTGCGCGGATATAACCAATACTTAGCTAGCCACATGTAAATTGGCAGCGTTGTTTCTAGGATAGACCATTTGACGTTTCATTTTCTGATTAGGAAAGGATTTAGTAAGCTGAAAACGGCAAAAATTTTCAAATAATAAATAATAAAAAAGAAGCCTGTGGAGGATTTATTACGTAATAGATGCATGGTGTATTAAAATGTATGATCTAAAGTTTAGATTCTAAAGTTTAGATTCTAAACCCCGTGTTTTGATTCCCATCAGTCATATCCCGCTTCAGGGATATTACTCCACAGGCTTTTTAACCAAAAAATAAAGATTCTCTTTATTTTGAGAATTTTTGCCGTTTTCAGCTTACTAAATCCTTATACCGACTTTCTCTTTAACTAATCACTTCAATTTTCATTACATGAATCACAATAGTCATACTGTTTCATATGCATAAATTATATTTATATATTCATTGTTTATAAGTGGCAATTATCGTGTCGTTGAAAGTGATGCCAAAGCCGGGATACCCCGATCTGAAAATGAGAAGTCAAATAATTTATTCTAGAAACAACACAGTCAATTTTCATGTGGCTATCTGGGCATATATTTATTCGCCGTGTTGACAATTTTCATCAGTTTCCATGTTGCTGTTTTATTTTGTTTTATTTATCAATCGAAAATTTGGAATTGTATTTAAAAAAACCTTTTACAATACACGCGCCTCTCAATGGTCAAAACATACAAGAGTTTATCATTTTACCCCAGTTTGAGTAGTCGCCTTATGAAGAAACAAAACTGAAAGTTAGATCACTTGCCGTATCACGATTCAATGCAAACTCAAAAATGTCCAACCTAGGTGGCATTACGATAAAAAATATCTATAACAAAAAACATCTTCAAACGTCAATTAGCCGTTTTCATCTTTTTTTACCAAAAGAAAATGAAAGCAAAAAAAAACATAAAACGCGACCCCAAATTCGCCAAACTAAGCACTTCAAGGTCAACGATAAAAATCATTTCTGGCAAATGATAAAACCGAAGTCTTTTGCCTTTGGTTTAATAAAAAAAGTAGACATTTTTAATCAAAGTCGTTTCCTGTGTTTATGATCGAGACTTGGGTGTTTTACGATTTTATTTTCGGGGTATTAAACATATATTAATTTTCGTTTTGTAGGGTCATGAAATATCAACTTATTTTAGAACCGTTGGAGTTCCCAAAGCCCCGCTTAGCAAACTATGTTATGTTTTTTTTTTTGAAAGGCTAGTCCGCTGAATTTTTTCACTTCTGACTAATAACACGGGTTAATAGGGGAAAATTTTCGTCGGATTACCCTTTCGCCGGGAAAAAGACCGATTCAGACGGTGCCGTTTTGATATTGACATAAACCGCGATTAAGCCGCACACACACACACACTACTGCAGAAAAAATCTTGATTCATGCAAGTATGACCTTATTAATTTTGATTTTTTTGTTTTTACTTTTAACTAGACCACCTGAGCAGTTATCCGGCATTTTTTGTAAAGAAAAAAAATCTGCCAGTTATCTGCGCAGGGAGTCAGATAACAGCTCCGTGCGTAGGTGGACTAAGTAAAACTTATTTTTAAAGATCTGAAGGTTAACTGCGCACGGTGCCGGATAACCAGACAAACGTTTTTCATAGAAATTAATGAGAAATTCCCCACCACTTACCGCTCTAGCTGTTATCCGGCAGTCCTAATGGAATTATTGGAAAATTCAACATTTTTCTTTGTCAAACCACTCTCATATTATTTCTGTTAAACCACTTTATTGTGGCTTTTAATTGTCGAAATTAATTTTCAACAATTCTTTCGTATGATAAATTATTTTTGGGGTCGTATAATTACTTGAATGTAATTTTGGATTTCACGGCATTTCAAGTATGACAAGTTTTAGTACGTATCTAAAATTACTTTTGCTACTGCCGCTCAAAACTAAATTTTTATTACCAATAATGATTTTTAGGTTTAAAAAACACTGTTTTTGCGAAGTGAAATTCGAATATGCGCAATGTTGTTTTTTTCTCCCAAAGGACGATAACCTTTCTGCATACAACCGCGAATAAACAGAGTCAGAGTTGACCTTGCAGCTAAGACCATATGATCAAGCCAAATAATTATTTTTGTTCTCTAGAGTCGTCCTGATTCAACTGCAAACTAAATATGTGTGAAATTAAGCCCGTCTATGACCTTTGTCTTGATCAAAATTTCGAAATCCGACAATGACCAAAAAACTCAAATACGCCTTTTTTTCTAGATCTTAGTCACAAATCAAATCTCAAAAGTTGCCGATTTTGTATCTAGAAAATAATACGGAATGGCATCGAGGAAGAATTCCATGGCTTTTCTCTTTCAAAATTCTAATTTCAAAATTTAATTGTGAAAGAGACAAGCGATGGAATTATTCCCCTTATGCCATTCCGTATTATTTTCTAGATACAAAATCGGCATGACCCCCATGAAATTTGTTTCAATTGTTTGGTAATGTAACAGTGAAATTGTGTACACAGGGTGCGCCGTTATGTTTCACTTTTTCCCGCCCGTGCTGTTATGTTTCACTTTTTTGAGAAAATATTTTCCCTTAATACAAATCTTAATAGCTGAAGTCCTACGCCCTTAGGTTTCACTTTTCCCGATCGGGCCATTATGTTTCATTATTTTTCGAATTTTTTGTGAAACATAAGGGCGCACCTAGTGTATTATACTTTTTGGAAGTTTTTAGAAAACTAAAGCAAATTCACAAGAAAATATAGAATATTTTCCGAAATATATTCCGAAAATGCGCACACAAAAAAGGTTGTATACTGAAACCCTCAGCCTAAACGTTGGGAATTTAATCGACTTTATAATAATTTACGTTTTTAGACGAAATTCCTCAAATTGACCATCGTTTTATTTTGTGTCTTTATTTTATGTCCGTTCGACTGAAAACGGTCGACAACGTGTGATTATCATGTCAAATTAGTGTGACGAGTAAATTTATGACTCCCATCATCAAACTGATATAAAATCAGAGATAAGGTCCAAAAGCTACAAATGGCGCCGAAAGAAGAAATAGAAAAATAAAATGAGTAAAAGTCATTTTTATGACATTTAATTCGGCCTCGGCACTTAATTGTTTATTTGACGATTATTAATTGTGACGAGAGGTATGGTTTTTGACAAATATGTCTCTCGCCGTTGTAAAAAAATGCAAATATCAAATAATCCATGTTTTTCTTTCATTTTCAGTCTATTTTAGTGTATGATCTTCACAGTCGAAACACTAAAAAGAATTTCTTACAAAATATCGTTTTATTAATGACATCAATATCTCCTGGACGCCTTGCCTGGACTTAATTAGATTTTTTTTAGATCACAATTTGTGTCGGAGCGGTTTTGTTATTACAGAAGTTAGAATGACAGATTCTTCAAAAATCCGGTTTAGCGTTTTATATTTATATTGAGTAAGGCCTGCCCAATTAGGTAATTTACTTAAAAACGTCCACATTTAGAGATTTTCCCAAAAAATGAGTGCATATCGAGAGCCCCCTGACTGTACTATAAAAAATGAAGCATAAAATAAATTTAGTCCAAGCGTCTATTCAAGGTATTTTTAGACCATTTCAGACATACAAAATAAGTGTCCGGAAGGACTTCAGGGACTATAAGTTAAATTCAGACAGTCACTTTTCTATTATCAAAAGTTAAACTTAGACATATACTTGAGCAAATATGTAGACATACGCGATAAAAAAGTAAAGTACCCAATGGGTACTACCCATTGTTTAACATTTATGTTATTATAATGTCCCCGTTACCTTGCAGTTTTTTCATTCATTTCGTTATATTGTGGATTTTCTTGGGCCAATTTTCCGGTAATACCTACCGTGTGGTTATCCTGAGACTGGCGGGGACCCTGAAATTCAGGCTATTTTCATTAGAAAGTTGACCGATAACCCCGCATGGGGTTATTTCAAGTATAACACACAGTACTATTTAAAAAATAATTCGAGTGTCTTCATTTAGACTGAGTACAAATTAGGTCATTTGCATACAAATTCGTCTGTTATAAATTTTATTAAAATTTACTGACCCATAACGGGGGGCCCGTATCGGAAAATTCGTGATCTCTATAACGAAACCGTTTTATTATCGTTGTATGGGATATGAAATGACGTTTTTTTCTATCGGCGATTTTTGATATTCCATCATTTTCAAGCAAGATTGAGCATTTTAGAGCGATTTGTGATAGTCATCACGAATTTTGCCTTAGGACTTGTAAATTACAAGTTGTAATGTTCATTAGTTCAAGAGCAATTTTGTAAATGTCTGCATAACGGTTTAATCAGGAGGCTCGAACTGTGGGTAACATTTCGTTTCATATGGTAATCAAGTCACTTTTACACCCTTAATGGGCTTTTACACTCTAAAGCTCTCTTACACTCTAAGCTCAATTTATTACCGTGTGAACTGTTTGGGTACTTTAATCACAAAATTTCAATTGAAAAGTTAAATTATTTCAAGAACTCAACCCATTAGTCAACTAATTGGTAACACTCTGAAAGGTATTATCCGAGGTACTGTTATGTACTGAAACCGAATCTATCAATGGTCAATTACCCGAAATTAATAAAAGTATAAATACATTGTACATTTTGCTTGGTTTCGTTTATAATAATATAACTGGTGGTCAGATAACCCGCCAGGTGGTATATTTCACAAAACTGGTGATGAAAGTTCTAGACTGGCATTAATTTCAGTACGTGCTCAAAGATAAGGTTAGGTGGTTCATAAAGATATTATTGAAAAATGTCTAACTTTTACTTCCCATACCCAACTAGCCCTGTCATGCTCAGAAGGCCACGAAGAAAATGTTTTCAAGTCAAACAATTATGGGCGATAGGCTATCGACGATATGAGCTAAATATTTAAGAATTTAGCTTAGAATACACTCGATTCTTATGTTGCTCTGGGGATTTAACCCTTGGACACATGATTCGGACCTTTTATTAGGTTTTTTTATTAAAGGTTATGACAGAGAAAATCAACATACTTTATGCAATTTCATAACAGAAATAAAATAAAAAATCTATATTTGGTATTATATCGAGTGTCGGACTCAAGAAAACTGTCAAAAATTTTTGATGAAAACGCCCAATTTAGGCACTATTATTTAGGCACTATTATTGGCTACTTGATAATAAAAGGCCCACAGCACATACACAAAAAATTAGAGTCAGAAAAAATAGACCGCACTAAAGAGTGGCTAATTGAAAGTTCGGACAGAGGTAACTTACGAATTACACGTCCAAGGTTAAACTGTTAAAGATATGTGTTCAAGGGTTAAAAAATAAGATTTTTAGCGCAAGCTTAAAAACAGTATTTCTCAAATTCATTTTCACTGTCTGACCGCATTTGAATGTCTGCGATAATTGAAAGAAGGTTCCGCAGGCAAAAAATGATGTGGAAAATGTGGACCCACCGCCGCGCTCATTTCACATCAGAAATGCCACGCTGTCTCTGTCGGCGGCGATATGATTAAATTTATAAAGATTCTGTATAATATATAACTCGATCGTACAAAAAAAATATCGGCTCGGCATCATGTACAGCAGTGCCCTGTAGGGTATGTGACATACCGAAGGGTATGTGACATACCGTATGTCCCTTAGGTGCCTAAAGCCTGTATCCCGTCAGCTTGAAACATCGATCTTACTTGAACGTAGCTCACTTTTAGTTTATCTTTTCAACCTATTTTTACGCTAAATTAATGTATCCGAATTGTACCCTAGATTAAAGAGCACCAAATTGGTGCCACCAAGTGGTAAATAAAACTCATTGGCCATTTTTACTAAGGTTGTTCTCAGAAATTTTTGCCAAAACGACTGGTGCATGAGACATTAAACTTTTGTTAACCGCTCCGCGGCACATTCCGCAAAAAAAAACAGATAAAACTACTGTTGAAGTAAAACGTTTTTTCAATTATTTTCAGGAACGTGTGTGATCAAAATAAGAGGTCCCCCCTAAGGTATGGTCGAAAAAATCATAAAATTCCGACACTTTGCTGGTACCAATCAATTAATAAATACATTAGATCTGACTTGGTAATCGACGAATTATGAGCGACCATGTCAAATTATAAATCTTGATAAACTAGTTGGCCGGAGCTTAGACAAAATGTCGCGACATGTTGTAATCGACTTCATAACGCAACAAGTGCATGTTTTGTTTCGTCGCTCTCGCCAAAAAAAAACGCTAATTATGATTATCAATCAAATCAGAGCACACTGTATAAATAATTTCTGGCGTGCTTTCAATTTTCAAGTTTATGTCTCTATACTGATGTTAACTCCTGGGGAACAAAACAATTTTGAATCAAAAGTTAGAACAATTCTATTTTATTCGCATTATTATTTCCCAAAAATTATTATCCGCGTAACACCTTAATTGTCTCGCGCTGCCAATTTTTGATTAGCCGCGTTACCATAGCAACGCGAAAAAATGGCGGCGATTCGTCCTTCTGCATATACCCTTTTCTTCATATATGAGTCATATATGAGTCATATAATATGACGTTACATAATTTCTACTTAATATCAATTGAAAAGGTACCAAAAACTGACTCACTAGAGTTCTGTTGTCATTGAAAACTAAACACTCACTAAGGACGATAATAACCAACCGCGATAACTTGCGATATAAGTTTTTAACATTCACATGAATGCATCAGTGATAACCATCATGTGCGCTCTAAACGCGTAATATTTAAGATGGGCAATTTGCATGGGAACGTCACGAGTACAGAACTATCAAGAAACAATCGCCGCTTCCGAAAAAAAGAACGAAAAAAAAACTTTTTTTTCTTATTTTCTTTGTTAAAAAAATCTTTGTCCAAAATCAGTGAGCGGTTTATTTTTTTGTCAACTGGTTAACTTTAAAGACGCAATGACGTTTATTTCCAGTTATTTCAAGGTAAATATTGGCCTTGAAAGGACGAGAATGAAAAGCCAATTTTTAGAGGACACGAAAATAGTGTAGTTTATTTTCAGTTTAGCGGCGAATATAAACATTATCCGGCAACGAGCGACACATTTTTTTATGTAATTGTAAAACAAATAATAAATAATAGAATTAAGTACTTGTGTTCAAAAAGAACTACTCAATTTCGCATAATTAAGGACTGCGGGCATTTTTTCGATATCTTTCTTAGTTTGGGGTCCAATTTAATGTACAAATTACGATTTATAAGTCTCGCCCTCCTATGTATAATATTGACATTATTTTAACCATATATAATAGCTAACCAGCCTAACCAGCTATCGTAACAACTGTTTTGCTGAAAAAGTGTTAAGATAATTGAATTTTGTTGAGATAACTGGGCAGTACATTTGGTAAGATTATTGTACATCGCTAGACGTTTAGGGCCAAAAACTGTTGAGATAACCCAACTGTTGAGATAACCCAAAAGTTTTTCTACCAAAATGGTTGTCTAGAAATTCCGACCACCCTTAGTCTGAAATTCAGACTCTGAATGTAATATCCAAATTTTCCTTGGAAAACTTTTTTTCTGAAATACCCCGGTGCCTAAAGTTGACTTCTATTGTGATCCGCTTAACGAGGCTGTTCTCTATACAGTAGACTATACTGTATAGACTATACAAATTAATTACGCATATTCTTACTATTAAAGATGGCAGTTTAATATTATAATTACCCCATCACTCTCAGCAATATTTTTTCAAAAAAATTCACGGAATAATATTGCGTCGGTAGAATTTAGCTGAAATATGTGTACTTCGATGTTTTTTAGGTTCAATGGATTAAAGATGGACGTACATGGAATATTGTATATGTTGGGTCAGTGCGGTTTATCAAACGAAGCACGACGAACTCAACGCACTGATGCATTTTTTTTGTCATATTTTTTTTCGATGTGGTTTGGACAAAACATATACATATGTATGTTCCTTTAGTGTCTGGGTCACTTACTCAATCAATGTTTGAAATGACATTGATAAGACGAGTAAAACACATTAACACATTTAAAATTTGATTAAATTCTCACAAGAGAAACATCTATAGGTAACTTTAAGTTAATAACTAAAAAGGATAATATTTGCAAATTGAGATACAGTTCTCGTTGTTTTATCGCTGAAAAGGGCGGACGAAATGAGAACATGGAACGTAAGAGGCACAGGCGCCAAAAGAGCACAGTAACTGTACTAGTACCGCTACAGCGCGCTATTATGACAATAAATTGAATATAGTAATATAAATAATTGATCATTGGTAATAAATATGTGGAAATGTGGAAATGTGGAAATTTGCGCAACTGGGTTCGAATCACCAGACGTGGATAAAAAATATGTTTTAAGTTCTTTCTAACGCTGACGTAATCTACATTTAACGTAGAAAGCATAAAATTGATTTTATATGTCATTTATACAGTTTTAACGGCACAAATGACTGTATCAATCCGTCATATCGTGCCGGCCTTTATGAAAGTCAAATAAATGTCTTATTGCGGGCGTTTGCGGAAAATAAACGATGAAATCTTCCTGATTTTGCGCATTTTCAGCTCATAAACTGCGCTTGATTTAAAATAAGAAATAAACATCAAACGGGTTAGAAAATTGAATAGTTTTTTTTTTATTCAATCGGGCTCTTATCGCGGTGCAAATAACAATGTGTAAAAATTGGACCAGATTTGAAAAGCGTCTTTGACTTTGACGGTGCTTTTTGTCACCAAAAAATGAAATGATAAAGAAGAGTGAGTCAGAAATGAAGAAAAAAATATGAAATCGTTTTAATATTATAATTAATCATCCGGTTAAAACCGCTCACCGATTTTTAACAATGATCTTATTACGATCGTGAAACGCCGCAAATAAAAGCAACTTAACAATAAGCTTTGATCGCGTGTCCGTATAGTTGAACTTTGGTCCCGTTACGTCTTTTATTGTTTTGGTGGCTTTTGGACTACAGTGCTTAGTCCTTTTTGGGACGCTTTTTCGGCCAAAATGGGGCTATTCTAATAGAAAAATGATCCTTTATGTGACGATGCCCCTTTTTCGGACGCTATTTTCGAGAACCGAAAACGTCTCAAAAACGTTCTATATGTTCCGGTTTCTCTGGCTTCAAATATAAAAAAAATAATAATAAAATTTAGAAATACCCCTTATCATAAGGGCCCTTATGTATCCGTTTTCTGGGCGAAGTTGAAAGAAGTGTAAATCTGAAACCGGAAAAATTAAAAAAATCGAATAATATAGAATTTTCTCCTTTTTTAGATTTATACGTTTTCCGACAACATCCGGAAAACAGTAAAACACGCCAACGGAGAAAATTTTGCTAGGCTGTGCAAAATTTACTTTATTTTACTTTAATTCACTATCAATTAAATTTTTTTATAATTTAGACAATCAAAGCAAAACCTTTTATCACTGATAATCGATAGGCACTCAAAATTTTTGAGTGGAAATCTTATAAACTTTACTTGTGAAGGTGGTTACAAACTACATAAATGATAAGCAGTTTAAAATGGGATTCTCCTTCACAAATATGTTTTCTAGTGCACGACAATAGAAACAGACAGTATCTGAACGTTTTGTTGATTGTACCACTCCAAGTTGGAGTCTCCAACAAAGCACACAAGAACGTTTGTGTTTGTTTAAAACTTGTGATAAATGATACAAAAAACGCAACAATTACATTTTTAATCGGAGGCATGTGGCTGGGTAAGCCATTGGCATGGTGCCAATGATTAGCCGCCAACTATCGTTGATCAGACAGGGCAACCCTAGATGCCGACGATAAGCGCTTTTTTGATGAGCGTGGCACGAGTTCCACGCTCTCCTTTTTTACTTTTTTTTCTCCATCTTGTCCGATCCGTCACGATCAAAGTGCCGCGCGCCGAGAATTGATGCGCTCGATTACACCCGAAACAAAGCGCAGCAACAACAGCAAAAAAAATAGAAAATAAAAAAAAAACTTTAAAAAAGTTTCTTTTTTTTTTATTCAAATTATGTGTATTATTCACTGAGCCACAAAGCCTAATTGGACAACATGGATTGTAGACTTCAATCATGATCAATCGGAGAGTAATTTTGCCTCCCCGCTTTGAAAGCCAACTTATAATCATGGCGATAAAGAAGAGTTAATCGGATAGTATGTTCGTTTTCTGTTTGCCAACACATGTTTCGGTTTTGGTTCAAAGGAAAGATTTCTTTCATTAAAATCGACCGGAAAATGAACTAGGGATTAAATGTCCGCGAAAAAACAGTCTTTTAGTTATATGGAAAAGACCAAAATTGCTTACAAGGCCCTAAAACCTGTTTCCCAGACAAAAAGTTTAGTGACACACGTCAAGTTGGTAACATTCTAGAAAAAAATCGTCATAATCAAAACGTTCATTGGTTAAAAAAAAGTGTGATGAATCGTCCATTGGTAGATATGAAAGAAGTGGGCAAATCGAAAATTTTTCGAAAAAAAACTGGTAAAGCCAAGTTGTAGAGCTCGTCAAACTGCGTCGATCTATTCAAAAATTTATTTGGACCACCAGGGCCCCCTAGAGAGCTGTTTGAAGTCTCCAACCTACGCAAAAGAACGATTTTTTTTTTGAACCGGCCAGCGCGTAGGTGGCACATCCAAATGAGTCGAAAGTAGGTGCANAGAGCTGTTTGAATTCTCCAACCTACGCAAAAGAACGAAAGTCAAAGAAAGTTCAGATTCGAAATCTCTGGCCCCGATTTAGTCTAGAACTAGTCGAAACCGGTAATTTTTAGTGATTTATACCAAAAAACCGGTTACGGGGTTATTTTACCGGTTAAACGGACATCCAATTAAAAAACCGAGTTCAAATTCGGACTCGGCATGGTCGTTTTAGTCCTTATGCCCGTTTTCCTGATAATTGACCCTTGGGAAGCCTTGAAAACCGATAACCGGTTGTTTTACCGGTTAACCGGACATCCAAACAAAAAACGTGTTCAAATTCGGGTTTGCCGCGGTCGGTTTAGTCGGAGTGTTAGAAAAAGGTTTCCACAACTTAGAAAGGGTCGTTTCTTACTACTGAAAAACTATCTAAAATTTGACCTTCCGAAAAAGTGCTCAGTAGCATGTGACCTTGACCTTTTGAAGGTCAAATGATAGACGCATTTCAGAGTTCAACTCTTCAGCTTTCTTTTGCACCTACTTTCGACTCATTTGGATGTGCCACCTACGCGCTGGCCGGTTCAAAAAAAAATCGTTCTTTTGCGTAGGTTGGAGACTTCAAACAGCTCTCTAGGGGGCCCTGGTGGTCCAAATCAATTTTTTAATTCAGATCGACGCAGTTTGACGAGCTCTACAACTTGGCTTTACCAGTTTTTTTCGAAAAATTTTCGATTTGCCCACTTCTTTCATATCTACCATTGGCAATCTCGCACATGTAGGAAACACTTTTTTGGATAAAGACGTATTGAATTCAAATTTGCACCAAATCGGTTCGAGATTTGTCAGTTAAGATATTTTTACGGTTTTTGTCGCGGTTAACCACTAAGATGATTTATTAAAACTAAGCTAATGAGGAAAAAATGAAAATTATGATTTCGTTTTTTGGCGTTTACGGGCCAGAGAAATTATTGCTGGTGCTGTTTTTGGAATGCATAATATAATATATAAAAATATAACGCAATATGGAAAATTTGTTTAATTATCAATGGCGTCAAAATTAAAAAAAGTCCTTTTTGATAAAAAAAAAAGAATCCATCAAAAACACCTTTGTTAGGATTATTGACACGATTTAATTTACGCAAACATCGGACCTGACAAAAAAAAATACTACTCAAAATCCGTTTCGACCGGAAATAAAGAAACAAACCCGCAGGGCAAATTTGTCAACTGTTCGGAAACAAAAATTTTAAGCCACTCAGATCATAATCTCCTGTTCGTTACTTTCTAACTTTTTTATGCCAAAATAAATACAAAGAAAAAGTGAAGAAAGGTGATTTTTGTGGTCGATTAATGTACCATATTTACTTTAAGTAAACATGCCTGATAGACATGCCAGTTTTTTAGTTTATGTTGATTCTATCCTGCTGAAACAAAATAATTTTAAAAATATCAAAAAGGCTGGGAAAACAAAGTAGCCTATCATGAAGCCTAATCATTAGAAATAAATATTGACTTCGTGTGTTGCGTTCTTTATTACAACACCGAATGAATTGGTAAAAATTACAATTTAATTCGCCCATGCATGGCCCATGTATCAAAACTACAAAACTAAGTTGTTCATATTATTAGGATCTTGCATTTTAACCAATGCAGCGTCTAGACAATTTGACTACAGTCACGGGTCTCTCCATGTGCATTTTTCGAAAAACGTGCACATCGAGAGAGATATGCTCATCGAGAGAGATGTGGTCATCGAGAGAGACATGCACATCGAGAGACCCCTGTCTGTACTTATTTATATAAATTAAATATAAAACAACTTGTCCGAGAGTATCTCTAGCAGTTAACGTAATTAAAACGAATCATATGGGGTAATTTTCATTGTCAAATCCGATAATAAAAATGACCCTAGTAAATAATTTCCACAAGCTCCAAAGGTTAAAAATATAAAAAAAGTGAGACAGATTTGACGCTAACCGCCGGAAACGGTGACACCTACTCGACCGCATTTTGCGTCCGTTTGCTCTCACGGTCACCAGTAATTTTTTTTTTATCGCCGACAAGAATCAAAAATGTTTAAAACTGATAATTCACCAATAAAATTGATTCGTCTACTTCAGGTGCCATATGGCGCAATCCTACACCAACTGTCATGTTCTCAAAACCACATGGAAAGACAAAAAAAGAAGGCGCCGGAAGATGATCAATTGGGGCGGCGAGATAAGAGGCCAGAAAAACACGATTAAAAAGAATATGCGACTGTCGCCGTTCTCCTAGAAACTGTCAAAAAATATTTGCCCGAAACTATGTGGAATACTCACATAACTAGGGTGCCCAAATAAAAAAACTTTTACTCAGGGTTCACTGTGGAAATTCGCCGTTTTTTGTAAAGTACTCAGAACGAGACAAACCTATCCAAAATAATGTTCTCATTATTTAAATTCAAACAGCTTTTCGGCAGTGGTTAAAACAATTGGGCTGAATTGGCGGATAAAATAGATTAATAATTTCTAAGCCAATCAGCGTCAAGTGTTGTCAATATATGTTATCAAATATACAAATAAAATAGTCTGCCCTATTTGCCATCCGAAACAACACTAATTTATTTGCTTGTTTTTATTTAAAAAAATGCTGTTTGAATTTAAATGGCGAGAATGTTAGATACGTAACGTTAAAAAAAAGTGATGACGTTTGCAGATCTAAACGATAGATGGCCTAACCGAGATTGTGAAATCTAAAAAGGCCAATTTTTCATCGTGTGCACTGAATAGAGATATGGTCCATATCATATGGTTTTGTTCATCATAAAAGATCGTTGCCCTCGAACACCTCGTCAGTGCAAAAGTCAAATGGATAATGCGATGGGATTCTACAATCCAACTTTATGTGTATTTTTGTTTACATTTATTTGAAAAGTGTCAACAAATTCACTTCCTCTATTTTATTTTGTATTGGCCGTCTATGAACGTATTTTTAGTGATGTTTTTGTGACCGGAACGCTTGTAAATCATATGATTTCTGTCTGTTTAATTTGGTCCATGATGAGCCCATTCCGGACATTTTTTTGGAGATAATTCGATTTAATTTTGCTACATTTGCGAGAGATCCACTATTTTTGACTTTTTGTCAGGAAAAAACTTTTATAATTAAGTGTCTCGAATCGCACTCGAATCGTAAAATAAAAGTATCACCAAGTACATGAATTATTGCCAATACTGTATTGGTTTTCATCGCGTTTTCCTTATACTTCCTTATTAGTTATACAGTATAACTTATATTGTACAGGGGGGTCGACAAATAAGGGTCGCTTTCGCCAAATAAGGGTCCTTTTTTCAGAGAAAAATATTATTGCGCCAAATAACGGTCGCTGATCTTATCATTGATTAATTTAAGTTGTGTTTAATCTCCAATTTAGTCTTAAAAGTAATACACAAAAAAATAAAACACAAAAAACATATTTTCATACAGTACCAGCAATAAAATATGCAGATATTAGCTTCGCCAAATAAGGGTCAGTTTTTCAAAACACGAAACCGACCCTTATTTGGCGACCCCCTGTATAAGTTATAATTTTTTCATTGAAAATAAATTTGAAAAACAGTACAGTTATCGGCGATAACTTATTGCGAGTCTCATTTAAACAATCCCATCCATTATTATTTCCCTACATTAGGAAAAAATAATTACATCATGACATATCAGAAGATTTAATGATATGTTAGATTTCCTCAATTCATCAAATCCGTGGCTCATAATGGATCACTCGCGGGACAAAAATCTGCAGCGAGGGAAATCGAGAAACAGAAAATGTCAAAAAATATGAAAAAAATACGATTAATCATCCACAAAATGGACTCAAAAAATTTCACAGTACACTGGTATCCGTAATTTACCATTTTCATAACGCTAAAATAAGTTGTCCGGAAGCTCCGAGTTAATTCTGCGAGCAAAAAAAAACGATGCCTTCTGAATCGCCGCGGCGTTCACGAGGCATATCGCGAAAATCGTCACACCACGTCATACTTCCGAGCATTTTCTATTTTTTCGTTTATTTTTAGCCTCTAAAAGATAACGATTACGAGATTAGTACAAACGGCTTCATTTCTTTTCATCTGGAAAGTACTCTATTACTCGCTGTCAGAAGTTTCTTGTGCGTGAATTTTCCGTTTGTATGTGTGTGTGTTGCGAAATTAGGGTGCTAAACACTTTTTGAGTCTCGAAATTGCGTCTGCTGTTTTTTTCGTTCACAAATTACAAGCAGTCAGGTAATTTCAAATATTCTGTGACCTATTTAAACAAATGAAAATAAAGTGTTAAAAAACTTATGCCACCTGTAAATTTATACAGTATGTTCTATCAGTCGCAAAACAGTATTACGCGAGAGTAAGACACCCTGCGCCTATTTCAGACACTTTTTTATTTCCGAAAAACAAAACAGTGCAAAAATGAACATACGGATTTATGCAAAAAAAATTGCAGGGATGTGCCCAAAACGAAACGCAGACAACTCACCATACCATTTTTTATTACTGAAAAATGAGGAAATGCAACTAGCTATACCGCGAAATTTAGAGGTCACACAATACGGAGGTAACATAATTAAAGAAAATTATTTTTCACCCTAGAATACCCTTGACATAAGGATTATCTAGAAATTACATGCCTAACCAGTGGGCACCTAGCTATGGCGATAACGAGTGTACTAATAATAAAAAAAGAAATCAATAGACTAAATAAATGCGCAAAAAAATCGGATGTCAAAATTAATCCACCCTTGACCTTGAAAATTTCAAGCTTCCCACCAATGTGACATTTACTATTTGTATGCCACGTCAGACTTTTTTTTCGTTGTCCTTGAGATTAGACATGAATTCGGTAACGACATCTAATTCCAATTTATCTACCGTCGTGATATTTGGTTAATATTTAATCGTGTACAAAAGTCGGATTTTTTTTTTCGCTGTCCTAAGGTAACTTTGAATTTTTTATTGGGAAATATAAAAAATATGAGTCCTCGAACAAAAAACATACACAAAAAATACTCAATTCGGATCATCTCGAAGTAATCTAACAAAACGTTAGGAATGAGTCCAACAACTAAATATGGAAATTTAGTACAATTATAGGTTACGTATTCTTGATGATTGACCTTGCGTAACCATGATCTTGCAAAGTGACTTTTCGTAGGATAATCTACTATTCAGCGTGGACGAAAATTTAATTTTTTTTTTCGTGATTCGTAACCAACAACGTAATTACACCAAGAACTAGCTCATTCGGTGTTAATTATCAAAAGCCGATTTGCACGAATTTCATTACTGAATTTTTCGTTGGTGTGTAAACAAGAGGATGGGTTAAAATGGTTTCTTGGATATCAATAATAGATAGACAATATAAGTAAATGTACATAATATATCTCAGTGTTTTATTTGAGTATACAGATGTTTAGCTCATAGCTTAACATCTCATATAGTGACAAAAAAATCTCCTGAGAGATGCCTTATGTTAGCAAAAAAAATCTCATCCAAAGATTATGGTCTGATTTTAACCGAAAAAATCCCCATATTATGTCATAGTTTAAGTCCTATGCAAACGTAGCAAAAAAAAACTTTCTTAGAGATTTCTAGTAAGGATAATCCATAAAGAAAAGTTCAACAAGCATTTTGGTTTTTTTGGGAGGGGGTCGACTAATTTGAAATTGAAGCAAAAAATGCGTCCGGAATGGGCACAGGCACTGTTTTATTTTACCGGGTTGAACCTTGAAATAGAAGAGCTCAGTTCTTCAACTACGCTTCAATCCGATTTTTCCGAAATCGGCGGTGCCACGTTTTAGCTAGACGGAGTTCTTTACATTTCAATTTACTGCACCAATATAAACAGGCCTTTAATTATTACGTAATCGATGAATAAATCCCCGCTGTTATTTTTTTTCTATTTTCGCGTAATTTCAAACCAAACCGCGTCGACGCATATCAGTTAGGTAATACTATTTAGAAACATAAATACCGTCTAGTCGGCGGTTTTTTTAGGTAATCGATTTCCATTTTACAAAGTGACCCGTTTTTTGTGAATGTAGAAAAAATGTTTTTATGTAAATACGTTGGTATTAAGATGGCACTGCGCCGGAGAGCGAAAAAAAAAAGATAAAATTATCCATTCAAGTTCATTCAATGAACCATGTCTACGTGACAGGTCAAACAAAATTTTCCATGTCGCTCATTCTATTCAGTGCCAAAAATTTTATAGCCACAGTTTTGCCCCAGAGGATTATGTTACAAATTTTACCAAAAAACGTCTAAAAATGACTGATCATTTTTTTTTTGCCGCAGAATATAAAATTAATATTGTTTTCTAGTTCCTGCATCAATTTATTTTATCCCCGGAAAATATGTTTCAGGTCGATTTTAGTGGCATGATCGAGGAATTATTTTTCAGAAATTTTATCCTGAACGGAAGTGGTGAATATAATACTTTCTAAGTTTAAAAATTATGAAACTCTAAAATTTTTATTTACTTCAAAAAATATCAAATTCATGAATCCTTCAGAAATTTTCGATCCGTGAATGTTAGATTGATTTCAGTTTGTTTCGTTCAAATTTTCAAGCGCAAGCATTAATGACAAATTTTCTGGCAAAAGTAGCCGAAAATTTCACGTATGGGTTAACAAAAAATCCTGGCAAGAATACGCGTGCAAATATATATACCTTTCTTTCTCTCTCAAGTCCATTTTTGCCTAAGATTAAAAAACAGTTTAAATGCAAACGCGAAACTTTTTGAACTCACCTAGTCTTCGTTTTCCAATCCGCAATTTTTTCTTGTTATTATTTTTCTTCGTCACAATCTCTATTTTTTTTAATTTCTCTTTTGTTTTGTTGGTTTGTTTGTGTTTGAAAAATGGCCAAAAAAATCTGCGTTTTTTTTGTTTAGTTTTTGTTTTTGGGTATCGAGTCGATGCGGGAGAGGCTTGCTCCTTGGCCAAGCAAGAGGAGAGACGGCAAAAACAGCGAGCAGGGCCTGGATGGGTGGCAATGTACCATATTAGAGCGCGAGCGACGCTGGCACGTTACTATTCTAACCAGCAGCGACACACGTCGACACCCTCACTTTTGTGAACAACAAAAAAACGCGCTGTCTACATACCGCCGTCCAATATCAATGCGCGCCGTTCTTTTTTTTTCTTCTTCATCTGCGGTGAGGTGATGAAACAAGTTTTGCCGAAGTCTGAAATATAGTTTTTAGTTGGTGGGTGGGCCCGGCTTAGTCCTGGGTGAGTCCCCCACATGACACATTTTTAAACATTTGAAGTTGAATAAATCAAATTCACTTTAATAATATATGAATATTTAAAATAAATAATAATTTTGAAGGAATTATGATTCTTTTTCCAAAGCAAAAATGTGTGACTCAGGTGAAGTTATTGGTGCATCTTCGTATATATTAGTACACTGCTTAAAGGATTATGAGGCCACTTTCGCGTTCCAAAAAATTTGAAGAAAAAAAAACAAATTTCCTATTATAGGAAATCCTATCATTCATTTCGGTTAAAAGAGACATATTCAGAGTGTATAATGAAGTTAAACCCATATCTCCAAGGACCGGATATTATTTGTTTCTTTCACAATGTGAAATTCACATGATTTCCGATAAATGCAGGTTCCCGACAAACGGGGAAAATGACCGCTTAAACCCGTTCACGGGTATAAACTAAGAGCACAAGTGGCCCGATAAACCGTCAGGTGGCCCGCGTGGGCGGGATAGGCGAAAAACTTTTGGAAAAAAGTGGTCTGATAAGCGCACGAGCGGGCAAAGTGGCCTGATAAGGGGGCCGCATGAACCCTTAACCCTAGACCGCGCACTAGGTACTATTCAGGGACCGCGCAGTGGGACCCAATTGGGTCCCAGACACAAAAATGCTTGGCATTTGTTTATTAGTTAGCCGAATTGTGATATTTTTGTTTTGAATGACTTATGAATGAATTGATTAACTATTGTTTGAATCAAAAATATTAAAAATCAAAAAAATAATAATGTTTATGGCCGATTACTGTCAGGGTTTTTGTTCTTTCCAAACACATTTCAACTAAACAGGTGAAAATCATTGATAGATTTTTTTTTGTCAAATTTAGTCCCGACTAATTTTACGTGGTTTGATATTCATATGGTACTGTTTGAACATCCCAACTGGATATATCAGCGGGTTTTTTTACTCTTTCCACCTGCCAACGCGTCATTATTTGTTTGATTCTGCAAAAATTACTTTTCTGTAGCGCCTCCCCACAACAGATTAGCGCATTTCTATGACACGATCCATATTTGTGTAAATAAAAGAAGGATAAAAAATTCGAGTATAAAAAATTTCAGAAGTATATCTTATCCCAGATTCGAGATATTCACTAAAATAGCCGCTCGGGACCCAATTGGGTCCCACTGCGCGGTCTCGGGTTAAANATATATATATATATATATATCATATATATATCCACGCTCGTGCCGTTTTTTCGATAAAAATTTTCCAGACATTCCGCCTGCGCCGTAATCGGGTCAAAATTTTCCCTCAAAATGTTGACCCGATAACGGCGCAGTTGATTTATATTATTAAAGAAGAAAAAATGAACATAATACGGTCGGTAAGCATTTTTGGTTTTTTTAACGAGCATGCGCCCATTCTGCCCTAAGGCCCATAGGCTATGGGCCAATTCGTGGGAGGGTTATTAATAATAACTTATTATTTTTGACACATACAAATGGTCAGAAAACGCATTGACAACAAAACAAAAAAAAAACTAAATCGGATCGAAAGTGTTAACTTAATCGTGATCTCCAATGAGCTGCATATAACACACGCAGTAACAAGTCAAATATTAAAATACTGCTGGAACACGAATCATGTTACATGATGGTTTCAAGGGTAAGCATGAAGTACATGATATTCAATACATACGTTGTTACACGAGATTCGGGATGTTTTAAGCATGCAAACTGTTTGCAGCAAACAATATTAAAACCCCGAAACTTTATCACTATACCATATCATATGGTCCATATGGTATGATCGTGCTCAGACTGTAACGCTTCCAGCAGTTTTCCTATGATTTGTAACGCTATTCTGGCATCACCGTTACAGTCTGAGCGCCATCATACGGTAAGTCATTGGGAAAATATTGGCAGATCCAGTAAAACATAAGAAATCACGAATTTCACATACGGTAGTTCAATTTAATCTTTACTTTGAGCGCCAACTAAAAGCCAGTTTTGAAAAATTTCCTACATTTGACGATGTCAAGTTGACGCAACCAAATTTGGATTATTAGATTTTTTATTAGTATTTCTATGGCTGATAGACTGATGGAGTAGTGATCGTACTAATTTCTAATACTTCTCAACTTGTCCCAACTTTTCAATACTAATTTATAAATACCAAAAAGAAACTTTTCTGAAAAAATTGTCTCTATCAATAAAAGAGCATAAAATTTGTCGTGAAAAAGTGTCTAAGGTTACTGGAGTACGATATATTCCCTTTCTCCAATATCTTATACCGACCACCTACCTTGAATTCCCGGATGCAGTACCCTAAGTCAGACCCGTAATGTTATTTCGGTACACTTAAAAAAGTCAAGGGTACTGGAGTGAGAACAAAAATGTCACCGAGAAAATTTCGCTTGTAGCTTTGAAACAGTACTCGGTCTTATCTATGGTAAGACCCGCGTCGACGTCGGTGACAAACTGACGACCCACACGGTACTACAAACATTAGTTTAAAAAATATCTTCGAAATTCATGTAAAGGCGTTATTAAAAATAATAAACAGCCCTTCTAAAAATCTCGCTTTTCATTATAAACACACGTACTGTATTGTAATCGGATTGGCAGATCGAGGTACAAACTAAAAAAAACTAACCCGTGTTGGTACTTTGCGCCAAGATTTAATAAAATTTCGCATAAAGTAAACCAAACACGCTTAGAAACTGTACTGTTTTAAGTGTCCGCATTTAAAGGCTAAGAGGCTAATTATATCATCTTCAAGGTATTTTTGTAACTCAAGTGCAAAAAGTGGCATTTCGGAAATGAGGTGTCAAATCGAACTATGTTACGTTCAGAGGCGTGAAAGCGACCTGGAAATTCGTTGCGCGGGAAAAAAACATAATCCGCCGGTAATCTACGAGTGCAAAAACGAGGCGATAGGGTTATGAACTTGAAAATAATTGAATTTAATCAAATCCTATATATATTTTGACATGCGTATACGGTATACCTAACAACTGAGCTACCGATTAGTCTCCGGTTGTATCGCTAACAGGCCAAATATGGCATGTGTCCCTGTTATTTTTCATGAACCACAACTTTAATGGAATATCAACTTTTATGTACACATCGAACAAAAGATAAAACAGGCATATTTGAGTCCGTAGGAATGCAGGAGCCCGTATCACGAGCCTTTTGGACACTCGAGCGTCCATATTTACGTATTTAAACTTTCCAGTCCATGCGCTCTTTTCGACCCATTTTTCGATAATCAAAAATGGGAATAATGAGCGCACGGTGCGCTGCGCACCACAAAAAAGCATGAGTATAATCACATTTACTGTGACCACAATGAATCAGCCAGTGGAAATTTCCGCACGCAGTTTTATATTGTTTCAACATAAAAAGTGCGTGTGAAAATTTGCTCTGTCTGATTAATTGTTGGACCAAAAAACATTTATTATTTTTGTAAATAGATCAATAAATAATACATATATTTTATATCCACTTTTATATATGATAATTGTTTTTTTGGCGTTAACAAACGTTAATTTCCATTCTTTATTAAAAGGAATGAAGACGAAAATTATCACTTGACTTCTTTCAACTTTCGATATTTGTCGCTTTTTAGATATCGAATTTTTATGCGATTTGAACCTTTTCACCGGCTTTGTCCAAGTCAAAATATGGACAATGTAAAGCCATGGCAGGACATTATCGTATTCAATTTCACTAGATAATCACACTAATTTGGATTATCCCGTTGGCTTATTGTTTCTCACCAATTTTTATTTTCAACTAATCCGCATTAAACTCGGCCATAAGTGGATAGTATACAAACTAAATTCCGAAGAAATACCAAAGTCCGTAAAGTTGATTTTCGTTAACCTATTAGAACCCTATTAGAACCCTTAAAGGACGCAGTGTTATAATGTCATATAGAAATCCGGAACAGAATAAGTAAAATCATTAGATTTGCAAAAATCGACTACACTGTATACCATAACTTATGTACTTATCGTTATTTTAATTATGTTTAACTTACTTTAATTCACAAAACTTATTTTCAAGAAAACTTTAAGAGTTCGCTTGAATTTGTTTTAAGCAAAACTCATGTGATTCGCACATTTCACAAATGTCGTACTTATCTACCGTGTTATGACGATTTTAGTGTACTTCATACTTTCCGCTTTATGCAAGAGCAATTCACTCATACATCACGATTGTGTAATTTCATTAAATTGGGACACATTTATATAAAAATGGCTTGTTGGACTTTTAAATATTAATTTTACGACCTTTTCTATTATTAATGCGACAGTTTAGCATTCTAAGAGTTTATTTAGACACTAGTATTGAAATGGCTGTAAGATACCAGCAGGCTTCATTTGGTATGCCCAAATTAGTCAGAAAATTTTATTTGATTCAATAAGCCATTTCAATACACTTAGGCCAAACCTATCAAGAAAAAATGGCAATTATGGAATTATTGGCCCCTAAAATACGGCCGTATAAAGAGCGGCTGTATAAAAAGCGACCCAAATGGGATAATCACTTTGTTGACGAAAAAGCGGCCGTAATGGGAGTAAGGACTGTAGTAAAATCCTTTTAGTGCACTATAGTCTTTAGACTATTAAGTGTTGCGTTAACGCTAAGTTGTGCAATAATGTTTTGTTAACGCACGAAGTGGTGTAGTAGAGACAACAAAACTCGTATGTTAATAGCTTCACTTTACTTTTTTTATAAACGGGTCAATAAATGTGTATAATTCAATTATTCAAGGTGCTCACCGCAGTTTGACCAATGAGAAATGGTCAATTCAGTCATAGTCAGTTACGTCCCCTCACGTCATCGCTCGTAACCACACTTTTTGGTTGATTTTTTGACGCATAAATAAAAGAAGGAACGCACAACGAAACGTTAAATTGACCGTGTACCAAAAATGTGGCAATGACTGACTGCTTTAGGTGTTTTTTTAATTACCCAAAATAATGAATCCTGAAGTGAAAACCTTTACAACAACCTAGTACAACAAGCTTTATCATATATTTGGTATTTTATCTACCTCCATAAGTTATTAATTTAATAATCATGGTAGGGACCAGAACTACGCATGATAGTTAAATATAAACTAACACGCAGAGATGTCCTGATATTGCGGGTAAAATTTTGCACGACAAACACACATGTCGTAGGTCGAAACGCGTATGCCGATTGACTGAAAATCAGGTCGATAAATCATATGTAATTCTTGAAAAAAAAACTAAATGCGTTTTTGTCTCGTTTAGATACTAAGTAAATACATGGGGTTTGGGTATATGGTCAAGCCCAAAAACTGACTTGACCATTATGCATATTAAAAAAAACTGATATCACCTTAAAGCCATTTGCAAAAAAAACAATCCCTCAAAAAAGACGTGATTTCAAAAAAAATGTGCAAGCCCGGGGAAGTCTTTGTCTAACAAAAAAAAGACATTTCTTTGTTCAAAAGACTGACTGCAGCTTACAACGGTCAAAATGTCAGACCTTATAACCACACGACGAAAAATGGTAATATAACGGAACTTTGGTTAGATAACGGAACTTTGGTAAGATAAGTGGTACTAATATACCATATGTAAGTGGTGTATTTACAAATCAAATATTGCTAACTCAATTGTAGATTAGCCCATAGACCGGCTTATTTTTTACCAAAACATAATTACGAAGTACGGTCATGAAATTGTTTTTTTAGGCGAGAAATGCGCTCCAGGCGTAAATCAGGAATTTGGCATTCGTTCAAGAGAAACATTTTGTGACTTTGTTTTATTTTCCCCAAAAAAAAGAAGTATAAAAGACAGTTTAAGAAAAGCCAATACAAAAAAGCGCTTTAACCTAACGTAAAAACACAGGATTTCTACATTTTTTAGTGTACATCATAACTATGGTTTAAGGCCGCAAAAATTATGTTGTAGTTTTTTTCGCAAGAAAACCCGATTTTTGTTCTTATTTGATGTTTCTTATCATAGAGATTTTGAATCGCATATTGCGGTTTTCCTCCATAATGTTAGAATTTAAATCTGAATTTTACTTTCTTTTCAAAATTTTGTGACAAATTAAACTACTTTTTATGTTCAATCTTTTATGTAAGACCCACATTTTAAATATAATAAATGCATTTTTTAAACGAAAATTGTCGGTTTTTAACGAATTTTAGATATACTGATTTTTAGAGTATTGAAATATACCGCCAAGTAAATGCGAAGGAAGGCCTTTAAAATAACTGAACAATATTATTAAGGAAGCCTCTATTTAATAGAGTAATACAATTAATTAACTCTAATACAATAATTAAGGAAGGGCCCTAGAAACTTTTAAGAAGGTCCCGTAGTTAAGTGGTCCCGAAGTAAGGGAACATGTACGGTTTCAATATCTATAAAAAGGTACAACTTATAATCGATACGTTATCAACGATAACAGTCTCATTATTCCTATTAGGGACGATTTCTCAGCAATACTTTAGCTTAAAATACTATATTATATTAAATAAACTGGGAGATTTTTTTAATCAAATGATCACATCAAAAAATCCGTGACTATACAAAATAATTGAGTTTTTGTAAAAAAAAATCTACTAGAGAAATTGTACTTCTGAGAGCTAAAATATGACAGAAAAGGTGTCTTTTAAATCTGGTTTGCATTTAGCATAATTAAGTTATCGTCAACCAAGTGATAAATTCAAAATAAACCTAAAGCGTCATTTATTTAATTTGTGTATAGATATGTCATATGTGCATATGTGTATGACAACGTAACACTTTCACATGTCTAAATATCTTTATAAAAATTGCTTGAGAAAAAAATACAGTTCTAAATACAAATCAATGCATGCAAGCGTTTTCAACAAAGTTCTGATTAAAAAAGGTCCATAAATACATTTTTTTTTTATAAAAAATGACTTTATCGCCAAACAAATGTCAGAGTTTATAACCATTCACCCCTGTATCTTTTATTGTCAATCCATTTATATCTTTGTTGAGAATAAGCCTGAAATTACACTGACCAAAGGTGTCTGTTCGAACAGATTTATATTTTATCACTTGTGGAAGTCGTATAAAGCCGTAAAAGTGAATTCCTTTGGTCCTGGGCCACCATGGACGAGAGGTTTATGAGAGTTCAGTAGTATTCCCTTTTAAATCCAGTCAGGGGCGAAAACACGTATCAAAATTTCCGTCGTGTCAATCATTCTCCGACAACGGAAAGCCCGAAATTATGGTAAACATCTTCATGTTTATCTTGTATCGTTAGACTAAACTGTATGATTAACTTTAATATGTAAGGTTCGTAAATACTGAAATGTGTACTTGATTTTAGATATAAAGGAATTTTGATTTTTTTTTTGCTGAAAATTCTGCGCAGTATTTTTACTTTGATGGGACCAGTAACATAAAAAACATTCTCAATTTGAGAATATCAAATACAAAAAGATAATATTGAGAGTGTATGGACCCTTACTATGGAGACAGTGAAAGCTTTAAGGGGGTTAAGGTTGTTGAGTAAATTCTATAATGGGACAATTGTAATTTTCCTTATTTTGTAGAAAAAATTCTAGATATATTCCTCGTTAACGCTTGATTTTGTTTTTCTTGTTTTCATTTCTTTTTCAATCCAACATTAACCGCTTCAACGAAACCAGATAATTTGCGTATTTTTATAACAATTGTAATTATAATTATATTTTATGTCCGAGAGATCCTGCTATGAGATAAGAGATACGAAATACAAACTCTTAACCTCGTTTTGCTTTATTTGTCATCATATTCTTGCAAATCGCAAATAGTTGCAACTAGTTGAGACTTGCANAAAACACGTCACAAGAACATCGAAGAAAAAGAAAAAATGAAAAAACGGTTTCAGAATTAAAATTGCTCAAGTAGAGCAAGCACCGTTTTCACATTTTTATCAAAAATAAATAAAACATAATTTGTCAAAAATAAAATTTTTAATAAAAATCCTCAAACTCCCAAGTCCCAACACCGTGACTGGGGAAGTTAAGGGAAGCGACTAGGAAAAAGAGAAAATGTTATTAGAACCATATGGTCGGTAAAGTATTACAGGGGTACTACAAGGAGGTAGTACGATTCATTTATGGAAACCTTTGGTGTTGGAAATTTAGTAAATGGAAATTTTGTGTTGGATATTCGGAAATTGCATAATTTGGTATTAGAAACTAGGTAAATGCAAGTTTGGTGTTAGAAATTTGATATGTGCAAAATTGGTGTTGGAAATTTGGAAATTTTCTTTCTTGTTGGATACGGCACGGCGCGCGTTGGGCGTCCCGAAATACCATTTATTTTACAAATCCCGTATCACATCGGTCAACCAATTGGTAGAATATCCTGAACTGCCGTTCATATAAAAGCGGATAACTTTTCTGTCATTTGGAATACAGTGCGGCGCTTGCCGCCTAAAAAATCAAATCAGGGAACTATCTAGTCTCGTGATATAAACACTATAACATACAGGGGGTCGCCAAATAAGGGCCCCTCAAATAAGGGTCGGTTTTTGGCGACCCCTGTATAAGATGACACAAGTTACGTTACTTATACCGTATTTAATCGTACAACCACTAGGTATTATGGTTTGGTTCGCCGTTAATGTTATAGCCTATAACTTATAGGCTATAACTCATACCAAATAAATTTACTTTTGGGATACGGGCCGTATCATACGGCAAGGCGTTGGTGGCCCAAAAATAAAATCAGGGAACTATCAAGTCTCGTGATATAATACACAGGTTAAGTACTTAACCGTCCACTAAAATTTTTTCAAAACTGGACGGTTAAGCCGGTTCCGGACGGTTAAGCCGGTAGGGCGTAGGTTAATTTTTTGGGGAAATTAAAAAAAAACGAAGTGGACGGTTAAGCAANTTATAAAAATTGCTTGAGAAAAAAATACAGTTCTAAATACAAATCAATGCATGCAAGCGTTTTCAACAAAGTTCTGATTAAAAAAGGTCCATAAATACATTTTTTTTTTATAAAAAATGACTTTATCGCCAAACAAATGTCAGAGTTTATAACCATTCACCCCTGTATCTTTTATTGTCAATCCATTTATATCTTTGTTGAGAATAAGCCTGAAATTACACTGACCAAAGGTGTCTGTTCGAACAGATTTATATTTTATCACTTGTGGAAGTCGTATAAAGCCGTAAAAGTGAATTCCTTTGGTCCTGGGCCACCATGGACGAGAGGTTTATGAGAGTTCAGTAGTATTCCCTTTTAAATCCAGTCAGGGGCGAAAACACGTATCAAAATTTCCGTCGTGTCAATCATTCTCCGACAACGGAAAGCCCGAAATTATGGTAAACATCTTCATGTTTATCTTGTATCGTTAGACTAAACTGTATGATTAACTTTAATATGTAAGGTTCGTAAATACTGAAATGTGTACTTGATTTTAGATATAAAGGAATTTTGATTTTTTTTTTGCTAAAAATTCTGCGCAGTATTTTTACTTTGATGGGACCAGTAACATAAAAAACATTCTCAATTTGAGAATATCAAATACAAAAAGATAATATTGAGAGTGTATGGACCCTTACTATGGAGACAGTGAAAGCTTTAAGGGGGTTAAGGTTGTTGAGTAAATTCTATAATGGGACAATTGTAATTTTCCTTATTTTGTAGAAAAAATTCTAGATATATTCCTCGTTAACGCTTGATTTTGTTTTTCTTGTTTTCATTTCTTTTTCAATCCAACATTAACCGCTTCAACGAAACCAGATAATTTGCGTATTTTTATAACAATTGTAATTATAATTATATTTTATGTCCGAGAGATCCTGCTATGAGATAAGAGATACGAAATACAAACTCTTAACCTCGTTTTGCTTTATTTGTCATCATATTCTTGCAAATCGCAAATAGTTGCAACTAGTTGAGACTTGCAAGACATTTCGATCTGTAAGTAAGAGAGAAAATAATTAATTAAAAAAGTGGGTTAAGAGAAATGTGCGGAGAACTAATGCGAACCGATATTCCGCGTTTCAGAAATTTTGGATTCACGTAGGAAAAGTTATAACACTATAGGTCACTTTTGCCCCTTGCGGATATCCGGTGTGTACGGATATATCTGGGCACAATTTGAGCACTCATGGACCAGAAAAATTGTTTGAATTTAATTATGCAAAAAAAAATTAATTGATAACGTTAGCCATTCAAATTTTATGATAGATTTTCGTCGACATTTATTGTCGAGAATTTGAGCATCATTTACCCCCTTAAGCTTAATAACCGTATTAAGATGCATGATCTAACGTAAGCGTTTCAATCAAATACATGTACTAAGTTTTATGTTACGGGTTCCAACTTCTTCACAGGCTTTCTAACCAGAAAATTAATATTCCTTTATATTGAGAACTTAAAAGACCTATGAAGGTCCTATGTTCTGTAATATTGTGTGAACTACAATAAAATTAACAAATGTAGTAATTTCAAGATTGGGTCGATTCTATAATTAGATGTACTAATTTTGGCATCTAATGTTGGATTGATCCTCGATAATCTATTTTACATATTTATTCCCTTCTATTCAATAGTTTTTTATATGTACTTGTCTTGATTATATTGAACGAATTGTATAATACATTGTATTGCTAATGTTTATCACCATATTACAGGAAGCGTCAAGTAGGGTTTAAAATATTAGTTAAATGGTGTTCGCATTTTCGCAATACCGACCCAGACAAACCGACAAAGTTGAAGTATCAGGCGTGGCAAGAACCTTGCCAGTTAAACTTTGGCCTTAGGTTTAAATTGTGTACCCGTTGAAATTTAAATAAATAAATATGGTCCTAAAACGCCATCCGTATGTGTAATTTTGGTCAGTCGGACCTTTTCCGTCGAAGTTTGCGGCCATCAAAACATGATCGGACGTCTTACATTTTTTAGTGTGGGGTAGTCTTATCACGTTGGTATTTTAAAAGGAGTCAAAAAGGAAAACTTGAATTTGTCACTTACTGTATACGTTCCACAGCAATGAAACGGTGGCCAAAGCGCCTTTCACGGTGAGTTAAACCCGCCACGGTTTTGCTCTCTCACTTTATTTTTTTGCTTCTTCGTTTAACCTGTTTGTTGGTGGTCCAGGTTTAGAACACGCAAATTGTAAACCAAAAGAGATAATACGACGAATAGTTTATGAAAGTGACCTTTTTGGGGTTTCAAGGAGAGACTTTATTGCGTACTTATGAAGTAAGCTACATGTATATCTGACTGAGCTCGAAATAATGTAATGTAGACTAAATTAGACTAAACTTACATTACGTAAACAAACTAATGTAAGGATAATGTAAACAAACTAATGTAAAGCGGCGTACAGGACGATATTTTCAAGCATATTAAAGTGCTAAAAAAGTAAATTAGATTTAAAATAGTTACACACGCGTAAGCCGTTTAAATCGAATTTGAACTTCATGGCCCTTTTAGGAAAAGTGAAATCAAACTTGGGGAACTCACTTTACCCGCAAATGTGAAATTATGAATGATTTAGTTTTTCATAAAATTAGTTAAATAGGGGGAAACGTAAATTCAGTCGCAACAGCCTACCTACGCGTATCTACATAACTTTTCAATTTCACATTTTTTATCTTACACTGTAAGACTTACAGTATGAAAAACAATTTTACTTATATGATCAAACCTTGATGTATAGTTTCAAGTAAAAATAATCGTGTGACAAGAACAAATTGTTTTTACATTATGTGTGTACATCATGATTTTTAAACAACTTTAAAATACGGGCCCGCGGGGGTATTCCAATTCTGGGACACTCGATTCTAGGACAATTTTCAAAAAAGTCAATTTCCGGGAAGCTTTTTATCTCAAAAAGATTTTAAGCGAAATTTATCAAAATCCGAAATTAAATTACCGTGACTTGAAATTCGTGACTTGAAATTGTATGCAGCGCGGGAAAAAACGAAAAATGGACCAAAAAGGATAGGATAAATGGTTACCGGCATTTTCGAACTGATATTATGTATTCCCTGTCTCCAGGAAGAGTTTCTGTTCTCAATTGTTTTGTAAAGAAATCGATCGTGGCGTCCTTAATAATCTTTATAAACTTCAAATTTAAAAGCAAATTGTCCAAGTCGATTTCCAACGAGCATCACCGTTTATGTGTACTTCTCTATTGTTCTCTTAACAGCCATCATACCTGTGGCATATGTTATAATGAACCAACAATAATTTTTGTATCTTCACTTCAATTTAGGCGTACGACGAGCAAAATTAATCAAAGGAAATCAAATTGCATTATCAAACGCCTATAGTAGTCTGATATCGCCTGATATCAACACGTGATCTACGCCGAATAAATGGCCGTTTCATGCTCTTTATTTTCACGCAGGTAAACAAATAAAATGTGACGCATCGCGACAAAGTTGATATTTTCGAAAAACGCTGATTGGACTACAACTATAACGGAGATTATCGCCTGGAACCTCGGGCCATTACAGCCGCTTCTGGGGAGTGCGTCCAAAACTCGCGCGCCTAATTGCCTACCTAGAGTTTTATTAGTACCAAAGCTTTAGTTTTATTACTTAAATATTCAAGCGCCAGATACAAAAAAAATCACACAAATATGACATCCGTACTCCCCATAATTCACGATTAAAAAGGGGTCGTCTGTAACTGAATTCCATGCCACTAACAATGCATTTAAAATAGCATGGTTGATAACTTTTTTACGAGTCATCCAGATTCTCAATGAACGGCATGGAATTCCTGTTATAGGCTATAAGTTACAGCGTTTGGTTATTATTCGGAACTTGTTCTTTTTCATTCTTCTAATAAAAAGTATCGAGAAGAGACTATTATATTCGCGTTTTTATGATAAGATCGTTCAGTAAAGATCGTAAGAACGTCTTATTACATCTCTGAGTAACTTTTTTTCTATGGTCAAGATGTGAGATGTAAACCCCACCGAAAAATACATTTTGACAAAGAAAACTTTGATACAGCTCGGCTCATCAGAGATAAAAACGATTGCTTATTTCGGGTTATGCTAAACAGTCCTACCCGATAAGTTGCCTAATGTAAACATTATGTATTTTTCCCATTAGTTGTTGGCATTATTTTGGCAACCTAGATCTCTTTTGAGTTTCGTACTCGGTACGGAAGGGCATGGAGATGAGATCTTGACTTTCTATTTGACGTTCGCTTGATTATCACCTGCCAGGCTGGGAAAAAACAAAACGACAAAAAAAGGAAAAACTGTTGGCGTCACGCACATAATATATGCTAATTGGAGTTTTGCAGATATCCACCAAATTGTACTTCCTGGACTAGTATGCATAATAATAATAAACCTGACAAAAATATTCTAAAACTTGGTTTTTGCACAATCGTTTTCCTTGAATTGCTTTTTTTGCAGTGAACTTGACAGAATTCCAAAATAATTTTAGGGTCACTATTTTTCGAGAAAAAACTGTCCGAGAGGTAAATCTCGACATTGGAACTTTTTCTCGAAGTTCTCAAATTTGACAAACAAATCTTCTACAGTATGAGGTATAATAACGCGCTTCTCGCTTTTCTAGTTTTTAAGCCTACTAGAATACAAAATTTGAGAAAGCGAGAAGCACGTTATTTTACCCCGTAACTTATGGGCCATAACTATAATATAACTTATACTACATAACTTACATACACAATAAAATTTATGACATTTTTGGTTATTCGCTACCGACCAAAAGAGTAAAAATGTCTAATGGAACCTCTTATGGAACATCTTTCTTAGGGTTTTCCGTAGAGTCCAGTTTGTAAAGAACGCTATTGACCCGTCCTTAATTAGATATTCAAGATCTCCCTGTATTTTCTCTCACGTATTTTCCGCTCGGAATACTGAAACCGTTTCTACTCGTTAACCAAAATTTGGTTACCAAATATGTTATTTTTAGTCGCATAAGAGGTTCTGCGTTAATTATTGAATAACAAGAAAGACTTCAACATCCTATTATTCTTGGGATTAAATTTGCAATAGTATCCTGCTAGAAATTGACATATAAAACCGATTCTAGTTGACTACCGGGATTAAAAAAACTTGATTTGAAATAAAAGTATGATAATTATGGACAGAGGTCGACAGTTTTTTTTTTCCTTTTCGGGGACTAGTTCTTCGGGCAATAAAATTATGCACATGTTAACACATAAACTTAAAATTGATGTCGATCTCTAATTTTGGGGTTGATAATTGGTATTTGTGGTGTACTTGGACGAACTCAAAAACCTTATAATTCTTATGGCCGATTGATTGATTTTTATGAGACAAGTCCAATATTTCAAAGTCGGTTATTAAAGCATCTTCAATGTACGGTCTTTGCTGAGCAAAATTTGATTATATCATGGAATTTCCATGGTTGAGATTACTTTTTTGAAATATCTCAAAAGAATCATACAGTCCAGGCTCCAAAATAAAGAGCCAAAAATCGTAACGCTTTTCTTTCACTTGTTCTGAAATTTGGTTTTCAAAGATAATTTGAAAGAAAGATAACGGTGCACCTATTGTATTACCGTTAACAATTTTCATAATTATATATAGCATATCCTTATCAGGGCTCCATTGTTCGCAAATTGTTATGAAAAATTGTTATCAGAAATGACCAAAATTGGTGAAAGGAGCCTGAGAGTTACAATTAGCTCGCAGTTTCCGCTCATAGATCCCCGTTAAAAATGCTTGCTTTTTAAATCGGTCAAGAACACTGGATAAGCAATGGAGGACACTTAAAAAACCTTGGAGCAGAAATGTACGAAATGCTCCCGATAATATGATCAGAGCGACTCGTTCGATTGGATTAAATCTATGCCAAATTTATAGCTGTGGAGATTTTTATAAAAATCTAAAACGTTCTGTCTAAAATCTAAAATTGTTCTGCTGTGATAATGTTAACCCATGGAAATCGTAATGATCAATTTTAATCGTGTTTATCAAATTGATATGAGTTATTGGCGCTTTCCACAGGCTAAGTTTTAGTCAATTATATTATGTGCACAGGCCTTCTCTTTATTTAAAATAAAATATGTTACTCGATTTACAGTGTATTTAACAGTCATTCAAAGTGGGCCAGTATCACCCTGAAACCATTGTCCTATTTTCAAACTACTTTTTTCAAAGTACCTTGTTCAAAGTACCTTCTTCCATGCGTTGATAATATCAACTTTAAGTTCGCTTTACTGAATGTAATTATTACATTGTAATAGGTTGCATTATTGCGTCAAATTTGCACTGCAGGCTTTTTATGAAAATTTTTCGAAAATGGACGATTCACACCAAACGGGAGGCGATTAAAAACGCTCCTATAAGGACTAGCGAGTGTAAATTATGCCGAGCCCTGTTTTTTTCTCCTTGTCGCTAAATGTTCATCTTGAACTCGTAGATTCACCTATAGATATCTTTCCGCAGCAATTAAAGCAACTTAGGGTGACGGTGATGTTGCGAAATAATTATCGACTATGCCATAAACACCATTTTTAGTTTTATTCCGATACGTAAAAGGCTATTTGACGTCTAAGGAAGGTTTTGCGAACCTTTTTTTATGTATTTTTATTCACCAGAGAAAACAATTATTCGAAAAGATGTTATACATTTACTGATTGGATTTATACTCGGATTTTTTTGTACAGTTTCATTGAAGTCGTATTATGTTGTTGTTAAGTCACCAAGGACCCGAACCAATAATTTATACGCTCCATTTTAAATATACTGTGGCCCTCCCGAAAGTGCAATATGGCACTACTGGCAGTATTCTACTGCTTAAAACTAAAGGGTCAGGCCATGTCATATTTTTCAAATAAATCTATGAAACCAATATGGCTTGTATATATTTATTGGAACTATTAGACACGGTCAATTTCGTGCATAATAAGAGATATAAAAGTATTAAAACCGGTAAACCTGATTTCAATTTCCGGTCAGTCAGAAATTAGTCTTAACAAAAAATAACTGTGATAGGCGCATACATAATTTCGATAAACTTAATGAACGAAAACAGTGCCAAATGACACTGTCGGAAGCGCAAAATTTAATTTTTCTTCAATTATTATTTTTGAAAGCACCGCATTTTAGACAAAAGTTATATTTTCCGTTCCAAATTGTTTGAAAATGTTTGGGAAACAGTCTTACGGATACGGAGTCGGCAAATTGTGACAAACCGAATTCCCAGAAAAGTTCAGAATCTACTTCGTGGCGATACAAAACTGAACGAGATATTAATCAAGTGCGTAAACCGTGGGATCTGACGCTTCCACCGGGCAGCCTTTATATGACCCAAGTAGGGTGTTGAAATTGTATTTCAGATTATTATCAGTTGGAACTCTCTTAGTTTAACCTATGAAGACCTTTTTTGACCGAAATTTACCAATTCTTATTTTGAATTTTCTGAAATTTCTGAATTTTCTGCCCCTGGAGGTTCTTTAATATTGGTGCCCCCTGGGAGTTAAAAGATAATTAAGTGAAACATGCTAACAAATTGGCCACATTCGACCAATCACCGCGCGCCTATAGGCTGTCAGTCTTCATACTATACGCACGCGTTTTGGGGGAGTAGTTCAACTCTTAGCCTATTTTTTTATTTTGAAACTTAAAGCATATACGTTTTATATTTCCGTGAGCCCAAAATTGAAAAACTATATTTTCCAAATTGAAGAGCTCGAAGAGTTTCTAAGAAAACGGGTTGAAGTCGTCTTTTTAAAATAAATAATATTTAATAAAGTTTTCCCTTCAATTAGATATTTTTTTACAAATTATTTTTCAAATTGACACCTTTTGTTTTTATGCAACATCCTTTAAAAAGCTCAGACATTTAATACGGAAGATTGTCAGTGCGTCAACGATGATATCCAGTTTACTGTAACCGATTACGAAAAAAGACTAAAACCGGCAATCAATTTAGACTTGATACAAAAATTAAGAAATGCCGATTACGCCGACTATATAAAGCGCAATTTTTTCGAGCAGATTCATCCGCCTGCCATTCTGGCCAAATCAAAGTAAGTTTTAGGTCTTATATTCAATATTATACAACATTATTTTTATAGTATAGGCTTCCGATTTTATACTGTTTAGTAGTTTTTAGGTGAGTGTTTTTCTTTGTAATGTATTGTTTATTCTTCGTAATACATTTAGTATCCCAATCGAATACATCAGCTCTGGTTTGAGAATCGATCCAGAAGAACGTCTATCGGTTACGATGGTATTGAATGGAAAAAATGAGGACCAAGTCAAATTTGAAATTACATCACATTTTGGCTCATTTGAACTGGATGACAGAAAGAATTTCGATTGCTCAAATTGTGCGAATATTAAAAACGAATTCAGATATGGAACTTTTTATACATCTATCGAACAACCACAAAATTTATTGACGGTTAATACGTTGTTGAAAGTCTGGTTCAAAAAAAAAAAATTACGCCCTAAACTCTGTAGGGGTTCGCTCTTTTTTACCATATACGGTAATATCGAATAAATCGAAAAACCGGTTGAACTCGAACCGGTTAGGTCGGAGGGGTCTAATTTTTTCTCTATTAGAAAAACAAATATGTTATTCAAAACCCTTAGATTTGTGAGCAACACAACGGCCCCTCCTTAGGCGTGAGTCCTTAATTTCATCACGGCCCTGTTTTTGTTATAATAACATGAATTTCAAAAACAGAACCTTCTAAAGCATTACTTTATACGGTTCGAGTCTTCGACGCTCGACCAATTACGGATTACGTAAAACTGCGTGTTTTTGGCACTTTTAATGCGGAAGTTGTGTACCCTATAGACATCGTCAGAAAACCTATGCCAATATTGACATACAGGGCATCGGTTATTCTATTTTTACATATCAAATTTTTTTCAACACTCGAAGAATCTAATTCAATCTTTTTTCCCTTCCTTCAATCATTATGTGACAACAGAAAATAAGACTTAGTCTAATTTAAAACTCTCAAAAAAAAGTTTTCTTGAAAGAAAACTATAAAACTACATATGTTCTATGTCATATTTTACCTAATTCCCATCTTGTAAAATTTATCAAAATTAATTAATTTTCTTCACTAAGGCATCAAAAGGCCGTTTCCATTATCAAAAAGCTTTTTATAAAAAAGTCTTTTCCTCATCATTACACAATAAATATCTTCTTGCCTAGCATGATGATATTTATTAATCATATTAAAAATTTTATTAAAACTTATCTTCCTATCGCTCACTATTGACAATTTTCTCACAAACCCTATTCCCAGAATTATTATGTAAGATGTTTTTACCAACCATACTTCAGGCACATAATATATACCCTTCTACCTAGTACGAAGGTATATCCATTTTAAACATTTTAAAACAAAAAAAAAACTCTCTGAGAGTTAATTTTGCCTAAAACAAACGTTTATAAAAATCCATTTCATACAAGTCATGTTTAAAATACCACTATTTTGAGAAAAATAAAAGATACTCCCATAAAAATATCACATATAACCCAATAATCGATTTTATAAATAGGGGTCTTTAATTAGGGGAACTTCTCGAAAAAAATGACTCGGTAAATAGCAGTTAGGCGTGAGATCAGTTTCTACATGAAAAAGAATAATAAAATTACCTTCAAGACTGTCTTGTTACAGTTTATTATGAACGGCAAGATCTGGTTCATCATCATTCATAACGGGGGGCTCCACTGTAAAACCATCGATTTGGAGATTTTTAAAGTCACGATCATTGACATTAAGGGGGTAAATGTTGCTCAAATTCTCGAAAAAAAATGTGGACGAAAATCTATCATAAAAATTGAATGGCTAACACTATCAATTAATTTTTTTTGACATAATTAAATTCAAACATTTTCTTTTCCATTACTGCCCAAATTGTGCCCTAATATATATCCGTACACACCGGATATCCGCAACAGACAAAAGTGACCTTAAGCGTTATAACTTTTCCTACGTAAATCCAAAATTTCTGAAACGACTCAGATCGGTTCTCATTACTTCAGGGCCCATTTCCCTCGAGCTACTTTTTTGATTTATTTTTTTTCTCGGACTTACGGATTAATATGAGTCGAAAAACGGGACCAAATTTTAAACATGCGGCCAGTGTGGAAATATGACAGCAAATAGAGCATAATTAACTCTACACTTCGTTCATCAATTCTCTTATCTAATAGAAAAACCTCTCGGTATTAAAATAAATATACTGGTTAAAAAGTTTAAACGGTTTAAAAAACGGGTTGTGATGCTGTTGTGTGAAGTTATGAATGAAAGAGAAAACGAAAACAAAAAAAAAGATCTAGAATTTTCTTTCACAAAATAGTAAAATGTCATTTTTTTAATTAGAGAATTAACAAGCAACATTAACCCCCTTAAATGCCAATTTGGGGTCCACCATCAATAAATTGAGATAAACTGAATTCGAAAACACGAAACGGTACTTTTTATATGAAAAACAACATCATATTCTAGAAAAAAAAAAGAAAACTTCGTAGAAACGTAGGTTAAACGGAACACGCATTAATCGGGTCTTTTAAAATAAGAGGAGCCACCGGATCCGGAGCCTGTAGATAAAACGAAAATAACAAAAAAATAATGAGAAATTTTTTTTCAGAATACATGACACAACGAAAAATCTACTTTCATATTTTTTCACAAAATATTTTTCTAACAAAATGAATTACTTTATTTTTATACACCTTCTGCAACAAACTAAATTGAACATTAGCCTATAATGGAATGAAGTTCAAGATAGTTATTATTTCACTTTGACAATCAGCCTTTCTGTATTTTGGAAGCAATAAAAGGAAATAATAATAATATAGACCCCTAATGTAGTATAAATATGTCTTTCAATAAGTTTTTATTTCACAAATTTTACATAAATGTGACAATTTTGGTTTGTACCCAAAAACTCCAAAGAACTTTAAAAAAAGCATATGTAACCCTATACAGGACAGGAAACAACTTGGCCGACAAAATTACAATTGTGATTAAGGTAAACATTATTTGAATATGTACAATGATTCAACGTAAGTTCAATGAACTTACGTTGAATTAAAAAAATTAAGACTGTATACTGGTAAAGTAATAAAGTAATACCTGGTAAAGTAATAATCTATCAAATAAATCGTTAAATGTATTAGGCTACCCACAACTTTTTCCGTTAAAAAGTGTCGCCAAATCAAACGCCAAATCTCGCCAACAAGTTTCTCTCAAAAGCTACAAAATGTACTTTTTCCATTGTGGATATCGTTTGCGGTACTCCTGAGCCCGAAGTTTGTGGGCAGCCTAAAACGTATGTTTAAGTAATTAATAAGGGTGGAAAAATAACAAATAAATAAAATAAAATCACAATTAAGAATTTTTAGAGTTTTATACGATATAGCTGTTTATTTGCGTTATTGGATTCAGTCAAAAAACATTATCCGGGCTTGACCGTCATAGTTGCCGATGATACCCCACTGGCCATGCGACAAAATGTGGATGTTAAAAAATACCCGAATGTTAAACACTATATTATGCCCAGTAATGCCGGTTGGTTTGCTGGTCGCGCTTTGGCAATTTCCCAAGTGCAAACGAAATTCTTTTTGTGGATGGATGATGATTTTTTCTTTTCTGAATCACGACCTATCGAATACATGCTCAACGTCATTGAAACATCAGGTTTTAAAACATATTTTATGCCCCTCGCAAATGGGAGCTTCAGATTTTTAATGCTAAATATTACTGTCAAAACACCACTGCATAGTTATGAAACAGTACTTTTTAATAAGTGCAAGATAACTGCGGAGTGCGTAGGCGTGACAATGACGAAATAATGCATTCCTTATTCTCAAACGTTATCTAGGATATGATGTTGTTGGCGGTAATGTTGTTATTCCATCCCAGCAAGCAGTGCACGATTGGCAAGTCAAGTATCCAGTTAGTCAGTGGCAAAAAACGAACAAATTTGACATTCGTCGATCAGACGGTGGAAATTGCTACAACCGCATCCAACCGCCCCATAAAATGCCACTACCCAAGTTTGAAACGGATTGTCAGGTCGTTGATGTCATCAATAACTTCTTTTTGGCGCGCACGTTAACGGCGGGAAGCATACGAATGGATCCACAATTTAAGCAACGAGCCCATCGTGAGTGGTTTGTTGACGCCGTCGGAAAGCTGCGGATTGCGTGGTAAGATTAACAAAATTTTATTTGCACATAATCTAATTTGATCATTTGGGAACTTGTCACATCGGTCAAATATGAAACTGGTCTTCAAAAAGGGTCTTGAAAAACCAATTCACCATTATTTATTCCTTTAAATCACATTAAACTTGCCCGAACCTTTTAAAAATATCAAACATTCAAACATAGCAGTAGACTTGTTTATTATTTGACCTGTCGAGGATTTATACACATGTACTTACAGATCTGATGGAAAAATATTTTAGGTGCCTAAAACCACATTTGTACCACAATTTGAAGTGCTGGGATATGAACAGATCCGATGAATATAATCGCATGAGGCGACCTAAAGGCCCCGAACTCGAAAACTTGGAAGTCAATATTGATGCGAGATGGTATTTTCGAAATTACTTCAAATGCATAAGAGATTTAAAATAATGAAAATAAGAATTATTATTAAATAAGGTAGATAATTAATTAGTTCGATTAATCGACTACAGTAGTTACCTATCTCATCAAGAATCATGTGCACATTTCTAATTATTTTTTCTGTGCATACCGTTTTCTGTGGTATTTTATCTTTGTATAATAAAGGTAACTTTTATAAAGTTTCAACTACTACACATATGAGCACATTTGCTTGTTTTTTAAACCGAGAAAATGGCCCTTATAATGAAATGAGGTTTTAACGGGGGTCGTATGGAACTTTACTAGCAGCGTGTTTGCTCTCTCGTGTTTTCGCTTTTGTCGAGAAAAGGAAAAACGAAATTTGGGGCGCAAATGAGACAACTGAGATGGGAACGGGAGTATTAAGGCCAAATTGGAATCCTTTAATATTTTTTGTACCTAAAACCACTTCTTGCTTCTAGTTTCTGTTATGCGGAACCTACAGGCAACAGAAACAATTGACATATTCAAAAAACTTGATGCATATTTTTTATGTCATTAAGTCGTCTGATTTTTAAATTTTTAGTAAATTTCATAAATAATTTTCAGTCGCGCACAATACCGTTAGTTACAAAATAGTACGACCTAAAAACGATAACTATGTCGTTCTCTTAAGAAACTTAAAAGATAAATAACATAACCACATTATTCATTTTTTATATATCACTCCTCACGTGATGACAAACCGTTTTACTATATAAAATTTGATCGCAAGTTATAAAAACTTTTTTATTCGTGCTTACGTTCTAAAAAACAAGCTATTGACCGAAAATAGAGAAGGTATGAAAAGGTAAAAATATTATTTAATTTATTATCCGCTTACGGTTTATATTCTACGGTGGTTTTTTCACATTCAACTAAACCATCATGGCCAACATATGTTCCAAACATTCCCTTGCATTTCTGTCTATTATCGTGATGTATCAACTGTGGAAATTTCGAATTTCGTCAAACGAAATATTGCTTCAGCCAGGGTTCTGAATTTTCTTTTTACCTAGTTTAACGCCATTAACCAAGAGGTAGTTATAAATTATAATTTAGAATGCTGAGATCAAAAAAGTGTCAATAGCCTCGTACTATACCCATCCGAAATGTTTCGAAAATTTCTAATTATAATACAATAGTATAGTTATAGTTAGATGTTACCCCGTAACAACTGTAAGTTATAGTAGTGTAAATAATTTATTAGGCTAAAAATTAAGTGAAAACATGTTTTAGGTAATACCTATGGTGGCCAGCTGGGATTTTGACCCGATTTTCAAGTTGGCCACCCTAGTAATACCGAATAAGTATTCCGCTGAAAAAGTGCGAAAATAATTGACCGTAAATGAAATACAGTACTTACTCCTTTTTCGGACGTTTTCGGTTCTCAAAAATAGCGCCACAAAAAAGATCATTTTTCTATTAGAAAGGCCCCATTTTGGCCGAAAAGGCGTCCGAAAAAGGAGCAATCGTCCGAACAAGGAGCGTCCGAAAAATGAGGAAGGACTGTATAGGACCCCCTATAGTTTATAGGCTAAAGAAGTCTTTTTATCGGACAATATTATAAATAGATTAAATCCACACATAATTCCTAATCCTCACTCAAGCAAGAATTACAAAACAATACGGTCAAAAGCGCAAACTTAGCGGCAGTTTTAACAAACACGGAGTCCAATCTTGCTGACATATTCAATCGCAGAAATTCAATTCTCAAGAAAGATTGAGTTTAAACCAAATAATATATTGTAACTCTATCCTGCATAATTATTTTCCAAAATAACCGTTTCCACTCTACCACAAGAAAATAAACATTGAGACGCTCATTGGCCACGCAAGAAACGGGCCAATAGCAAGCAATCTAGATATGTGTAGGTGTCGAAAACATGTGTAGGGCATATTTCGTAGGAACCCTTTTTCTATCATTAATGTTTCATTTGTGAAAAATAAAATCATAACGTACATCATTATATACACGTTAAATCAATCGAACGAAAGGATGCCAATACTATCTAAAATTAAAAAACGTATCAGAAACAGGATCAATAGAAGAAATGTTGAAATTACATCGAAGTATTCATAATCTCGAAAATCCAGAAGAACTCCAACAAGAGCAAGATTATATTGTAGACTATCCACCACACGGATCATTCTCCCATTTTAGGTTTACTTTGCATGTTATAAGTTGGATAAATTCTCACAGATTTTGATATGCTTTATACTTCTGCCTATTATTGTGAAATGACGTGAAATAAATAACGAAGAGTGTAAGTGTAAATTCAAGGTCTAAATTATAGACTATAATAATTAATTGGCCTAAAATGCATTAAAAACTAACTTGACCATATAACGACTAAAAATATAAAGACCTTTTTTGGACTGCAAGGCGATGTTTAAATACTGCTTCGACCTTATAACCAACACCATCGTAAAAGTCTCGTTTCTGTCAACTAAAGCGTCACAAAATTAAAGTTTCATTTAGGCATATATTATTGCATAATGGAACAACAAAGAACGACAAGATCGAATTTTTGGCTTGCTTGCCGGCAAAGGCAGGTTCGTCAAACTATTTAATGGCATTGGCGCATCTAAAATTACAGATTGGGAGTTTTTATTGTAAGTGACGTATTTGTAATACTATATAAATCCACGGTATACACGTGTACAGTCCCGACCTTCCAGTTGTGCAATTTGCGTTTCCGAAATCGTGCACAACTGGGCATTCGCACAACATGGTACACATGATAAGTTATCATTGATAACTCATTTTTTTCATTTATGTCATTTGATCAAACATGGGTCTGAAAACGTGCACAACTAGGCAGTTTCGTAAAATTTTCTGAAAAAGTGCATAACTACTATGATATTCGTTTATACACAGTGACTCATTCAAAGATTTTTATCACGAGAAAATTGAGCCCAAAAATAAAATGATCTTGCATTCACTTGATTATTTTCATTAACTCAGTAAATGATTTAAATTTATTTAACATTATACTTGGTTATTCCACGAAAAATTCAAGAAAAATCCCTGGCAGAGCGGCCAAACCCTCTCGGATATTGGACTCGAGTTAGACTACGATGTTTATCCCCCAAAGTTTCCAAAAGCCCTTTATAAAACATTTCCAACGGTACCGTGGGACATACTTAATCCAACTTCTATGTCATTCATTAACAATCAAAACAGCTTTCTTAACGTGCGAAACCCATTTTCTCGACTGTTTTCAGCTTGGAAAGGACAGTGACCTTCAGAAACTGTTATTCGTAATTCAGTAAACACAATAAATTGTTATAATTTAATTTTTCAAATTTTGGGCTTCTTTAGCACACTGTGAAAAGACAAATTTCGAAAACTTAACGACAGCTTTGGATACGAAACCTATAATGGATATGTTAAAAAGGCAAGAAAATTTGAAACATCGCCGCCACCGTCAGGCTATAAGATGACGTTCAATGCATTTGTCCAGTTGGTTTCTGCTGCAAAAAACTCAAAAGCTGATGTACATTGGCGACCACAAGGACAGTGTTTTTCTTATCTATTCTTGGCCACATGGTCTGTCTAAAAATTTAAAAAATAGTGGCTATTCTTCAGCACGCCAAACCCACCGGCTTTTAAATACAGGCTGATTTCGTAAACCAGTTAGCCTTTTTTTTGCAAAATTATGTACAGGAACTATTTTAAGCTATATAATTCAATGTGAAGAATTTTTAATGCTTAGCGGGAAGGTTCATGAAACATGAACGAGAAAATTTTTCCTATGGCCGATGTTCATATAGACGATCTTTTGGGATGACAAAAACGATATAAATTTCTGACTAGTCTAGGTATTCAGTATCAAAACGCTTGAAAGATTTGTTATGCAGACCATGTAATACCAACTATAGTTATATAACGCATATCGAAGGTTTGTGGTTATAAGCTCTTGGATGAAAGACATTAATTTCACTGAGAAGATATAACTGTCGGGCTTTGAACAATTTTCGTAATTTTTAACCCTATCCACACGGTATATTTTCCAAAAAAATACGAATATCTGATTTATTATGTAAAGCCTATACTGTATAGGCTATACAGTATAGGCAATTAGGTAATAAATAAATGTCCAAGTTATGATTATGCTTTTTTTTCTCCACGAACAAAATAACAACTATACGACTGATATAATTTTTAAAATATGTTTTTAAGATTGTGTGAATGAAGCTCCATGGATTTTCAATGCGCTCAATGTGAAACACCTACGTTTACCACCAAAATATACGCCATCAAGAAATCAGAATGTTTTTGACGAGAACTTAGAGAAATTCCTCAAGGAACCATATCCTGCAAAACATTTGCCGCGCTTTATAACGGAATTAATCTACAGAATGTATTACCAAGATTTCGTCTTACTCGGATACTCGCCTGATGACGTCTTGAAATATTTGCACATAAATAAACAGTAATACTAAGGTCGGTTTTTACAAGAAAACAAATTTTTTGGAGAATATTTATCAAAAAAAACATTTTCCGGGAAACTTAAATGAATAAGTGGTCTCTTCTATCATAGGAGTCTCCTATATATCACATAGATGTAAATTAATTCCTTAATTACATCATGTAATTTACCAACAAAACGTCCAAGGAAACTTTTTTCGAAAAGCGATTGCGCCAAAAGACCCCAGTTCCAATATTACGATGTTCACAAGAATTCGTAACGAAACACGTGCGTATAAAAATGTTACAACTTTCTTTTTTTAAACAAATATTTTTCTGTATTACCCGAAACCGTCCACATGCATTTTTGCAGATAAATATCTTATTATCAAAAAGTAATCTACAGAAGGTACCAATTCGTTGAAACCAGCAAATAATTTTAAAATGTATGCGTTAAACATTGTGTTTGTGCTTATTTATTTTCAAAATTCTAACACAAATTTGTATTATTATTGTTAACAAAATAAATAATTTGTTTGTATGTTGTATTTCAAACATTTCAGATTAAAAATCATTTTATAACTGCCGGACGAAACATTAGAAAGTCGCGTAAAAATTCCGCTACGTACTTTAAATGGGCTCCAAATAGTATTTACAAATTGTTTTAACAAATTCTGCAACAAAATTGTCTGGCTTGCTTGCTAAATTACCTGTAAATAAGAACATTGAAACATACTATAGTACTTATTATAAAGGATTCGCTAGCGTCTCATATGTAACAAATACTATTTACCATTGTTTTGTAATATTTAATAAATATTATTTATTCTTTATTACAAAGATTTGTCATTAAAATACGGAAACAAATTTATCGACTTGCTGGGGCTTTAAAATCAACTTCATTGTTTTTACGCACAATAAAATAAGGCTCAAAAATGATTTAAGAGTTGCTAAGTTATATCGTAACCCCTGCACAATTTTTAAAATTTCAGTTCATTTAAAAATCCGAAAAGTTGGGTTATTTTAAAGAGTAGTTGGCCCAGTCTAATTAGGGTAACAACTAATTTTGACTAAATATTTTAGAGCCCACATTATCATCAATAAGATAAAAGCGTTCGCCAGTTAACATGTCGATTATTGCCCAAATCGGAAAGTTACCCAGCATCCCATAGAATGAAATCGATATTGAACTTAAATCAAATGACGCAAATAACTTTGAAATACGCGCTTTGTTCGATGATAATAAACATTTGACGCCTTTGGAGTTAAAACTTTCAGTGATGTCTTTTTAAGCGGTCCCGAAGATATTTACCGTATGATAGGGCTATTATTAGTGTGCTATTATTAGTTTTCTTTCAAACATGGTTAATGATTNTTATCCCAAATGCAAATAGGCTTTTTCTCTAGATTAAATCCAAATTGACAGATAAAATGAGAAAATGTTTCATGTTATACGCGTAACATGATGTAAAACAATATAATGAACGAAAAAAAAAATCAAAAAAAATATTATTTTTCAAATGATGTTAAAAGAGAGTCGATGAAAATTGGAAGAAGTTGGTGTTGATTATTTTGACAAAAACAGTTTGTTGTACTTTTTATGTTATCAAACTCGAAAAAAATTACTTTACAGTGAGTTGACTAGTATTGACGGATAAAGCGGAAAAAGTTTCCAAAAGAGCTGAGGGGACGAGTGGAAAAATTTGAATAACGGGGTGCAATAACGGGGTGAAAATAGCGGCGGACCTGGTGTTATTTTTTAGATTTTTTTTTTGCAAGAATTTGAACGAACGCCAAACATTTTAACCATTTAGCCGAACATTTAACATTAATATGAAAGCTGTGACCTTTGGGAGTTAATTTGTTTTCAAAACTTATAAAAAATGTAATAAATATCCAAAAAAGTGTTATCTGAATTGCAAACTGTTATTTCACATGGTTAGTGCGTAGGCGGAAATGCTGGAAAAAATAAGAGCAAAAAATGACGAAAAAAGTGTTATTTCAACTGCAAACTGTTATCTCAAATGCAAACTGTTATCCCAAATGGTGTTATCTCACATGGTCATATGGTGTATTTAATAAATATTATTTATACTTTATTACAAAGATTTGTCATTAAAATACGGAAACAAATTTATCGACTTGCTAGGGCTTTAAAATCAACTTCATTGTTTTTACGCACAATCAAATAAGGCTCAAAAATGGTTTAAGAGTTGCTAACTTATATCGTAACCCCTGCACAATTTTTAAAATTTCAGTTCATTTAAAAATCCGAAAAGTTGGGTTATTTTAAAGAGTAGTTGGCCCAGTCTAATTAGGGTAACAACTAATTTTGACTAAATATTTTAGAGCCCACATTATCATCAATAAGATAAAAGCGTTCGCCGGTCAACATGTCGATTATTGCCCAAATCGGAAAGTTGCCCAGCATCCCATAGAATGAAATCGATATTGAACTTAAATCAAATGACGCAAATAACTTTGAAATACGCGCTTTGTTCGATGATAATAAACATTTGACGCCTTTGGAGTTAAAACTTTCAGTGATGTCTTTTTAAGCGGTCCCGAAGATATTTACCGTATGATAGGGCTATTATTAGTGTGCTATTATTAGTTTTCTTTCAAACATGGTTAATGATTCAAAACTTATGACTCATAATATACCTTTGTTGTAGGTCCCCCTGTTAAAAACCATTGCCGTTGGTTTTAAGGTCACAAATAAAAAGACCTTAGAATCTTACATGCATTTTGAAAAGACCTTATCAGTCAAGTTATGACCTAAATTAAACAATAAGTATATAAATTTAACAAACATTTGTAAATATTTTTTTGTTTTTTTTTAACAATGAGACAAAAAAAGTTTTAGAAAACCTGATTGGAAATTTTTAAAGACATCATCCCTGATTTGATCATTGATATGATTAATTGAATGTGCGTTAACTTGATGAATATGGGAAATATGCCTCACTACGGATTTTACATCAAAGCCCTTCTTCGAGTTCAACTAAAAACAAGTTAATTTATTATATGTGTCACGATACTTTTTAACCTACCATCGTCTTCGCTAATTTGGCACGAAGTCTTAACGAATAAAGTCATGTTATAAGTATAACTTCTAATATAAGTTCTAAGTTACGTCTGCAAGTACTCTAATTCTAGTGCAAATAGAGATTACCATACACGGTGTGATGTCGGTACTTGTTGCAGTGTAAAAATCAGTTAACGATCAAAAATTCTCATAGGATATGAGGCATATGTATGCATGTATGACATAAGGTATCCATAAAAAAATAAATATTTTTCTAAACTCTTAATAATCGGAGACTGCTCGTACATTTGTTTACCAGCAATGGCCCTTGTAACAATAATGTTAACTGTCATGATGCCTGTGAAAATTTCGCTAGAAATACGATTATTGTTTTTTGTTTCCAAAAAAGCCATTTTAACGTGCATGTTTGTTTCTCAAAAAATGTTTACCTAAAGTGTAGAAAAAAACATACAGAAAGCTTCTTTAGTAGAATAACTCCTTTTTTTACAATTTACTTTATACTGAATTAAATGGCCTAGCGTAGTCGTTTATAAACTGTNGCAATTTACTTTATTTTTTCACTAAATGCGATAATCCCAAGGCAAAATCAGAGGATTGGACTATTTTCAGTTTCGTAAATCCAAAGGTAAAAAGACCTGACTACCGCCATAATATAAATATATGAAAATAAATAAAAAGGTTGAGTATAGGGTCATCTTATGATCACAAGAACCTTCGGACCGAGTGGTCTCATAACCTTACAATCACCCATAAGCAATTAGCATTATACAATGTATAATACACTTTACATAAGACTACATTACAAGTATTTCTACAACTCAAGAAATACTAAAAGAACGGTTTCCGAAACAGATTTGTTTGCCGTAAAATGTCGCGTTAAGCAGTCGGTGATGTAATTCCCGGAAACGAAATTATCGAAAAGAATAAGAGGCAAAAAAATTTCGACCGCTGAATTGGCTTATTAACACCGTGAATAAAATACAATTATGAATAAAATATTTCTCATAACGGAACCTAGGCGTCGGCAAACATACATTAAATTAAAACCTACTGGTTGCCAAGTTTCTTAGTTCACTTTACATATTAATGTTATTATTGATTTTCAAAATCCAAAAAGAAAGTTTCCGTTCAAATATTATAAAGAACAATGTGTGTGCAAATTGGATCACATAGTATGGCACAAGGTTAAAGATCATTCTGGACGTCAAGACACATCTGCTCCGACACGAGATAATTAAAAGTTAACAGGTTATATTGCACCAAGTTAAGGCAGCTATGAATCTGGAAGAATGACATTTGATATACATTTTTCTTGCTAAACGCAAATATAATTCACCAAACTTGCAATTCTTCCAAATAAAGCGGTGCCGTTAGTCTGTTCAAGACGAACTTAGAAGAATTATTGCAAATGTTACAGCTCTACAGAAAATACATAATAAAACGGAAGAAATTTGAGAACAACAAAGGGCGGTGAGAAAAGGGCACAACGCTGTTGAAGACGGTTTTTTTGTCAAACCGTAGATTTATTGGCTTTAAAATTCTACAATCTAGATCTAAATTTTCTAATTTGCATTTTTAAATCCCCTCATCTAAAAACTCCACTTTGAAAAATGCTAAAAATATCATTCGGATATATGTGGATATATGCTACCCTCATATCTTGGCAGAATTCGGTCCGATGAGTCATAGCCTATGACTCGTGCAAAAGTGGTACGATATAAGATTAACAACTGCATTTCAATTGTGAAATGGCCGCCGTGTATAAGTCCTTCGCTTTCGATGACTAAAGTGGTTTTGTGTTCATTTTTTCGGAATGTACGGCTCCAATTCAATATCCATTTGGGCGGCAAGATTTTTAACTACGTTATCATGCCGTAGTCGAAGGAGTTGTGTTAACAGTTGTCCCGTTTTATCGTCACCCGTCATATGATGACACAGAACTTGCTTGGTCCCTTCGATTTCCACGTTTGCCTTTGTTCGAATTATCCCGTTGAAATAAAAATCTTCGATTCGAAAATTGTCCCAGTTTGTGGTCACCGAAGTCTCGTAGATAGCACGAAACACTAAAAATATAGGCGTTGATGGTTATAAGGTCAGATCTAAAGACCATTATTGTAAAAATATCAAAATGAAATTGGAATGGTTTTGAGTCCACATTTCCAGACCCTGACCATACAGGGTTATATGAACTCCCTGTATGACCCCAATGTCATATTATGATCGTATACCGAAAATCTCAGTTAAAAGCCCCCTTGTAATGCCATTTGATCGCACTCCTCATAATTACCTTTTCCATTCATGGCCGTACAAGGCCCATTGCAATATTTAACCAGAGAGTACTGGGGTGGCCATTGGTCGATTCGCATCCAGTGTTTTCGAAAATAATTTGGCGGTTTTAAGGGGGTGATTGGTGCGTACCCACCCATCATGCAAAACATTTTGTCCGGCTTGAATTTGTCCTTTAGACCTTTGTACATAATAAAGGCATCATCATCTTGGACTATATATTTGCCCATTGGATTACAGTTTTGGACACCAAACTGGTACGCCGCTTGAGTTTTTAGTGGCAGATTTTCATAAATATCTAAGAATCCGGCAATGATGATGTCGCCGTAAAGATTAATTTCATGTTTAATTTCGTCCCGAAATGTTGTCCCATTGCCGAGGACAAAAAAGACTGTCACATCCTTACTTAGCGATTGTGCCATGAGCCGTACAACTCTTTGTTAGGATTCCCAATAAATAACAACTTTAACGTAGATTTAAGCGACTCAATTTTAATTGATAGTAAGTTCAAATTCAATATATTCCAGCCTATATGAATAGTTCTCTATAAACACTGAAAGTCAGTAAATTATTTCACTTATTGTTGTTCGAATGGAACACCTAAAAAAAGTCGTCAACCAACATTAGGTAATAAATTTTAAGTTATAAATGTATCAACCAAAAAATACAAAAATATGCAACAGTATGTTATATAACTTATAACATACTAAACATAACACTTTATCAAAAAATACCGTTATCGAAATAATGGTACATTATTCACTAAAATTACTTGCGGAAATGAATGAAGTAAACTTAAAATTTCTAAAGCATGTCTTATTTGCAATCCTGCTCTTCGGTGGAAAAAATGTACACGCGATGTTTTTACAAACGCAATAACCGGCGACGCATCACACTTAACCCGCGGCGTTATTTCAATTTCCAATTGACCCATGGTTGCCGGGATGTTTTGCGTAAAAGCGGGCGGCAGATGTCCTTTCTTTTTATTGAAAAGCGGAAGAAATTCACGTGAGTAGATTTGATCGAAGCTCTCGTAATTCGTCACATACTGTTCATAATTGACCCGGCGACATTGTTCCGCACGTTGATTTAGCACTTTGCCCGCGTCCTTTGGCCCAAATTTTAAATCCTTATATATTTCATTGCGCACAAACGTGCCCGAATCTCCACACTTTTGAAAGGAGGGACAGATAACTTCATTTGAACGGGCCGCAAATGTAAAACGCTCTACGCGACTTGCGGTGAGCAATGAATCCAAACTTAGTTAAAGTTGACATTTTTTGCTTATAACAAAGAGTTGGTTATAACGTCAAGGAACACAAACTGACTTGAATGTATTGTGTGTCAAAAACCGACTTAGCCTAAAAAATAATCAAAAAGAGACGAAGTTTGCCATCGACGAAAAAGACATGTTTCCAATTTAGTCGGTATCACTAACATGCAGGCCACCAGGTGTCGCCCCGTTTTGGGTTCCCTTAATATAAAAACTACCTTGACAATTAATGACGGAACCAGATTTTTCAATTTCGACTTCGGTCGTGCAAAAAATCACCTGCAAGACTTTATGGTAACCTAAAGAATAGTGAACCGAAGGTCTTTTATTTTTTGTACGATGAAATCAACTTTTACTATTTTCCTGGTAAGAAGAAATCCATCACAGTTTTCTTCGAGAATAACTTCATACATTCGCGAAGCATAATCTTGGCTGGGATGAAAAAGCAAATCCCCCCAAATGTCGTTTTCCTCGCGCAAATCAAACTCGCCGCTTTCAAGTAAAAAACGCGTTCGAAGCTCAAAGGGAAACGCCGCTTGATGTAGAATATAATACTGACGGTGTACCATTCGCCATGAAAATTCATTGAAGCCCTGCGCGGTTGGCAACGTCACACTGTCAGCCGTCACGCGGATAAAGTTCCACACGCAGCCCATTGGCTCAAAGGGCACGTAACCGGGCGGGAGCGGTTCAATGACGATTTTAGCTAGTTCGATTTGTAAATGCCCATAGAAATCAAGTTTGGCTTTGGTCACATTTTTGAGGGTAATGTTTCGATATTCTAAAATTCGAATTTGAAATGTCAAGCTATAAAATCCAAAATATACCGTATATTAATATTTGACATACCATTGTTAAGATGCGGCTGCGGCAAATGGAAAATCACCCAATGAATAATAGGAACAGCCAAAATTACTGTCGCGAAGGACCGCAATGCCGACAATAACCGAGACATC